>OX419586.1:15268393-15705259 GCA_948473455.1 Teleiodes luculella
CAAACACAAAACAAAACCAATCGTCGACGTAAATACGAACAGAAACATCAACGCTAACGTCTAAATAAACATACAAGTATACGAAGGTGACGATTTAAATTTCTTCTTAAAAGACTACCTTTGGTCTGTTTTCTGCTCACTAACCTTAGGCACAGGGAGAAGTTTTTGTGTACTACGACTGACCTGTAGCAGAGAGCGCTCAGGGCAAATACTATGAATACACCCCCTACCACAGACATAAGCACCGCCACGAGGAACACCGTGTTTGAGCCGTGGTAGTTCTCTGCACCCAAAGAGAAGACAGTAAGTCGCGCGTCGCTCGCAAGCGTCCGCGTGCCGCAGCGTCGGTATTGACACGTGTTAACGACAGACGTGGCGGACGCGTGGCTTGCAGGCGGCGCGCGCGCTGCGTACGACCGGCGCTGGCGGGCGCGAGGGACAACTGAACAACCACAAGACACGACAACAGCCACGAGCAACACAGTGCAACAACAACACCGACGCAACCCCGGTTACCTGAAGCAGTAAGCCATCCAGGCGAACCCCACAAACACTGACAGCACGACCGCGAGTAATAATATCACCATGTTTACGGTTCCCATATTGTTTCCACGGTGTTCACCTGCAATAGAGTCCCGCGCGTTAGTGCGCCGGCGCCGGTCGCACACACGCCTCATCCGACCAATACTTCTATACAACACTTCTTTAACAACTTTCAAATTCCATTAAGCTCAACGCTTGTATTGTGGTAACCATTAAACACAATGAACTGGTCAGCTTACTGTCCCTCTTTAAAAGGGTGCCGGGGAATCGGGTTGAGTATCACTGTGACCAGATTTAAAGGGATCCGAAGACAAATTTAACAGTTTTTACCCGGTATTTTAAGGGACCGATGCCAATTTTAACGAAAATTTTGTTTTGTTTTAGCAGGGTCGCCAATTTAAATCTGGTCACATTTTTCCAATATTGTGTGCTTTGTCGTGTGCGGTTTCGCAAAATTTAATAAAAAAACATTTGTTTGAGGTTTTCGCGCTCTGTACACATTATATTATATAAGACCTGTAAAAATACGTCCTAAAATCGATAATAGATCGTTCAATCGTACCAAATTTAATCCTAACAAAAAGCTAAATTTAACATTTCTCAGTTAAGAAACTGCAAAATAAGATAATAATAAGTATAAGATATCATAATAATATTTTACAATGCATGTGCTCGAAAAGAGCGTTTTTCTAAGCAGCCAAACAGTGCGGAAAGTAGCACTTTTCCGCACTAGTGCTTTTTACTTTTCAGTTTTTTTTAAATTTTTGCTCAGCCTGTCATTCAGCCAGTCAACCTAACATTTCAGTATTTGAGATATTTTTATAACCAATTGTTACTAATATAAAGGGAACAATAAAAATAACAATTCAATAAACGCGTTTATAATTAGTATAATTACTTTAGAAATTGATTTTTATTGATAAATTACGTTCAAATATTAATTAAAAATTTGCGTTGCTGAATAAATTTTACTCATTGCCTTATTGCGATTCGACAGCTTTGCACATGCGCAGTAGATGTTTTTTTCAGCGCGAATGTGTTTTGTTTATGAAGCCCGTCATTTATACGCCTTTTTAATATAACTGTTTTTTTTTCTTGCACAATGCATTGTAAAATGTTGTATGATACACGTGCGAAAGATGATTTCCGACTCGTGTCGGCTTATACACTCGCTCGCTTTGCTCGCTCGTGAATAAAATGACACTCATCGGAAATCACATACTTTCCGCACTAGTATCATAAATAACTATTTTTTAATAATGATTTTCTTCTTATTTTATTTTTGTATTTATAAATTAGTAATTTTGTTTTAGCTCTCCGTCGACGAAGACGAAAATATCTCGGCAATGAGCTATTTTCTATATTTTCTGACCGTTCAAAACTTCCCTGACTACGATAAAAAATCCAAAACCAAATCAGCTAAATCTCAAAATTTCGAGTTTTAGCGAGACAAACGAACAGCAAATTATTTTTATATATACAGATTTATCTAATAGAAAATACATATATATGTATATATATTGTCCGCTTTACGTGTATAATCGTGAGTATATATTTTTCAATACATATATTCTAATAAAAGCTCGTAATTTGCACTTTAATGTATCGATTTTAGGGCTATCCAACCGATTTTATACGGCTGAAAATCCATTAACATTCTCGTTTTTTTTAGTTGACCTATGCTTTGACGAAAATACGAGTACGACCAATCAAGCTTCACCGGACTTGCGGGGGAGCGGAAGGCGCTACCCCATAATAGTCATATACCAACGCGTCTAGGGGCGGCTCGAGGCAGGTTCGAACGAAGGTCTAGCGCGTTAGTACGGAAAAACATCGTGAAGGAGACGACGCCTGAGGGGCTCCGTCTCTGATTACTAGTTTTGATTTTGGCCGCGCTCCCGCAGGCATTATTACCTAAAGGGTTATTTTCGGAATGAATAAATGTGTGCCGTGGTAATTAAGCTAATTAGTAATTTAACGTATCAAATTATCCATAACTATATCACCATCACGCGGTACTCTGAAAAAGAGCCTTTGAAGATATTAACATTTTTAAAGGTTGTCCTTACCAACAAAGGATTTTAAAACTTTAAAGGGTTATTTTTTTCTTTTAAAGAACTAAATTTTGGCACAAATATAAATGCTGCAAAATAGACAAAAATAATCATATTATGCAACAGAAAAAGCAAGAAAAAAGCTAAAGGCTTGTGCAAAATTGTTTTTAGAATGTACTCAATCCGTTTCTCTTGGCATTTTTTTATGTTATGGCTCTTTTAAAAGATACAATGATACTGTACTGTAGTGATGTTGTATATTTGAAGTTGTGCTCGGATTAGACATATCAAGTAGGGGGAATATTGCAATGTATGTTATAAAAAGACACCTGGAATCATACAAGATATAAATGAAACAATTTTATAAATAGATTAAGTATAACAATTTATCTAAGTGTACCTAATATGATATTAAAAGAAACTGCCAAATTGGTTAATACTTTTGGATTCTATATAATTTTCTAGCATTATCATTTGAAAGACATCCACTACTGGCAAAGGCCTTCCATAAATTACAAGAATAAAAAAAATATTGCTTGACTAGGATGGAGAAATTACTACTTAATAATTAACTTAAATACTTAATAGTTTACTTTTTCACTTTATCAAGGTACCTACTTGTAGGCACAATAAGGACACAATATTTGTATTTAAAGAAATTTACTATCGAATACCAAATTATCAATTTGAAAATATTGACTTCGATTAAATAAGAGAAACGAGTTAGAGGGAGATCGGTTTTTTAATGATAATCGCTATTTAATTTGGGTATTATTTTCAATGTCCAGTTTTTTAGAATGATGTAGATAAGACAAAGAATGTATCTTGCAGTTCTGCTTCCTTCTTCTACATCGGTAAATGTTACTTTGCCACCTAGACTTTAAACCAGGGGTTATCGTAAAAGACAAATTTACTTTTTCCCATGTCCTATAATTACAGATAATGTAGGGCTTAGAAATTCATTTTCTGAGACGAAAACTAGAATAGAATATCGAAGGAGGCAGAATGGAAGCCACGTTCTTCGTTCTGTTCTTAAATATAATATACTAGGCTCCGCCCGCGTTAACAGTTTTTCCCGCGGGAATTAGGCAAGTCACCGCGGTAAAAGGTAGCCTATGTGATTCAGGGTGAATATAGCTTTCTAATGGGGAAAGAATTATTGAAATTGGCACAGAAGTTTTTGAGTTTATTCATTACAAACATACCACACAAAAATGAAAACTTTCATCTTTATAATACTAGTATGATTTTTAGAACGACTCCGCTACTGGTTTCGACTCACCATACGGTGTTTCCTTCTTGGTCATGTTGTAGGCGGCTTTGGTAACGTTTTCGGACGTCCAAGGAGTGGGGGAGGGGGGGATGGCGTCGGGGTGGGAACAGTCCGGCCCGGTCCAGCCGCGGTGACAGACGCACTTGTTCTCGTTCGAGCATACCTGGAATGGACAAACGGATTTGGTGTTATCAGCTGCCTGTTTGTAACTTTAGCAACGTTAGCGCAGTATAAACATCTAAAATCTATCTAGAGAGCGTCGGTGGCCAAGTGGCTAGGGCCGTTGACTTCCATTCGGAAGATCGCGGGTTCGAGCCTCGGCACGTACCAATGTGTTTTCAATTTTCGAATTCATATGTACGTTTATTCGATGCTCTTACGGTGAAGGAAAACATCGTGAGGAAACCTGGACACACTTGCGAAGTAATTCAAGGGTTGTGTGTGAAGTTGACCAACCCGCCTTCGTATCTCCATCTATCTGTTTGTATTTCTCAACCCGAGGTTGCATTTCTGAATTGATTCTCGTGAAATTTTAAGGTTTTTTAATGACGAGTTTATTTGAGCATAGTATCAGCTTGCGAAGTAGAGCTCGCAAATGATGAAACTGTTTTCTTCTTAAATCGCATTACACAACGTTCCTCAAATTTAAACAGGTTTGATATTTACAAGGATTTCTTTTTCAATATGTTTTCCCTGACTTATTACAGTTTACAATTTACAGAGCCACAAGTAGTGATAGTAGAATTGAAAAGAAACAGTAAAAATTTTGATTAGAACCACAATCAGCATCATCTTGTGTTTGTTTCACTAAAAATCCACTCTTCTTCTGTGTGCAATAAAGGTGGTTTAAGGTTGACTGTACAAAAAATTTGTACACACACGTATGAGCAAATAAAATAAAGAAATTTATACAATTCGCTGCGAAGTTTCTAAGTTCATTTCCAAAAGTTATAGTCAGAGAAAATATATTAAAATTACATAAGGTCGAGTTCTCAAGTTGTTCTTTATTTTGGCTGTTTTTCTTGCCTGTGTCTTTATCAAGAGTTCTGTGATGTAGCTCTAAGGAAAAGCGAACCCTTTAGTTTTATATTTACTTTGATTTATGAAATAGATGTGAAAATGTACGATTTTTCGAGATTTTTTTCAACAATTTTATACAGCGTTAACAATTCCTTATATTATATAAATACGTATCCTACTATATGGGTTTAAACCAACTCTAAATTTGAATGAATATGTCTATTGTGTCACGGGTTTTCTCCACGATTTAGATTTAAATTCAGCTAACCGTGACGTGACCATGATCGGTGTAACACGGTCGAAATATCAAGCTCAATTTAATACTAAATCGTGGAGAAAACCCGTGAAAATGTGTGTTAGTGCATTTAACAACCGCGAAAATCTTATACTGTAAATTTTTGGCGTTTTAGCTACTAAATTATTAGCTACTCGACTAAATTACTAGCCTAAGGCGAACTAGGCCTAAGTGCTTGAACCCTCCGAAAGTCACTATTGCTGGTGTTTAAAAAGTAAGTTAACAGTTTTGACTAACTCTATCAGCAATTAGTAAGGGGAGTAATTAGTTCCGTCCAACTTCCGTGTTCCGGTCAACTTCCGGGCTCACGGATCTGATAGATTGCCCGCAACTTTGCCAATAAACTTTGCCTTCGTAACTTTAGATAAATTCGATTTGCAATGCCATTTAAAATACAAAACTGCTAAAAGCATAAAAGGACTAACCATTCCTTCAGATTCTGTGTCAAATATATTGGTCATGTATTAATCCAAGGTTACTGGAACATTAAGGTTATTTGAGATATTAACAACCTCCGTGGCCAAATGGTCAAAAACTCGCCTCACATCACGGAGGTTCCGAGTTCGAATCCCGGTAAAGAACTCGTTAAACAAAGTCTCGCTTTGTGAGAGTTTCCACAGTATTGTTAGGACATTGCAGTCTGAATCGCCTAAGGCTTCGGTAGGCACGAAAATTTCGGCTACGATCTACGGATGTAGGTAGTCGTTAAAGGAGCTATGTCAGGAGCCTATAATTCTGACACCAGGGTTTGTGAGGAAGATAAACCGAAACAAGTCGATAAGTTATTTGTAATACGAGTGCAGACGAGCCATGCTTGTAGTGTAGTGCGTATAGACACACGCTCTTGTGTACTAAACTGAGCGCTACACACACAAAGACAATGTGTAGATACACACAAGACACACACAAATATGGCTCGCCTGCACTCGTGAGATAAAACATCTTGCACCAATATTTTGATTAACGGTTAATAGCTGCAGTAGCAATTGAATATTTCGTTTGCACTCTTTGTTACATTAATAATATTGTAAACAAGACTAGTGTGTATTATAATAATATTGTAATATTTTTTATATTTTAAAATACAGAGGAAAATACAAAAAAAATGCGATCCTGTGGAGTTTCTTCGGCGGGTTCTTCTCCACAGCTGCGCACACATTGCGGGAACCTGTCAGTTATGTGAACAACTGATATCGCATCGCCTCATTTAGATTGTTTGATGTCTTTTATTGCTTAGACTTGTATATTCGTTTGAGACGAGACGAGGGTTTGAGCAAAGCTTTTCAGCTTCTTATTTATATGACGTTATGACGTTATTAAGTGTTCTGAGGGAACCTATAATAAAAAAATAATATTTTTTTTCAGTTTACCGTACAAAAAATTATAGCACAGATTCTAAAACTAGTTGCAGTTGCTATTGCTACGTTATCGTAAAATACTAGGTTCTTATCAGGCTTCCTGTAATTACTGTAGTTAACAAATATATTAATACTTAAGTGCAATACCACTGCTCATTTGGTTATCGCTCATGTATGTAATTTGTACGATTACATGTTTTAGCGTTTTTGTCGTAAAGTACACTTTATTAAAAACTAGCGACCCGCCCCGGATCCGCAATGGAATACGGTTATTGTGGGTTATCCTTAAGAATATTATGCATGTATTATAGGTACATATAAACCTTTCTCTTGAATCATTCTATCTATTAAAAAAACCGCATCAAGATCTGTTGCGTAGTTTTAAAGATTTCAGCATACATAGGGACATAGGGACAGAGAAAGCGACTTTGTTGTATACTAGGTAATGTAGTGATTTTAATTTTTGTTTAGACTTATGTATCGAAGCGAAAATTCTAAATTGTAATTATGTGATTGATTATACAACTGTCTGCCCGCTGCGTCAATTAGTTTTACAGATTTTTCCCGTGGGAATAAGAATGCTGTAAAAAGCCATTTGATTTGGATTTGATCCATTTACTTGTATTCCAACTTCATATCAATCTGTCCAGTCGCTGCCGCTATTTCAATGAGTGTGTATTTCGTGTGCGTAACATCAGCTTCCTCATGGGTGATAGGATGATTCTACATATGCCAGTATTTATGGCATAATTACAGCCTTCGAATATCCCAGTCTTAAAATAGGAGCCACAAACACTTGGCGAATATGAACCGTTTAGTGTGTGTCAGCTGGAGAGATGTCACCCCAGCTTACACAAGCAATACAGGCAAACCAGCGAGGATAGGGTTTTGGACTATAGTCAGTAATTTAGGGCATAATGAGAGCACAAGGCAGGAAAAATCTGAACGATAATACACAAAAAGATTCGAAACTACGATCAAAAAACAGTGTGTAAGCTGGTGTTACGTCACTCCAGCTTGCACATGTGTAATAATGAAACTATCAATCGCAGAGTATTCATTTAAGTGTCAAAATGTGAGGAATAATGAGAGCAATAGGCTCCAAAATTTTCATACTCCTGGTTAAAGCACTTTACGAGTTATAAGCCGTTGAATATGTGTAAGCTGATGTTACATCACTCCAGCTTGCACATGTGTAATAATAATAATAATAATAAATAATAATAATAAATGTCTTTATTTCTTTTTTACATGGTGGTTACAACTAGGGGCAGGTGTCTCCTAGTAAGCTTGTCGCTTGTGTTAGGAGACACCGCTCTTCCATTACATTACAAAGGAGACATGAACTATGTACAATGTGACAAGAATAAAATGTTGACAATGAAAAATAAAATAAAATAAAAAATAATAATAATTACAAGCTAGGGGTGGAGGACTGGGGAGTGAAGACTTCAAAGAGAGGTGGTAGGTTATGTATGAGTCCTTAAGTATGTTTGTGTATGTGTGTGTGTGTATGTGTGTATGTATGTGTGTGTGTATGTGTGGGTGTATGTGTGATACATGTGTGTAAATATGTGCACGTTAGTGTATTTGTGTGCGTGTACGAGGTTTTATTTGAAAAATCTTATGAATGTATGGATGTGTATGTATGTTAGATTATTAAAATTTAATATTAAAATTCAAAATTTAAAATTTAGTGCCCTGTGTCAGTCATTTTAGTCCCATCAGCTTCGGTTTCGGTAAGTAGATGTAAGTATGTAAGTAGTTGAATGAAGGATGCCCTGATGACAAACGAAACATAAGTAAAAGATCTAGTATTATAGTTAATTATGTACCATAGTAGTCAGTCACATAGTAAGTTCTCAATTTGTTCATAAGTTTTTGTTCCGAGCCATTTACATATTACTTTTTTACAATCATATTGTGTTTTAGTATAGATGTCTAGTTCTCTATTTATTATATTAAATAATTTTGCTGAGCGCTTATCATATTGTCTGCTAGCAAAGACTGTATTCGTTTTTGGTGTCATTATCACGATATCTTTCCTTCTTTTATTTAGAATGCTACTGTCATACGGAGTGGTTTTGTATTTTCTGATGATGGTTTGTGCAATATATAATTTTCTGATAGTAAGCAAATCAGTTAGTTGGTACAATTTATCTGTCGGGAATCTGCGGTTCTTAAAGTACATTATTTTTAATAAATTACGTTGAGATCGTTCTAAATCTAGAAATTTTGTTTAATATTATTTGATGAATAATGAAACTACCGATCGCAGAGTTTTGATTTAAATGTCAAAACGTGAAGGATAATAGGAGCAACAGGCTCCAAAATTTTCAAATCTCTAAGCCTCGTAGTTTCTACGTAAAACAAAAAACACTGAATTCGCGCCAAAAATTCAAATTATCGCCTCGAAAAACCTAAGATGCGCGGTTGCCGTTCCGTGCGCTATATTATTGGAATCTAATTTGATCCTTACTGCTATTGTATTAGGAGTCATTTTAGCTCGAGCTCAATATTTTTTATATTCTTATTATAATAATATAGACCGAGAGCCGACTGAACTACACGGAACTATAATTGCAATATTGATTTTTTTTTCTAATCCACTTATGACAACGAGAGAAATAAGCACTATTATTATTATGTGACTTGTTTTCTGTAGTTACTAACAAAAAAGATATTCGCGAGACGATCACTTCTAAGACACTTTACAAAAATACAGGGTGGCATTTTCAGGTTTTAGCCGGTTCGTTTCCTGGGTGTAACAAGCAATTTTTAAAATATTAGTAAGCAATTTTGATTACTTATTTTAAAAATAAAGGGATATTTTTTCTGAGAAAAATGTTCTATCTCTAGTGTTTAGAATACTTTCCCTCCAGGTGGCATTACAAAATTCAATTTTAATATGATAAATCTACAAAGACCTAAATATCGTGCCCCTCGTGAAGAAGGATGGGGGAACAGGATCTGCGCTGACGCTGACGACGCTACCAAATACGAGCAGTGTGGGGCAAATCAACTAATTTCGTCAGTAAAATTGATCAATTATGACTAATTTAGTCATGATTGATTTGATCATGACTAACCATGTTAGTCTTAATTATGACTAAAGCGACAAATCATCAATCGTTAGTTGTAATCATGAGTAATGACTAATGCTTCTAACAAATGCATGCTTCTAGCAAGTGTTCAGTCGGCTCTCGGTCTATATTATTATAATAAGAATATAAAAAATATTGAGCTCGAGCTAAAATGACTCCTAATACAATAGCAGTAAGGATCAAATTAGATTCCAATAATATAGCGCACGGAACGGCAACCGCGCATCTTAGGTTTTTCGAGGCGATAATTTGAATTTTTGGCGCGAATCAGTGTTTTTTGTTTTACGTGGAAACTACGAGGCTTAGAGATTTGAAAATTTTGGAGCCTGTTGCTCCTATTATCCTTTACGTTTTGACATTTAAATCAAAACTCTGCGATCGGTAGTTTCATTATTACACATGTGCAAGCTGGAGTGACGTAACATCAGCTTACACATATTCAACGGCTTATAACTCGTAAAGTGCTTTAACCAGGAGTATGAAAATTTTGGAGCCTATTGCTCTCATTATTCCTCACATTTTGACACTTAAATGAATACTCTGCGATTGATAGTTTCATTATTACACATGTGCAAGCTGGAGTGACGTAACACCAGCTTACACACTGTTTTTTGATCGTAGTTTCGAATCTTTTTGTGTATTATCGTTCAGATTTTTCCTGCCTTGTGCTCTCATTATGCCCTAAATTACTGACTATAGTCCAAAACCCTATCCTCGCTGGTTTGCCTGTATTGCTTGTGTAAGCTGGGGTGACATCTCTCCAGCTGACACACACTAAACGGTTCATATTCGCCAAGTGTTTGTGGCTCCTATTTTAAGACTGGGATATTCGAAGGCTGTAATTATGCCATAAATACTGGCATATGTAGAATCATCCTATCACCCATGAGGAAGCTGATGTTACGCACACGTGTATTTCAACGGGACAAACAAACGAAAATTCTTTAATATTGATTATAGTAATATTAGTAATAGTAGGAAAACCATTAAAACTGAATGTTGTGTAGGTATAGGACCGATTCTTTAAGCCAACATCGTTGCAGTAGGTAAATCTTAGATTAGGTACTAACTACTACTGTTTGTTTTGAAATTTTGACCAGGGGCGCTGAACCTTTTTATGCATCAGATCTCCAGAAAAGGACAATGAAAAAAAAATAGTTTTCACTTGAGTATATCCCTTTTTATTTGGTGTAAGGTTAAGTTGTAAGTAAGGACGATGCCACTAATTTACAAATGGTTCAAAAATATATTTTTTTTTACAATTATTTAAAATCTCCTGAGCTGTAATGTAACGAACGCGCACAACCAATTTAGTACCAATATCGCACAAAAAAAACATGCATTTAAGGTTTATTTACAGATACATGTAAGTTAAACAAAAAAGCATTGAAAGAAAAAGGAAAAAACAAAAGCATTTTTCATCTCAGTGTAACAACTACTCTCCAAAGTTTGACTAAGCCTGACTTATGAGTTCAAGATAAAGCAGAAACATTTCACATTCAGACAATTAACCGCTATGTTACACGTGTATTGTATTTGCTTACTAAATGTTCTTATTAACACTTGTCAAGCTCATAGTTTTCAAACAAGACACTACAGTCAGTCCCAAGGCAAAGTATGGCCCAAACCATGGAAAGAACATGTATCAACAGATTTCCTAAACGTTGACCCCACGAAGTTACAATTTAACGTTAAGTGCAAGAACTGTGCTAAAATACATAAAGCTATACGAAGATGCAAAGATTATATTGAGACTTTATCAAAAATATCAAACAGAAACTTCAGCCAAGGATATAATGCTTATAATAACCAACAGAACCCAAAAGGCACAATCAAGGAACTGCAAATACATTTGAGTAAAGAGTGTGAAGAATATCCTCATTTTGACATGAATGAAGGTTATAATCTAACAGTTTCTAACATCTCTACGTTAAACAGTTCTTCTGTATGGGGAATTATAAGAGGAATGGAAACACTCACCCAGCTTTTTTATCTCAGCTATGATTATAAAAATATATCAATAAGAGAAACTGTAATTGTTGACAAACCAAATTACGTCCACCGTGCTCTGTTACTGGACACATCAAGGCATTACTTGTCTGTACAGACTATACTAACAACCCTTGATGCAATGGCTATGAATAAGATGAATGTCTTTCACTGGCATATGGTCGATGATCCCAGTTTCCCATACCGAAGTACAAAGCTACCTGGTCTGAACAAAGCAGCATTTCATCCTACCATGATTTATACAAAAAGCGATTTGGAAAAAGTTAGAGACTACGCAAGCGATCTAGGAATTAGAGTGATGATGGAAATTGATATGCCAGGACATAGTGCTTATTGGGAGGTCTCCTACCCTGAAATATTAACTGAATGTCCTCAATATTTTAGACCCAATTCGCGCCCTTTGAATCCCTTAGCGAATAAAACTTATAGCGTTGTTAATGAACTATTACAAGAGATTCAAGACATATTACCTGATAAGTTTTTTCACTTAGGTGGGGATGAAGTTGATTTATGGTGTTGGTCAATAAACTTTGAAATAGTAAACTATTTGTGGAAGCACCAAGTAGTAGGGGTGGACGAAAGGAATAACAATATCACCAACCTGTTCTTCAAAAACGTCTTAACGTTGCTCAGAAATGGAACCATTCCAGTTGTTTGGGAAGAAACATTCAATTCTCATGTCGAGTTACCACCAAATGCTGTCGTCCAAACGTGGATCTCAAGGGACGACACTGACACTATGGTAAAAGTACTGCAAGCAGGTCTTCGTGGTATACAATCGTCACCTTACTATTTAGATGAACAGAAGAATGGAATAGATTTGATGTACCAGTACGAGCCTCGCTTGGCTGTTAAGGAGAAATTGAATAATGATACTTTATTAGGTAATCTACTGGGAGGGACAGCTTGTATGTGGGGGGAATTAGTGGATGATACAAATGTTATTAGCAGAGTGTGGCCTCGCACGAGTGGGATGGCAGAAGTGTTGTGGAGCGAGACAAATGGATCTAAATTAGACGAAGATTCATTCTTACGCATCGAAGAACACACGTGCCGTATGCGTCGACGTGGCGTGCACGCATCTCCACCTCTCGGATCTGGTTTCTGTATCGTATAGGTATTGATGAAGGAGAAATTTAAAATATATTTTTTTAATATAATATTTTCTATGAAGCTATATAAATTTTGGTTCTAGTAAAGTTTAGACTGAGACTTCATTAATTCTAACTATTGAATATATGACTTCTTCTCTTCTTTTCCTCTCCACAGAAGACAGCCAAATTTCTGAACTCACCACAGAAGAATATGGAATTGACTTAACTAAGTGATGTAAATATCCTAAAGTTAAAAATAAATACCTTGATCTTTGAAGAATTGATGTACCATAACAACTACCTACTATAATACAAAAGTCTAAATACATCGGTCATAGACATTATTGAAATAAAGTAGTCTGAATTATAGTTTTCGAATCATTATTGTATTTTGCATTAACGTTTTAAAGCCTGATAAAAACGAAATTAGCAAGAAACTTCCACTCCAATGCTTACAACAATCACAGCATGAGCGATAGGCGCTTTTTAGGGTTCCGTAGCCAAATGGCAAAAAACGGAACCCTTATAGGTTCGTCATGTCTGTCTGTCTGTCCGTCCGTCCGTCCGTATGTCACAGCAACTTTATTCCGAAACTATAATACCTACCTATACTGTTGAAACTTGGTAAGTAGATGTATTCTGTGAACCGTAAGATTTTCTTACAAAAATAGAAAAAAAACAATAAATTTAGGGGGCCCATACATAGAACTGAAACTAAAAAAAAAAAAAATTATCAAACTCATACGTGTCGTATCTATGGATAGGTCTTAAAAAATGATATTTAGGATAAAAAATGTTATTAGGAAATAACATTTTTTTCTAAACTGAATAGTTTGCGCGAGAGACGCTTCCAAAGTGGAAAAATGTGTGTCCCCCCCCTCTAACTTCTAAAATAAGAGAATGATAAAATAAAAATAAATATATGATGTGCATTACCATGAAAACTTCCAACAAAAATTGGTTCGAACGAGATATGGTGAGTAGTTTTTTTTTAATACGTCATAAATCGTAAACCGCAATTTACCTTTCACTATTATTAAAACATCGATCAAAGTCACAACCAACTACAAAAACTTTTATATTATGTTACTGGCTACGGAACCCTTCATGGGCGATTCCGACTCGCACTTGGCCTTTTTTTTTAAGTAATTATAGCAGTTTTTAGCGAACTTGGCATACTTACGGTGAGCGTAGAGATAAATAAATTGCATTCATTTTATTAAAATAGTTACCAAGGGCTGCTAAAATTGTAAAAAAATAAAATTAATCAGATTATAAGTTTTTTTTTCATTAAAATATGATTCATGATATTGTCTGCGTATACAAAATATGTGTATTGACTTCGAAGTAATCATGTACTATTTTTTCTGCCCTGCCCTTACATAAGTGTTGAAATAGTACTTTAAACATGTTGCTTTCAGTTGATCAATAAATGCAATGGTTTTCTGTTTCGCTGTAAATTTTTCCTGTCACGTGTTTCCTTGTTTGTTTTACATACATATACATACATACACACACATAACTTTATATGAGTTCAAGGAGAGAGAGCCCTAAGAGTACAATATCGAAAATTTATTATTTTGGTTAAATAAAAATATTATTTAGACCTTCTTCATTAATCAGTGCTATTAATTATGTTACTATTCGCATAATAACACGGCTATAAAAGTTAGTAAGTAAGTAAAATACGAGTGCTCATTCCATTACAGTCTGTCCAATAGAGTAGAAATTAAAAAGTAGCAACATCGTAGTGTCATCTCATTTTCATCATTACTTGTGAGTGTTGCTAGTTTTTAATTTTTACTCTTTTCGGACGGACTGTAGCTTAGTATGAACAATCGAGTTACAAAAAGAATAATATTTTCTTAACGTGATTTGATTACTACACAATAATGATTTTGGAAACAAAGTCAGGGAAGGCAAACATTTACAAATGATATTTTGATGTAATTACTACACTTTTTTCTTAAATACAAAACGTGTGCAAAAACGTATTGCTAAATATTTTTAGATTCATAGAAAACAACCAAAAACGTAAACCTTCCGGCGGGACTTGAACCCACGACCTTCGGCCTATACGCAGCCAACGTGCTACCAACTACAAACCGACGAAACCGACGACATTATTAACCAAACGTATTGCTAACTTTTTATTTTATTATCAGATACATTCTCATCGTTTGCTCAATGCTCATAGGTTTTATCAATAGGGATATAAAAGCATTGTGCATTTAAAATAGTTTGAAGCATAACTTTTTGTACCTATTTTTTTACTATGAGTAGGTATTACGCCTGAAATAAAGATTTACTTATTTATTATCGTAATTTAGAACAATTTCTTTTCTAGGGACATCATCGAATTAATTTAAAATTATAGCTATTTTGTACGGAATGTATTTTGTTGTGTTGTTTGCCTTGTAACAAATCACAGCTTTTTTGATAAAATACTGTAAAAGGTATCAAACAACTGGCTTACATTTTAAACCAAACTGAACTACCTAATCTTCAAAAGTCAGTAGGCAGTAGGTACTCGACCATGCTAATCATGTTGCTTTTTTGGTTAATAATTGCGTTTGTAAATGGCTATAATGCAACAGTACCAGTACCAAGAATAATTCCATCGCAAGGTGAAGTGTGGCCTAAAGCTTGGAAGGAAACCAAATCTTTTGTAACCTTAAATTTTGACCCAACAAAATTGCAATATAATATAACAGGTAAGAATTGTTCAAAAATTGAAAACGCTGTTCAACGTTGTAAAGAATATCTAAATACCTTAGTGAATCTCACACAACGATATTATCGTAATGGTTACAACGAATATACCATAGAAGTAAAAGATGATAATACAATGAATGAACTAAAGGTATATTTGACCCAAGATTGCGAAGACCTTCCGCATTTAGAAATGGACGAGAGCTACAACTTAACTGTATCTAATATCTCAGAACTGAACAGCTCATCGGTCTGGGGAATCATTAGAGGAATGGAGACATTCTCTCAACTCTTTTATATGACACGGGATTTTAAAAAGATTCAAATCAACATGACAACGATAGTTGATCGTCCTAACTATCTACACAGAGGTCTTCTGTTGAATACAGGAAGTCACTTCTTGTCGACAGAAAATATCTTGAAAACAGTAGATACAATGGCTATGAACAAGATGAATGTCTTGCATTGGAGGATAGTCGATGACGAAAGTTTTCCATACCAAAGTTCCAAATTCCCTGAGCTAAGTAGAGATGGAGCTTTTCATTCCTCTCTGGTTTATAAAAAACGTGATTTGGAAATGATAAGGGATTACGCTACAAATCTTGGAATACGAGTTGTGCTTGAATTTAATTTGCCTGGACACAGTTTTTCTTTAGGCCAGGCACATCCAGAGATCCTTACTGATTGTCAGACTACTATGGCTTTCGCACCACCATTAAATCCTATTAAAAATGAAACATATAAACTCATCGGAGAACTGTTTAAAGAAATCCAAGAGATATTCCCAGACAACCACATCCATATTGGAGGTGATACCATAGAGGTTGCATGTTGGGAACAAAACGTAGACATAAACAAATATATGCAAGAGAAAAATATAACTAGTTACCAACTTCTGGGAATGTTTTATCAAAATGTGTTTTCCTCATTTATAAACGGTACAGTACCTATAGTTTGGCATGACGTATACGTAAAAGTACCATTGCCAAATAATACAATAATTCAAATGTGGAATCCAAATGAACTATATAACATAGTTGAAGCCTTACATGAAGACCGTCGTGTCATACAATCTGCGGGCTACTTTTTGAGCGAACTCAATCATGACTTTGATTGGCTGTACAGACAAGAACCTCGATTGGCTGTTAAGAGTATTATGCCTATATTTGATGATAAATTGCTGCAGAAACTGTTGGGGGTGACTGCTTGTGTGTGGGGGGAGATGATAGATGATACTAACGTGCTGAGTCAAACGTGGCCGCGAGCAAGTGCTGTGGCAGAGGTACTTTGGAGCCAGACTGAAGGGAAAAATCTTGACGAATATTCAGTGAAAAGAATAGAAGAGCATACCTGTCGCATGCGTCGTCGCGGTGTGCCTGCCTCTCCTCCCATAGGACCTGGCTTTTGTCTTGTTTAACCTTTTGTTCAGAAGTGTATAATAGTTCTAACAGTACAGAAGGAAATTCACCTCCAGGCACCAAAACAAGTCCGCCGGGAGGCAAATGGCACTATACTATACATGGGTAGTACTAGATGAAGCTTAAAAACTATTTTCCCTTCATTTAGGTCTGGCCGATATCTTATTTATAAATTATTTCAAATTTAAGCGTTCGTTCTTTGTAGAGTCCCGTCCCGCCTGATACTTGTATCCATTATTAAAGTCTTTTACATACCTACCTATAATAAGTATCAAAAATTAAAAACATTATGAAGTCAACGACTTTTATGCAGCTTTGCATAAATTTAGAGCTGGATTTCTGAGCAGAATTAAACTAAAGTAACTCAATAATACTTAGAAAGAAAGAAAGAAAGAAAGAAGAAAGAAGATTCTTTCTTTCTTTCTTTCTTTCTTTCTTTCTTTCTTTCAATAATACTTAGTTAGGTATTATAGGTAGTAGTAGTAGTACCTACTTAGGTAGTACAGAAATTGTAAAATCCGACCAATAGGCTTGCTACGTAAGAAGCGACAGGCTCGAGAAGCTGTGAAACGCGACATAGTATGTCCATAATAATGATACTCCAGACTAATCTGATAATTAATGATTGAAAAAAAAAAAAAAAACAACAACAAGAAACATACACTAGTACATTAAAGTAATATTAAAGTTTATAGTTTTTGAGAGGAGTACCTAAGTAGGTAGGTACCTAATTTATTTTGCTTCGTGAATTTGCAATACAACACACCCTCTTATAAGGATAAGTTGAACAATATGTTTGCCTCTTTCTAACACTCAAATGTCAATTTAATTTCATAAAATATTTATAATGATGGCTTTTAAATGTTAGAAAGTGACAAAATATTGCTAACTATAAGAAGAAAAACAAAATAATTTACAAAACAAATTATAAAACTGTTTTATTTCAAAACCATGTTTTTACACATTGTAATCCTATCATCCTACAAATAAATATTTTCTACGAGTATCGAGTATCCTTCTTTAAGATATAAAAAGTAATAAAATTACGTAATGTAACATTTGTACGGTCTCATAAACATAAAAAATCCTCAGGATGAATTCTACGATCACACCTACACAGTGACAGTTCATAAATTAAAATTAAATCATCTTTTTTCATTGCACAAAGAACTATAAGTGTTTTACTTAACGCAAAAACCTGGTCCAGAAGGAGGTGCAGCAGGAATGCCTCGTCGGTTCATGCGGCAGGTGTGCTCCTCAATGCGTTTCAGCGTTGCTTCATCAGGAGCCCTCCCATGAGTCTCACTCCACAAAACCTCGGCAACAGCACTCGCCCGCGGCCACACCCTACTCAACAAATTGTTATTGTCTACCATCTCCCCCCACATGCAGGCCGTAGCTCCCATCAAGTTTTCCAACAATGTATCATTCTTTAACTGCTTTCGTACAAGCATACGTGGTTCTTTCGAATAAAACCAGGGAATCTCATGGTTGATTATGTCTAAATAATAAGGTGCTGAAAGAATACCAGAATAACCGGCGTTAAGGACTTTAACCATAGAATCAGTTCCATCGTCGTGTCGCCAAACCTGTATTGTAGTTTTTTTTGGTAATGTAACGTTTGCATTAAATACGTCCTCCCAAACAACTGGATACGTGCCATTTTCAAGTAGTGAAAAAGCATTTTTGAAGAATATATCATGAATAACATTAGGATCGGTTATATTAAATTTGTCCATAAATGTTTTTATTTCTGGATCTTCTAGATAATAGTCTGTTTTGACTTCATCACCGCCAAAGTGAAAGAAGTCATCAGGAAATATCTCTTGTACTTCTTTTATTAGTTCTTTAAGAATTTTATATGTAAGCGTTTTTATTGGGTTTAGGGGAGGCGCATAGTTTCCATCATCTTCACATTTAGTGATTATTTCTGGATGTACAACTGCCCAGCAATAAGTGTGGCCTGGCATGTCGAATTCCATCAATACGCGAATCCCAAGGTCACGTGCATGATCCCTTATCTTTTCCAAATCATTTCTAGTATAAACCATTGAAGGATGAAATAATGTTTGACTGAATTCTGGGAACTTTTCACTCTGATACGGAAAGCTCTCATCGTCCACGATGTGCCAATGGAAAACGTTCATCTTATTCATAGCCATTGCGTCAAGGGTCTTAAGTATATTGCCTACTGACAAATAATGGCGGCCTGTGTCTAGCATCAAACCGCGATGTGGATAGTTCGGCCGATCGATTATCTCTGTTTCATTAATCAAGATCTTCTTGTAATCACTTGACAAGTAGAAAAGTTGTGAAAAAGTCTCCATACCTCTTATGATTCCCCAAATGTGAGCACTTCTGAGCACAGCCTTCGATGCCACTTGAAGTATATAAATTTCATCCATACCAAAATAAGGGTAATCTTCACAGTCTTGTGTTAGATCTATTTCAATTTCCCGCAACGGTTCATATGTGTTATTTTTCACTAGTGAATATTCTTCGTAAGCTGTTTGGCGCCTAATGATTCGTTTTAAAATATGAATACTGTATTTACATCTCTGAATAGCTAGTTCTAACTTTGAACAAGTTTTGCCTGTGATGGTGTAATTCAGTTTTGTTGGGTTGACGTCATGAACGATTTCAGTTTTCAGTTCTTGCCAGGGTTTGGGCCACACTTCCCCTTCAGTTGGTCTGTGTCTGGGCCCTATTCTTTTAGCGAGGCCACTTGCAATCATTATTAGTGCAAAAACTATACAACGCAGCCAAATCATTGTTTAGGACTGTCCAAGCGTCGCCTGTTTAATTTATATTTACTCGATCACTTGTTGATAAGGAAAGGAAACGCGTGATTATTTTAATGGTTAGTATTTACCCGTCTGCGCGCGACCGTTCGTCGGAACAAACTGATGATGGGGCAGAACAAAATAAAGTACTTACTGAATCATAAAATAGTGTTCCATATTAGGAACGAGGGCGATCTAAATATTTGTATTGTTTTTTGTTATCTACGAGTATCATACTCATTATACTGATTACCTCGAAACGCTGAGCTCGTTTAATATAAAACTTGATTCTGTATTTACATAAGTATAATAAATAATCATCAATAAAACAACCACTTCACTCCAGTATTTGTATGAGATTGTTTGTGTCAGTACCTAATATAGTTATTTTTCTCTTTGTTACTTTTGTCATTTTTAATATGCCGAATCTGACATTTTAAAGCCCTACTTGTATTGTCTCTTATAAAAAAGGCCAAAACCAGAAAAAAAGGCCAATGGTAGTAAAGCTGATTGCACGTGATAGTTACCAAGGACGTTTCACGTGAAATTATTTTTTTTATTTACACGCTTATTCTCATGATTTAGAATGGCCACAACATGGACCTATTGTTTGGCAGTATGTTTAGTTTATAATAGCCTTTCCCTGTGGCATCACATTGATAAAAAAATAATAAATAACATGGCTTCGTGCAAGAGTGTTTTACTTTGTGTGTTTTCCCATTATATAGCTTAGTGCATTAAAATAATACCTTAAAGTGGAACATGGTGATAAGGCGTGGGGTTCTAGACTTCCCCTAAGAATAAAATCTTCGTGAACGGACTTTTAAAGCTAATTCCCATTTACGTGTACGACGAAACGAGAACCTGTGAACAAACAAAATGGAGGGAATACAGCCACCGCGTGATTTGCGTCTGTCGGGTGACAATAACAACTTTGTGAAATATAAGCAAATGTTCTTAATTTATTTACAAGCGGCTGACTTAGAGACAGAAAAGGAGGAGAGGAAAATTGCAATTTTTCTGAATGCAGCAGGCGAAGAGGCGTTGGAGGTTTTCAACGCTATGGAAGAAACGCCCACAACATTATCAAAGCTTTTAGAAAATTTTACGATATATACTCAACCTAAGAAACGTCTCCTGTTAAATACGTATAATTTCTTACAAATGGCTCAAGAAGAAGGTGAACAAATTGACCATTTTGCAACAAGGTTAAAAAACCAAGCAAAACTGTGTGAGTTTGACACAATGTCAGATAGATTGAAAACAATGATGTTAATAATTAGAATTAAGGATAGAGGACTGAAAGAAAGTTTATTAGCCATAGAAGAAATAGAGTTTGAAGAAGCAATAAAAATGTGCAGGGCTCGAGAAACAAGCAGAAGAGAAGTGAAAACATTGGCTAGGGAAGAAACTGAAGTGTGTGCTATAAAAAGAGGGAAGCAGCCTTATAAGGATAACATTAGACCACAACAGATGACGTGTCCTCGTTGTGGAAAAACTCATGCGAGAAATAATTGCCCAGCATATGGCAGAAAGTGCGCAGTCTGCATGAAGTATAATCACTTTGCATCAGTATGCAGAGAAAGGAATAAAAAACAAGAAAAAAGAAGAGTCATGATGTTAGAAGAGAATAGCGAGGAAGAGCTACAGACAGAAGACAGAGAAGATCAGTTTCAGTTAGATAGTATAGAAAGCTCTGACAAGAAGCAATGGAAACAAAAAATTGAAATAGAAGGAATGGAAGTGGAATTTAAGCTAGACTCAGGTGCAGAATGCAGTACTATTCCTTTGGAAATATTAAATAAAATGAAAAGCATGAATAAAATTCAAAACACAAAGACTGTGTTGGTAGTATATAATGGCCAGAAAATTAAGCCAGTTGGCTCAGTTAAATTACAATGTTTAGTAAAAGGTATTCAAAGTGAAATAGTGTTCACTGTACTTGACATGCCAGTACAACCAGTTTTAGGTCTTTCGGAGTGTATTAAACTCAACCTGATTCAAAGAATAGATTCAGTGATTGTAAATCAAGAAGAAAAAGATGACTTTGTGAAGAAGAACAGAGAAGTATTTACAGGATTAGGAGAAATAGGTACTTATAAGATCAAGTTACAAGAAAGTGCAAATCCTGTGATTAAACCGATCCGTAGAGTGCCAGAGGCTATAAAGGATAGTGTACGGTTTAAGACCGCACATAAATTAACACCTCATATTTTATTTACCATTTTGCTTACGCTGCGACCCACATTTGGCTGGCGCAGTTTTTTCCACATTTTTATGAATTACTGACCAGAGTGCGTTCATACGTCATAGAGAGAAGTCGCCATTTACCTATTTACTTTGTACAACTTTACATCATTATATCTACCAACTTAACTTTGTGTGTTTCTTCTCTGCGCTCTCCATCAACTTAACTACAACAACTGAACTCACGTGTACGAGTCCAATTGGACCGTACATATTTTGGTCCTTCGAAGAAAGGAGGGTTTATTGTGGTTTGTGTCTCTTGTGACGATAGCGAATCGGTTGGTCGGCCTCCCACAAGCGGGTCTCACCGGCTCAATTGAGAAGGCGCACATATCGTCTTTAGAGTGCAGATCGCAGTGTACCCGCCAACAACGACCATTTTAAGGTGCTACACGAACGAAACTCGCTCGAAAACATCTTGGAAGAAGCTGCGGAAACTTCGCGGTGCAAGGTCGTGAACCAACGCCAAGCTCTACTACTACAGTAACTACGAGCTAAACCCAACTTAAACTAACTAAGGTAACTACCTACTAACATACATCTATAGTCGCAATGAATGCTTTACAACTCCAAGAGCAACGCTTTGAAAGCATCAAGACTTTATGTAACAGCTACAGGCAAGATTCTTTTTCGAAGAAAACTATAAGGTACTTAAACCTACGCCTGGAATCTCTAGAACAACAATGGACAGATTTTGAAACCAGACATTCTGTTCTCCTAGAAACCATAGACGACAAACAAATCAACTACTTTAGCGAAGACGTTTATGGAAAGACTAAAAATCTGTACACAACTACGAAAAGTGATATGGAACAACTATTACGTGATTTACAACGCGAACTGAAAGGGGTCAAATTTGACTTAAGCGGAATGCTTCAAGACAATACAGACCAGAAGCTGGAAGAGCTTATAAATATCCAGCAATGCAACTTTAGAGCGATCGATCGAGTGATGTCGAAAATTCACGCTGAAGTTTTGACTGAAAAATGGGAGCTCGAAGACCAACTTAACATTTTGAAATCTAAGTGGGAGCCTGTAGACAAGCTCCACTGGCAACTAGAATTTCATCTGAAAGGATCTGATGACAACTACAACAGGATATTTGCTGAAATAGAAGACAGATACGATGAACTGAGAAAAAAACTTAGCAACAAAATTTGGACATCAATTCACTATGAAAAGTCTGTCCCTAAAATCGAAATTCCTGAATTTTCTGGACAATACACTCAGTGGATATCTTTCAAAGATTTATACATCGAATCTGTCCACAACAACCCGATGATAAACAATGCGCAAAAAATGCAGCTCCTGAAAACAAAACTTAGAGGAGAAGCTGAACGCCTAGTTAAGCATCTCACCATCAACGCTGACAACTATAAATCTTGCTGGGAAATCCTAGTCCAGAGATACGATAACCAACGTCTGCAGTTTACATCCCTGCTGAACATCATGATGGACTTACCTGCCATACAAGAACCTAACGCATTCAACCTGAAAAAGATGCACGATGTTATACAGGAAGTTGTGAACGGGCTATCCAACATTGGCGTTGACACGAACGCGTCAGGATCGATTATTGCGCATTTGATGTCATTGAAACTCGACACCGTCACATTTGATGATTTCATTAAAGAATCGTCGGATCCAAGAGGCCTGCCTAACATAAATGATCTTTTGTACTTTTTGGAGGGAAAGTTTATGGCCTACGAAGTCCGTAATGGAAATAAAAAAGGACATTTTAACGAAAAAAAGCCAACTCCTAGCTATCAGCCGAAACCTTCATTCATGAAGCACATTCCTGCAAAAAAACCTAACTTCGAATTTAAAAGATCATTCCCGAAGACTTATCATACTGTACATACAAAGTATGGTCAATGCCCTAGTTGCAATGGCGATCACGTGTTGATGCAATGCCCTAAGTTTTTGCTAATGGACGCTACGCAGCGAAACAACACTGTCGCAAAATTACATGTTTGCAAAAACTGTCTGTTTAGCCACGGAAATGCAAAATGTACGTCAAATAAAACATGCAAGGAATGTAACTTGAGCCATCATACTTTATTGCACAATTTCAACACAACTATGAATAACAATAACGGAAATGACAGGCCGTCAACCTCTAGCAACAATAATCGGAGCTCGAATCATTTATTCAATAACGAGATGGAAGTTTTGTTAACTACGGTTCAACTTAACGTAAGGGCAGTCGACGGTACAATGGAATCGTCTATCAATGAAAGAGCGGATTCCTCAATTACATATATTTTTCTTCTTAAAAATCGGGAGTTGGTCTTTTCACGACCCCTCTTCTAATTGTTATGACACAACATCTTTTTTTTAAATGCGAGACAATTCTCAAATCAAAATAATATCATTCTTCTAGAATAGCGACATAAGCGCCAGTTACATACGAAAGGAGTTCGCAAAAGCATTAATGCGAACTCCACATCCCCCGCGGTCACAAGAATTGTCTCGCTTAACACAGTTGACAACCCTAAACTCATGACCTAAAAGTGGACAGGGCAAAATAAACACTTAACATAACAACCTGTCAACAAAGTCTGTTGCTAACAGCTTCCTGGTGCAATGCAAGCAAACAAACCAGACCATTACACAAGAAACGAATGCCAAAACCTGTCCCAAAAGACAGTCGCATCATTGATCAGGTTGGACTACCAAACATCGTGGCAATAAGCCAATAGACTCTAATCCTAACAGCGTCACAAAATGAGTAACAGTCAACCTGTCAAATCAGAAGTTGAAACCAGCGTCCAAGAATTAATTTATTTAAATGTTTTAAAAATATTAATAATAATTAATAATCCAAACCAGGACACGCAAGCAACAACGCCCAACAACGACAAACGAACAATTAGACAAAGGGCGCACGCATCCTAACTAATACTTAAATATCTCAACCTAAGTTAAGTTGACATCAATCAGGGTAGCGCGAATCTAGTATCTTCATTATACAAGTAACGTAAATTATGACGAGTCGACACGTACAGCACATCAAAGTTCAGCATCCCGAAACGTCAGCAACATACTAATCGTTTTTTTTAAAGAAAAACCCTAAGCTATTTGTTGTTAAGACATCATTGAAAGAAAACAATAAGGTGTCAACAACCCTACACTAAGCTCTATCCCCCCCCAAATAAAATTAATAAAGCAACCCCATTGATTTATTAATCGTATAAAATTTTTAAATTCTTCAACGATGTCATCATGGATGGTATTAAAATTATTTATTTAAATTATTTTATTTTATTTATATCTGAAAACGAACAAATCTGCATAAAAAGTTTCAATCAAGGTAAGATAAATAGCCAGTAAATGTTTAAGTCTTTATGCTCACACTAACTCGTATCAATCATGAAAAACTAATCATCACAACAGTGTAACACAACGAATGTTACCTCACCGGATACATATGTCCATAAGTGAGTACATGCCAAAAAACTACCCATACAAACTTAGAGATAAATGTGAACATATAAAACCAAACATATGACCATAACTCACCCAAATAGAATAAAACTTCTATCAATAGCAGTTTGTAAAAATAAAAAATAAAAGTCAAACCGTTAACTTATGACATTATAACAATTGTATAATAATAAGGGAAAAAAAAGTTAAAATGTTCAAGACGCAAAAGGACAAAAACGTGAAATGACAAAAATGCAAAATGTCAGAAATGCAAAATGTCATTAATTAAAAGTTAGGAAAAAATAAACCTAATATATATTACAATCTTAGCTTAAAAGGTTTTAAAGAATTATGGTGAATCAAAATATCATGTCTTGAACCACCATTTAGTTTACGTAAAAGATAATTATTATTAGGTAATCTACGAAGGACACGATAAGGACCTTTATAGGGCCTTGACAACTTCAAACCGAGACTCGTAACTCTTTTAGGGTTATGAACCAAAACTAAACTTCCTGGTTCAAAAGTAACAAATCTAACTTTTTTATCATAGTTCGATTTCTGGGTTGCCTGTGACTTGCGAATATTTCTCAACGCACATGATATTAATCCGTCATTCCTAATTTTACGCGCATTAATGTCTGTATCTGCACTATTCAAAAAAGCATTCACACTAAGATCCGACCGTAAAATTGGGTCTCTAGCGTAAACAAGTTTATAAGGAGATATATTCGATGAAGCTTGGTCAGAAATATTATATGCATAAGTGATCATGGGCAAAAACGAACACCAATCATTCTGCCTATCATTAACATACATCGCTAAACCTTGGTAAATAGTCTGATTAAAACGTTCAACCAAACCAACCGTCTGTGGATGTCTAGTGGCAGCCACACTTAAAGTAGAATCAAAAAAATTAACCGTATCCCTAACAACGTTTGAAGTAAAAATGGAGCCACGATCAGTAATAACTTCCCCTACTGAACCAAATTTACAGAATATCTCATTAATCAGAAAATCACTAATAGCTTCAGCTGTGGCGTTAGGAACAGCTTTGGTAATCGCATATTTCGATAAAAATTCCAATGAAATTATAATATATTTATTACCATTATTAGACCTAGGAAGTGGTCCTAACACATCCACGGCTATTTTCTCAAATAAACGATTAATACAAATTGGTTGCAACGGAGCTAATAGATGTACTCTTTTCCTCTCTTGACAAAACTTACAACTTTTAATATATTTTGAAATTTT
Source organism: Teleiodes luculella (assembly GCA_948473455.1). NCBI lineage: Eukaryota > Metazoa > Arthropoda > Insecta > Lepidoptera > Gelechiidae > Teleiodes > Teleiodes luculella. The sequence goes on from OX419586.1 coordinate 15,294,988, forward strand.
CCTCTCAACTTGAGCAATATAATACCTTTCTCTAAACTTTTTCAAAGTTTTGGAAAGTCCAAAATGTGCACCATTCCAAGGATCATCATGAATTTCTTTCAGGACATCCGAAAAAGAAGATTCAGGAATTACTAAACGATCAATGAAATTAGTACCCTGTTTCAATCTGTGATAAAGTTTATTATCCCTCATACAAAATCCTTTAAATAATCCCCGCGGACTATTCGCAACCCTATTAATCAATCTAACACAAAATTCATCATTATTCTGATCCAACTCAAAACGCGAGGCTTCTATTTTGTATAATTGTAAACCATCATCTACAATATTCTCAGTGACGCATGAAGAGGGCATATCCTCATCAATCAAGGGATTTCTGCTAAGAAAATCTGCAATTATATTATCTTTGCCTGCACAGTAAACAATATCGAAATCGTACTGCTGTATAGCTAGTGACCAACGTGCAAGTCGACCATTCATATCTTTCCTTTCACGTAGCCATACCAAAGCTTTGTGGTCAGTAACCACCTCAAACTTCAAACCCCAGAGTAAGTGTTTGAAATAATTGAGTGACCAAACTAACGCCAAACATTCTTTCTCAGTGATGGTGTATCTGGTTTCACAACTAGAGAGTTTGCGGGAAGCGAAAGCAACCGGGAACATACAGTCATCACCTTGCATTAAACAAGCACCAAGTGCATAGTCACTCGCATCAACAAAAAGACGGGTTATTACCTTTTCATTGTTTGTAAAATGACGTAAAAGGGGAGGCCTCTGTATTAAAGTTAATATTTCAGTAAAGGCATTCTGTTGCTCATCATTCCAAACGAATTTAACTCCTTTTTTAAGTAACCTAGATAAGGGTAATGCTAGATGAGCATAATTATCAATGAATTTTCTGTAATAAGAGAATAAACCTAACACTGACTTTAACTCTTTGGTTGTGACAGGAGGTTTGATTTTCATTATTTTATCAAACTGAGAGGCGTCAGGTTTGATTCCTTGGCCAGTAATCTCATAACCCAATACAGAAACTTTGTCAAAACCAAATTTACACTTTGTGGGTTTTAACGTTAAATTACACTGTTTTATTCTATACAAAATTTCCTTTAAAGCAGAACAAAATTCATCGAACGTCCTGCCATATACCAATATATTATCGATATAGACAATTGCATTTTTATATTTCATTCCTCCTAATACACTATCCATCACACGTTGAAATATTGCACCGCTAGTCTTTAGACCAAAAGGCATCACATTGAACTCATAAAGCCCAGATGGCGTGACGAACGCTGTTTTGTGTTTGTCACACTCCTTGATAGGAAGTTGCCAGTAACCTGAATTTAAATCTAAGTCGGCAAAATAATTAGCTTCAGATAAATAGAGCACTATATCATCAATTCTAGGTAATGGATATGAGTCCGTTATTACCTTTTTGTTCAAAGCGCGATAATCAACACAAAAACGCCACGTCTGATCAGGTTTCTTAACTAAGACAACCGGAGAGGCATACGCGCTTCGCGATTCTCTAATAATACCGTTTTCCAACATTTCCGAGACTTGTTCGCGAATCACAGAATGTTGTTGATGGGAAACCCTATACGGAGGTTTGTGTATCGGTATCTCATCGGTAGTATTTATTTCAACTTCCATAAGAGAGCACGAGCCTAGATTTTTCGAGTCAAAGGCAAATCTATCTTCAAATTCCGAAAGTAAATTACATAAAAACTTTTTTTGAGGACAAGTTAATGTTTCCGCTATATTATACATGGAATCCTTCGTGGATACCTGTGGAGCAATCATTGAGTTCAAATTTTCGTCTAAGGACTCGGGAGACGTAACAAAATAAATATACTCTGCCTCTGATAAATAAACAGACTCATTTTGAATTAAATCTAATGAAAAAGTATTTTCCTCATTAGTTGAAAAATGGATTTTATTATTTCCAATTACGAGAGAGCACGAGCTAAAATCAACCAAAGCCCTATGCATGGACAAGAAGTCCAAACCAATAATGAATTCAGGGACTAATTTCTTAATTACAATAAATTCATGACAATAAACAACTTTATTTATTAATATATTTAAAGTAACGGCGCATTTTGTCTCTAGACAATGCCCATTGACAGCTTTAATTTTTTTATTAACGGGGTTCGACATATTAAAAAATAATCTAGAATTTAATTTATTATAACAGGCTTCCGATATCACGGATACAGAAGCTCCGGTGTCGATGATAGCTGGAAGCTTGGTGTCGGCAACTTCTACTTCAATCGACGACATCGTAGAAATGGGACATGGAGATATCTTTTCGTCGTCCAACGTCGTCCCTATTGTTGGCGACGATTCATGTTTGGGGACCTGGAGAACGGTGCCCAGCTTCTTGGTGCACTTCGGAGATTGTAACGTGGCGTTGCAGCACTGTTTTGTGTGCTGGGGCTCTGGTAGGCACTGTTTGAAGCAAACGCCGGCGGGGAGGATCGTGACGTGGTGGCAGGCGTGGCACGAGTTGGCGTGGACACATTCGATGGCGCCAGGTTCCTCGTAGGAGTGGAGAAATTGTCCGCCATATCTCCAGCGGCGTATGAAGGGGTATTGAAATTCACTACACTAACGTTTTCAATTTTAACAGGCAATGTTAAGTTTGTCTCATTAGGAGACATCAGTTCTGTAAAGATTCGAGCGGCATTCTTAAGTGCCTTCAGGTTCGCAAATACATGTGCGGCCAGGGTCTTTTTGTAATAAAAACTCAGACCACTTAAACAACGTTTAACTAAAATATGATCATCTGTGATCTTTGCCATGGATCCGAGAGCTTCAATACGGTAAATAAAATCTAATATAGGTTCATTTTTATCCTGTCTGGCTTTATAAAATATTTCCGAATAATTTATGCTGGAAGGGAATTCGTCAATAATTGCCTTCTTGATGTCGTCATATTCAGACTTAGAAGATTTAATATAGTTGAAATAGGACAACGCGGGGCCCTCCAAATAGTTCGCTAGGGCGAGACTCTTGATAGTGTTTGACCAGTTGTTGATCGCAGCGACGGTTTCAAAATTGTCGAAAAAAGAGGTCACATCGGCGTTCGTACCGGAGAACTTTGCCATAGCTTCCTTTTTTTTAAACACTTTTTATTCCTTTAAAATATAGACGATCACTTAGCTTTGTGAAACAGGGCTCTGCCCGCTCCACATAAAATCCTTCAATTGAAATCCTTTCCTTCCTTCCTTCGATTGAATTGTTCATCAAATAAATAATAGGTCCGCTTGCTCAGTCCTCTTTTTTTATCACTTGTTTGTTTTCTGAAATCTTTTAAAACATTAATAATTGGCACTTATTTTCACGTGGCGAAATTTCCGCTCAGCGACTGCATCTGTATGGATACAAAACACACAAAAACGATGACGCAGATTCGCCAACACACTTCTTCTTCGTCTTCTTCTTCCTTTCCAGGGAAAGCTAGCTGTAGTGGTGAGCACTCGCTATAGGTTATAAAAATTCACTTATTACTTAACTTTTGCGAGAGGTTCTTTTTTTTGGGACCGATGGGTGACTCCGCCAAATGGAATCGTCTATCAATGAAAGAGCGGATTCCTCAATTACATATATTTTTCTTCTTAAAAATCGGGAGTTGGTCTTTTCACGACCCCTCTTCTAATTGTTATGACACAACATCTTTTTTTTAAATGCGAGACAATTCTCAAATCAAAATAATATCATTCTTCTAGAATAGCGACATAAGCGCCAGTTACATACGAAAGGAGTTCGCAAAAGCATTAATGCGAACTCCACAGTACCTACGTTACCTTGCGAGCTCTACTAGACCAGGGCTCCCAAGTAAACCTAGTAACAGAAAATGCTGCACAACTTTTACGACTGCCGAGAACTAAGATGAACGCAACTATATCTGGGATTGGCTCGGTGTCAGGTGACTGCAAGGGCCGCCTACAGTTAAACTGCAAATCACTTTATTCTAACTACAACTTTGAAACTGAAGCTCTGATTTTGAGAAAATTAACTAATGATCTGCCCAGCTCAACTTTTGATAAACAAATTTGGCCTCACTTGGAAAATTTGAAACTCGCTGATCCTGATTTTAACATTTCACGATCAATTGATCTACTGTTGGGCGCAGATATTTACTCAGAGATCTTAATGGAAGGATTACTAAAAGACAAAGACCCGGGCCCTATCGCGCAACAGACTCGCCTAGGGTGGATATTGTGTGGAAAACTAAAAACTTTTAACTGCCATGTCAGCCTCATAGACTTTAACGAAATGACAAAATTTTGGGAAACTGAAGATATTAATCAGAGCAGCGATGATATACCTACTGACGATCAATGCGAAGCTTTCTATGAAAACACAGTCAAAAGAGAGCAAGACGGAAAATACACTGTCCAAATCCCGTTTTTCCCAGATGCTACAGAGAAAAAACTTGGAAACTCGAAATCTATTGCTATCGCACAGTATTTACAACAAGAAAAGAGGCTGCAAAGAAAACATAAACTTGCAAGCATGTACAAAGATTTCATGCACGAATATATTGAACTTGGTCACATGAAGCCGACATCTCCAATTTCAAACTCGACTTTGGAATGTTATCTACCTCACCATGGGGTTTTGAGGGAACAATCCACCACAACTAAACTAAGGGTTGTTTTTAACGCCTCGCAAAAAACCTCCAGCGGGCATAGCCTAAATGACTTACAACAAAAAGGACCCAATCTGCAAAAGGACATCCAGAACTTAATTCTAAAATGGCGGTCATACAAGTACGCGTTCACCGCAGACATCGAAAAGATGTACAGATGCATTTGGGTATCCGCAGAACAACAACCGCTACAGAAAATTATCTGGCGAAATTCTTTGAACGAAAGTTTACAAGAGTACCAACTTTGTACGATAACTTACGGAACGAAGAGCGCGCCGTGGCTTGCCCTAAGAACTCTCAAACAGCTGGCTATTGACGACCGACAAAAATACCCAGCGGCCGCCGAGGTATTGATGAACGAGTTCTTTGTTGATGATCTGGTCAGCGGCCATAACGACCTTCAACAAGCTCAAGAACTGCAGCAGTCCTTAATAAGTTTACTTGGAGGCGCTGGCATGAACTTACGCAAATGGTCTAGTAACCACCCAGCCTTACTACAAAACTTAAGTGACGATCAAATTTCAACTAAAACTACATATGACTTTAAAAACGAGCAAACTACAAAAATGCTAGGACTGGGCTGGAATCCAACTATAGATACATTTATGTTCAACTGGAACTTAGAACAAAAATGTAAACAATTAACTAAAAGATACCTACTCTCTGAAATTTCGAAACTATACGACCCGCTAGGTTGGCTTGCGCCGATAACTATTATGGCCAAGTTAATCTTTCAGAGAGTCTGGACATGCAAACTGGATTGGAATGATGTACTACCTACTGAAATTCAAAAAGAATGGCTTAAACTTAGAGCCGAGCTACCAGAAATAAAAAACATAAAACTAAACAGATGGATTGGCGGCGGCGAGCAGAGTATCGAGTTACTAGGCTTCTGTGACGCAAGCGAGAAAGCCTATGCTTGTGTTATCTACAGCCGCGTCAAAAATGATCAAGGACAACCTATCATCACCCTTCTGGTAGCTAAAACAAGGGTAGCGCCACTATCTCAGAAAACCACCCTTCCGAGGCTAGAGCTGAGCGGCGCTCTACTTTTATCCCAGCTGATTGAGAAAACAAAGAACGCATTATCTACCTATAAAGTCACTGTACAAGCTTGGTGCGATTCTCAAGTAGTGCTGGCCTGGATCCACGGAGATACTAATAAATGGGAAAAGTACGTTTCAAACAGAACACAAAAAATAAAAGGCATCATTCCAGCCGAACATTGGCGTTACGTGAAATCGGAGAATAACCCAGCCGACTGCGCAACACGCGGCCTATATCCAACGAAACTTGTCAACTTCAACTTATGGTGGAATGGGCCTAACTTTTTGAAAACGCCAGAGCAAGAGCTACAACTTAAAAATACAGCTTGCCTATTTACAACAAAAATAGGTCAAATAACAACGGCTCAAAATGTCGCAACTGAAAATGATGGAAATTTTATTAATGAAATCATACAGAACCACAGTTCATTGTCGCGCATCACACGCGTCACCGCATGGATATTGTCATTTATATCCAATACTCGGAACAAAATGAAACGTGAAACCAACTACCTAACAGCCCACGAACTAGCGAATGCAATGGAAAAAATTATAAAGTATTCGCAACAAATGGAATTCACTGATGAATATAAACAACTATCGAAAAATGAACTAGTATCTACAAGAAGTAAAATCTACAAACTGAACCCTTACCTGGATGAATGTGGGATAATGCGAGTCGGCGGACGACTTCATAACTCTCAACTGCCGCAGGAAATGAAACATCCAGTAATATTATCTTCACACGGGCAACTAACTAAACTAATAATACAACAAGCTCACCTGGAAACGCTGCACGGCGGTGCCCGACTAACCCTAGCGCACATCAGGCAGCGCTACTGGATCATTAGCGGGAACAGAGTCGTGAAGTCATACTTACGTCACTGCGTGCGGTGCCACCGTTACAAACCAACTGATACTTACCAACTTATGGGCAACTTACCTCTCCAGCGAACTATTCCATCACGACCGTTCACGCATGCTGGCGTCGACTTCACCGGCCATGTGGACGTCAAGCTTAACAAAGGACGAGGGGTGAAAACGACAAAAGGTTACGTAGCGATCTTCGTGTGCATGGCAACCAAGGCGGTGCACATTGAACTCGTATCCGATCTATCTACTGAAGCATTTTTAGCGGCGTTCAAAAGAATGTGCAGTAGACGTGGTACTCCTAAACATGTCTACTCTGACTGCGGCACAAACTTCGTTGGAGCTTCAAAGAAACTGCGACATGAATTTGAAGAGTTTAGACAAGAACTCTCCCCCGATTTCTTTGATGAGATTACAAAAATGGAAACTGAATGGCATTTCAACGCCCCCGCCTGGCCTTCAGCAGGCGGTTTATGGGAGGCCGCAGTAAAGTCAATGAAACACCACTTGAAACGAGTTTTAGGAGACCAAAAACTAACTTTTGAGGAACTCGCAACTCTACTCACACAAATAGAGGCATGCTTAAACTCGCGCCCGCTTTGCCCTTTAACTGAGGACCCGGACGAATTTTACAACTGTCTTACACCGGGCCATTTTCTCACCGGCAGCTCTATGTTGTCGCCACCAATGTCTGACTACAGTGACGTCAGATCTATCGACTTGAGAAAGCGATGGCAACTAACAGAACACATGTTCCAACGATTTTGGAAAACTTGGTCAACTGAGTACCTGAATTTTTTACAAACCCGATGCAAGTGGAATAAACCTACAGCAAACGTTCAGGAAGGAGACATCGTTCTTGTAAAAGAAGACAATTTACCACCCGGAAAATGGGCACTAGGACGAATACTACAACTACATCCTGGCAGCGATGGTCACGTGAGAGTAACAACAATCAAAACTCAAACCGGAACCCTAAAACGCCCGCTGGTAAAGCTGTCACCGTTACCTAAAACTACGGAAATTGAAGCTAGAACACCACCAGCATCAACTTGCAAAAATCCTAAAACTAAAAAAGGATTAACTTCAAAACTAAACAAAACATTTCTATGTTTGTTTACATTAATCACATTGCTAACTGGAGTGCCTTCTAGTGCCGCCGTCGCCGTGACGTCAAACGCTCACATTACAACTCTCGAGTCTCACCGGCCAGCGTATTACGACACACTAGGCCAAATAAAAATGATTCACGATGAATGGACACTGATCATGTATTACAATCTGACGAGTTACTGGGAAGGCATCGATCGAATTTCATCCTACTTAAACCAGATAAAATCATTATGTGAGATGACAGATCCAGGATACTGTAACGTCACAGTACGCCAACTACGTCACGAAATGGATACACTCAACCACTACAACAACTTACTTCTCGCTCCACACAAACATCTCAGCGATCGAAAGCGACGTGGACTTATAAATGGAATAGGCGCCATAGCAAATGACTTATTTGGAATCCTAGACTCACACTTTGCCGAAAAATATCAAGAAGATATTGAATCCATCCATAACAACGAAAACTATCTATTAGAACTCATCAGAAACCAAACTTCTATCGTCGAACTACAAAATGAAGTACTGAAAAGGAATGAAAACACCATCAAACAACAGATCTCAGTAATGGATAGCTACATGAATCAAACTAACGAGAACTTGAACAGAATTCAATCTGAAATGGAAGTAGTTATGGCGACAAGTTACTTTAATTCGGCTTCATTAGCGGCATATCTACTTATCAACAACTTGAGAAAGGTGCAAGAAATGCTCTTTGATTCTCTAACAAACGTATACAAAGGACACATGGACCTGCAGCTACTCTCACCTGCTGGTTTGATCAACGAACTTAATACCATCGCCGGTCAGTTACCAAAGACGCTCTCGTTGCCAGTTGATAACGTCAAAGAAGACGTCAAGGACATATACAAATTGATGTACATGAAGGCGCGTGTGACGTCAAACTTTTTCTTATTTGAAGTTCATATACCATTGATTACAGACGAAGATTTCGTCTTGTATAATGTACTACCACTTCCAATGAAAGTGAACCAGAAGACAGCTATCATCCAACTAACTTCGAACTACATTGCTGTTGATCTAAAGGAAAACAATTTTGTCTCGCTAACCAAAGAAGACATGCAGATGTGCACACAACTAAGAACGAATAAACTCATCTGTAACAAAAACCTACCAGTTCTCAAGTTACATACTGATAACGCTCCCTGTGAAGCAAAGTTATTGGATCACTACTCTACTACACCGTGCGCTACAATGAACGTGACGTGTAAGGACGATTGGATAGAATTACACACACCGAACAGCTGGCTTGTCGTATGTTGCGATACTTGCACTTTACGTACGATTTGCAATGACGACGTCACGTCTCATGTAATACCTTCATCGGCAATCATAACATTGGATCAAGGTTGCATGTTACAGACCAAGGAAATAACTATCTATGCTCACAACATCTATAATAGCAACTTGAATAGGAGACTTAGTTTTGATCTGCCTACCATCAACGCATCAATCAACAAGATTGTCAACTTAACTTACCCAACTATGCGAATCGATCCCTCGTTGGTGAACTCGGAGGAGAAAGAAATCGACAAGCGACTGACCATCCAAAAGGCTCATGAGGGAAGCCTTCCTTCGACTATGTCCAGTCATGACATCCACCACTACGCAATTACTTATATTCTGGTGGGAACTATCGCAAGTGCAGTCATCATCTGGTACATAAGGAAAAGATGCTTGGGTACATCTACATCTACGATATCTACGGCCGCAACGACAGCGCCGCGCGCGGAGTTCATAGAGATGCGGACACTGCGCACAGCGCCGCCCCCGCCGCGCCCGCAGCAGCGCCCGCGCCGGGAGGAGCCGGAGCGCGCCACCGAGCGCCACCCAGCACCCTCGCAGCCGCGGAGGATTGCTCCACAGACGAACATTGCTTTTAAATTAGATGACATTATTTAAGTTATTCTTTGCTTTGTGCTGGGACTTCTTTCTATTTTTTATTTTACTTAATGATTTATCTTGTTTACCTCTTTCTTTTGGGGTTGCCAACATGTACGGTTTAAGACCGCACATAAATTAACACCTCATATTTTATTTACCATTTTGCTTACGCTGCGACCCACATTTGGCTGGCGCAGTTTTTTCCACATTTTTATGAATTACTGACCAGAGTGCGTTCATACGTCATAGAGAGAAGTCGCCATTTACCTATTTACTTTGTACAACTTTACATCATTATATCTACCAACTTAACTTTGTGTGTTTCTTCTCTGCGCTCTCCATCAACTTAACTACAACAACTGAACTCACGTGTACGAGTCCAATTGGACCGTACAGATAGACTACAAGAAACGCTGGATAGATATGAAACAGCTGGAGTGATAGAAAAAGTGAACTGTCCTACTAAGTGGTGTAATAATCTTGTAATAGTGGAAAAACCTGATAAGAGTTTAAGGTTATGCTTGGATCCTCAAGAATTAAATCAAAGTATTTTAAGAGAGAGATATTTGATCCCTTCCCCAGAAGAAATCTACAACAACCTAGCTGGCAAAGAAGTGTTTACAGTACTTGATTTAACAGATGGTTTTTTTCCAAATCCGTTTAGAAGATTAAGAAAAGGTATGTACTTTCGGAACACCGTTTGGCAGATACAGGTTTTTAAGGATGCCTTTCGGTATATCCTCTGCGCCAGAGGTTATGCAGAAAATTAATAATGAGATCTTTAGTGACATAAGGGGGGTTCACATTTATTATGATGACATTATAGTAGCAGCAGATAGTCAGAAAGAACATGATGAAATATTGAACTTAGTGATGGAAAGAGCTAAAAAATATAATGTTAAATTTAATGACAAGAAAATACAATACAAGTTAGATCATGTTAAATATGTTGGACTTATTGTTTCAAAGACAGGTATTAAAGTAGATCCAGAGCATGTTAGGGCTATTACAGAGTTAGAGGAACCTAAAAATGTTAAGGGCCTACAAAAGTTTTTAGGAATGTGCAATTATTTGAGTAAATTCATACCGCACTACTCAAAAACGACAGAACCGTTAAGACAGCTTCTCAAAAAAGATATTGAGTGGTGTTGGGAGGATTGTCAAAAATTGGCTTTCAGCGAATTAAAAAATAAACTGAGTTGTCTTCCAACCTTAAGTATTTTAACAAAAGATGGTCCAGTGATACTACAAACTGATAGTTCCAAAGATGGGTTAGGAGCATGTCTATTACAAAAGGGAAAACCTATTTCATTTTATTCCAGGTCATACACGGATTGTCAAAAAAGATGGGCACCAATTGAGAAGGAACTTTTTGCTATTTGTGCTTCCTTAGAAAAATATCATCAATTTGTTTATGGCAGAAAAATTACTGTAGAGACAGATCATAAGCCTTTGGTGGCTTAGAGCAACGCCGGCCTTCCGGTACGGAAGGCCCGCGTTGCTCTAAGTTTGGTGGCCATAGTAAGCAAAGACATAAACAAGATCAGTGCTAGGTTACAGAGAATGGTGCTCAAACTTTTGAAATATGATTTAGAAATAAAGTATGTTCCGGGTACAAAAATGTTTGTGGCAGATTACTTATCTAGAAATTTTATAAAAAGTAATGCAATAGTAGATGAAACATTAAGTGATGTAGTGCACAGTTTTGAAACAGAGTTGGCAATTTCAGAAAGTAGATTAAAAGAATTTCAAGCTGAAACTATCAAAGATATTCATCTGTCACAAATCATTTCATGGTACAATGAGGGCTTCCCAAATAATGACAAAAATTGTGATAAAATATTAAAAGTTTATTACAAGTTGAGAGATTACATACAGGTCAAAGACGGTATAGTTTATTATAATGATAGAGTGGTCGTTCCTCAGTCTATGAAGGGCAGTGTTCTTTCAAGTCTGCATACAGGACATGTTGGTGCTTCAAAATGTAAAAAGAGGGCTAGGAATCTTCTGTATTGGCCAGGAATGACCCAGGATATTGATAACTTTGTTTTGTCCTGTAAAATTTGTGAAAAATTTAGAGTAACAAATTGTAAAGAAAAACTAATATCACATGACATTCCTGATTTACCCTTTTACAAAATTGGCATGGATATTTGTACTTTTTGTAACTGTGATTACTAAGTAGTAGTAGACTATTATTCTAGGTGGATAGAAGTCAAATCTCTTAAAAATAAAACAGCACAAAATGTAATAGAAAAGTTAAAGTCTATTTTTTCAATACATGGAATTCCAAAGTTCATTGTTAGTGACAATATGCCTTTTGCAAGTTATGAGTTTAAACAGTTTGCTAAGAGTCAAGACATACAGTTACTTTTTTCAAGTCCTAGGTATCCTAGATCAAATGGTTTATCTGAAAAAGCAGTTGGCATAGTGAAAAGTATGATGAGAAAATGCAGAGAAGATGGTTCTGACATGACAACAGCTTTGCTAAATTATAGAGTTACTCCTGTAGCTGGTTTAGAGTATAGTCCATCAGAGTTGCTCATGTCAAGACTGTTGAGAGCAAACTTACCTTGTAAAGCTGAAAAATTAAAACCTAAATTACCTATAAATGCAAAAGAAAAAATGGTAGAAATTAGGGAAAAATATACACAAAATTATAATAAAACTGCTAGGTCAGAAAAATCGTTTGAAAGGGGAGAAAATGTTAGAATACAAAATGTGCCAGATAAAGTGTGGTATTCAGGAAAAATAATTAAACAGGAAGGTCCAAGGTCATATATTGTTAAGACAGAACGAGGTGGTACAGTCAGAAGAAATTCACAACATATTAATCATAGTAGAAATAATTTTATGGAAAATCCTGAAGTTTTGTATGATGATTGTGTAGAGTCAAGCAAGAAAGTGGATAAATAATTCAAATAGACAGTCAAATAATAGACAAAGCAATCGTTCAAACAGCAGTTCTAGTTATGTTCATAATAGTCAGTCTGTCCCAGGTAGCATGTACACAACTCGTTCTGGTCGTTCTGTTAAACAACCTGCTATGTTTAAAGATTATTATGTACCTTCTATTTTTGGTATATAATGTGAGAAATAGTTTGTATGCTTTAGCTCATAATTGAGTCTCACAAATATGTGTAAATTAGTGTTGTCTTTGATAATGTTTGATAATTTTTGTTAAGTTTAGAAAACTTAAAAGGGGGGATGTTTGCCTTTAGTTTATAATAGCCTTTCCCTGTGGCATCACATTGATAAAAAAATAATAAATAACATGGCTTCGTGCAAGAGTGTTTTACTTTGTGTGTTTTCCCATTATATAGCTTAGTGCATTAAAATAATACCTTAAAGTGGAACACCATTAATATAGTTACACTATGGCCAAAGACCTTCACAGATCTCGAATTAATTATTCAACCTCGCAAGTCAAGTTCAAGGACACGCGCACCGCGATACTGATCCTTATTCAGTTGACATAAGAGCTGTGCAATGTCCAAAGTGTTCAGCTTAGCTTGCTCCTCGGTCGTACTGCATTAAGTGGTTTCACTAATAGAAGAAGTGGTGTTTGTTTGTTAGTTTGTCTGTTTACTTGTATCTTTAAAAACAGAAAATGAAAATAGCCTTATTAGATTATTTTATTTTAGACATGGATTTTGAAGGTTGTTTTTTATTTTTTTATTTATACATTTATGTAACGTAGCATAAATTGTTTATAACATAGCATATAGTTTGCATATCACAACTACCTATCTATACTAAACATCCGTCCAGACCGGCGTCGAGAGTACCTAAAACATCCTTGATAACGTATCTAACCTAGATCATATTATATACTTCTGTGCCTAGATACAAAAAGATCTCCAACTCACCCCTTTATCAGAGCACTCGTTGTTGTTGTGGTCCGTTGGGCACATGGTGTGGTCGATGAAGGGGAAGATGGAGCTGCAGGTTTGGTTGACGCAGACCAGGTTGTCTCCGCGAGGTACCTACTTATCTCTGACTCACCCCTTTATCAGAGCACTCGTTGTTGTTGTGGTCGGTTGGGCACTTGGTGTGGTCGATGAAGGGGAAGATGGAGCTGCAGGTTTGGTTGACGCAGACCAGGTTGTCTCCGCAGGGTGTCCCGTCGGTCACCAGCCCCAATGGCCCGATATCCGTGTGCCCGGGAAGACCAGTCGTCGCTCTGAAAGATGAAAATGAAAGAAATGAAAGAAAGAAACAATATATATAAAAAAAAACTCTCCACAAGATCGTCACTTGATCCCTTCAACAATTAGAAAAGAGCTGATTCGAAACAGGGCTTTCTTATGAAACCAAATGCAGCAGAAATTGCGCGACCGAAAATAAGCGACTCACAACTCAAAAATTATACTCGTCTGGCCTCACCCTAAAGGGTTTTCTACAATTTTTACGCCTATTTCCGAATGAGGCCTTTTTTTCTGTGGATAGAAGTTCCTTTTTAAATAAGTATTGATGTCTTACGTTATAGTATCTGACTTATACTCGTAATACTCACTTGCATTCATACTCGCTACCCTTGATGGTGATGACAGCTCTGGTGTAATACTCGTCCATGCCAGGAACCACAGGATACCGGTTCCCCTGCTGGCACTGAAGAGAGCCGCATCTGATGTTCCTGTGGGAAAAAGGGGTTATGTTAATGTTTGATAAGAAAGAACGATCTCTAATATAGTTGAGCTCGGTGATGGCTGACCTGACTGACCCATGCGTCAAACTCGTGAACGTGTGCTGCTTGGGAGAACCGATCTGCTCTAGTCGATTGCCGGTTGTGATCAATTGATTGGTCATATCGTTTTTCTATTTTGACTGGTTGCCTTCCTCTTGTTGTATAATAGTTTGCACTCTTTGTTCTTTTAATAATAAATAATAATAATATGCAATATTGTAATGATAAATTATATTGTTTTTTTTTTTAAAGAGGAAAAATCACAAGATGTGATCCTGTGGAGTTGCTTCGGCGGGTTGTTCTCCACAGCAGCGCACACTTTGCGCGAACCTGCCAGTTATGTGAACAACTGATATCGCATCGCCTCTTTAATTTTTTAAGAGTTTATTGTTCATTAGTGCGAGACGAAAGCCAGCCTTGGTTTGAGCAAAACTTAGTAACCTTCATTAAATTTGACGTCGAAAATTAAATTTGTAAAATCCTACTTCGAATAAAAAACCTTATGACTTTTTTTAACTAAAAGAAAAAACCATTTGTTATACTAATATTCTATTAGTTAGAGGATATTTCAATATGGCGGTTTTTCATGGTATTTTATTTTACCAGCTCGATAAGGGATATTTAGTTTGTCGCAGTGGTCGTGCTAGGGAGGCGTAGTTGTTTCACCATTCATACACACAAAATTAAACCATTACATTTATATACTTTTGCTAATATGATAAATTCAGGCGTTTAGTTTAAAAATATATAATATATATCGTACTGGTACGATTAAGAGGAAGTGAAGCTTAAAACTCAATTACCCACCTCGAGATCTTGATGAGGTAATAATAAGAAAAGTAGTTTAGTCATTGTGATTAGTTCTCTAGCTTTAAATTCCGAGCGACAGTATACCCTTGTCACTAAAACCCTACGTCATTCTATGTTAGCATTCATTAACGGACTACGGGCCAAGTTTCACTATACTACAAAATCACAAATTACAATAATAATTTGATTTTCAATGCGTATGGTTTGATTCATATTAATCCGGACAAAAGGTCATTGACGTCTGCATACATTCAATTTTTTGCGCATTTTATGCGCACATTTCTTCAAACGATACGGTAAAACTATAGCAAAACGTAATTTGGCATACATACCGTAGTAGAAGGCGGGGTAAACGTTTGACCTTGCCAGACATTTTGGCGTTACATTATTTTTAATAACTTTCAAGAAAAGAAAGAGGTCAATGAACTTTAGTCCGGGTCTATATGAAACAGACTATAGTAACTCTAGGATTCTCTGTACGATTTGTAAGGTTATCGACCGAACTCATCAACTCTGGTGTCAAAATCCGTGCCTTCCGAAGAACAGAATCATCTCTGTTTTCAGTTTCGCCACACGGCTACGAAGCTAACTACTAATCTCTATTTTAGACTCTTATAGTGTTGCCCTATTAATAATATTATTGTAGATCAAATAGGAAATAGGATAAATTTAGTTTCGTGAAACAGGCCCCAGCTAGACGCAAGATTAGGTGACCTTGATCTAGGCTCTACAAATTGCGTTTAGGCAATTAGAATAAGTACCTAGTCTAGATTTTTTGTTACGTATGAAAGCGTCTAAGCTACATCTTACTCAAGCTAACGAAGGTTTTGTTAACATTTAGGTATTATGTTCATTTAACAAAATACGATGAATTTTATGTACAGCAGGCAGCACATGCGGCTGGACATGTTAAACTTGAGAGCGCTGTTATTCCGTAGCAGTAGAAGCGAGTTTCGTAGTGCGATTATCCAACCGCATGTGCTGCTTTCTGTACTAGTTATATATTTAGAACTAGCGACCCGCCCCGGCTCCGCACGGGAAAATGGTTATTGTGGGTTATCCATAAGTATATTATGCATGTATTATACATATAAACCTTCCTCTTGAATCACTCTATCTATTTAAAAAACTGCATCAAAATCCGTTGAATAGTTTTAAAGATTTAAGCATACAAAGGGACATAGGGATATATGGCCATAGGGACAGAGAAAGCGACTTTGTTTTATACTATGTAGTGAAGAAATCACATTGACAAGGAATTCGACCATATTATTATTATCTGCAGCAGCAAATTCGAATTATTTCTAATAAATGATTTTACGAATAATTATGTTGCGTGTCTTTTAAGACTAGTCGACTACAGTAAAAGAGTACCTACAATAAAAAATAATAATAACGAAGTAAATAAAAAAATAGTATGTGATACACGAGTACCTTCATTCATGAACACTTACTCCGTTTCGCATTTGATGTAATGGCCAGTGTTGTCCTTCCCGCAATGTCCCGTGACGACTCCTTTAGAGTTGAACTGCTCAAAGCATTCTTTATCGGCTCCTGTGCTCCCAGTACCCCAAATAGTCTCGCACTGGTGGCTGAGTGTTGGGCATTTTCCGGAGAAACAGTAGCCTTTGCCCATCTCGCACGGTTCTCCATTCTTCCGGTACGCGTCAGGGGGACAAGTACCGGAAAGGCCAGTGCAGGTTTCTTCAAGGTCGCATTCGTTGGCTGCTTCTCGGCAGACGAGGCCTCGGGGTTTGAGCTGTAGAAGAAAATAAGTTTGACATTGATCAATCTATTTTATTGGAGTCAACCATGATCATTGTTTAAAATTAACTTGGAGCCATTAGGCGGTTAGCATTGCTTTATAGGGGAAAGGTTCTATAGGGGCAACTGCATACCCAAGATGCAGTGTGATTAAACTCCACATGGTAGACCAATAATCTAGTAAGGGTTAGGAACGTTCAGAGTAGGTCTAATTATAATACATATACCAGAGATTCTTTAAATTAATCTGCTTCTGCGTCGCAAAATCGACGTATGTTGCTTCAAGCTATAATGGATTTTCGAGGAAAAAGTTGTATATCAAAGTAATCATATTATACCACAATGTCTAGGGGAGGATCAAAGGAGCTTCAGCCCACGGTCTGGCACGTTGATACGGAAAATATCGCAAAGAAGACGGCACCTGATGGAGACCTTTACCCAGCTAGTAGGGGATGTCTTTTAGATGCAGAGTTTTGTAACTGAAACTACTGATATAAATGTCAAAGCTTACCTGACACCTATCACAGCACTCTCCGGAAGCGCACTGGGCTTCCTTGGTCAGTCTGCAGGTATAAGGATCGCAGCAAGGGTTGGAGTTGTGACACTCAGCTATAGTACCGCAGTCGCACTCTTCACCCTCATCTAACCTCCCGTTCCCGCACTGCCGGTGGATCACCAGCTGGAAAGAGAAAGAATATTCAGGATTCAATTTGGTGAAAGTCAGAATAGAATTCCAGCTTCCCAAATTTTTGAATGATTTTATCTTTATGAAATAGGTTAATACCATGGTCTAAGAAAACAAGGTCTAACACGCCGACCACGTGACTGACACAAGCCTACGTCATTTCTACGTCATTTTGCATGTTCATCCTTCCTTGTCGAATGCGTGTAATAGACAAGGATGAACAGCGCAAAATGATGTAGGCTTGTGTCAATCGCGTGGTCGGAGTGTTAGGTCTTGTTTTTTTGGACTATGGGTAATACCTATGCTTTATTTGACCGCATTGGTCCACTGAAGTGGGTCAACTTTACGAATGTGGAAACTTAAACCACTATGCCACTAACTTCCCTTCCTTTTATTGAATTTAAAAGAATTTGCAGTTTTTTATATTCCACGTACCTAATGTAAAAAAAATGTATTGTACCAAACAGAAAGAGTTTATGTTGACTAAAATAAGTACTCCAGGAAATATTTATTATCAAATCAAAACTGCGGTCATAAAGATTCATAGTAAGAGAGTCATAAACTAAACCTCATACATAAAATCCAACAGGTATACATTACAACTCTCGTAAAATAAATTTATTGCAATTCCTGTCTTTCTGAAATCTAGACAACTTGAAATAAATGAATAAAGGTGGAAGCGATATTACTTTTTGTATGATGGAATGTGTGTGTAGACGATGTATATTTTGGTAAGCAATCGTAATATACTCGAATTAAAATAATGCATAAAAATACAATCAATTAATTAATAGCTAAGCCTTATCTAATCGATTAGGACCATATTGCCCATATTCTTAGAGCCCGTCCACATGTCTACGACGCGGCGCCGCGTCACGGCGCGCTACGGCGCCGCGCCGTACCGTGAAACCGTGATAGGTACGGTGCCGCGGACGGTGTGCCGCGGGCCCCAATTCTCAGTCGATATTTCGCAGTTGGTGTTGTCGAACGAACTTGTGCGTGGATATGGATCGCGAAAGGATTCTTCTCCTATTATTAATAAGACAACGAATGAAAAAAAAATCAGAAACAGAGGAAATTTTGGGTAAATCTATATATTTACACAATGAACCAAGACGGAGGTCATTTTGAAAGGAAATATAGAGCGCTAAAAATTTGTGAGAATAAATTTTTTTTTTATTATTTTAGAATGGCTGGGCGCTGATAGGTCAATGAGTCAGTCAGGACTTTCATTTTTATATAATAGACTATTAGTAGAATTGGCGCCCGCTGACGTACACCGTCCGCGGCACCGTGGCGCCGTGCCGCGTCGCATCGTGCTGCACCGTAGACATGGGGACGGGCTCTGAGGTCTAAATTCCTCTAAACAGATGCTGATGAAGAGAATAAATGTCATTTACTAAGATTAGACCCAAACTATAAGATAGAGCTGAATTCATTTTAGTTTTATTTTGTTTCTGCAGAATTTGAGTCACTTTGAAGACAAAAAGATATACAAAAGAAACCACAAAAGAGAACTTTTATATGCCTACTACGCTTACATTGGATTTACATTACGGGATGTATGTAAGGGCGTAGAGAGAGACAGGTGTTTGTACAAATGGAAAGCAGGAGTAGAGTACTTGTTCCTTCACAATCATCTCTCAATAAATATGTAAACGTGGTGAATCGAAGCGGGAGGCGTATTTCCAAAGTATACAGGATTGAAACCAATAATACTTTGTAAATGTGTTTTTTTTAAATTACGGTAGACCATGGAAAATGTATATTGTGACTAAAATACCTATATTTGTTTTGAATTAAAATTGTTAGTAATTAAAGAATATAAAATTCCGATTTTAAAAGTAGTGTCCCCCAAGGTGGTTTAATTGGTCTTCTCTTATTTCTTATGTCACTGACATTGATAAAAATCTTGAGAATGCCAAATTTTTTTTGCCGTAGTCAGTTTTAGTACTGTATTTTGGGTCTACGCTGACAAGAGAGGTAGGGTGCATTATCATTCGGCGATATGGAAATTTATTCCAATAAAACCGACCGGGAGGTTCGCTCGTTATAATATATTCGCAAACGAAGAGATAATTCTGAGCGCGGCCGGAGTATTAACATAGCTAATACGGTCGCCTTAGTATATTTACTAGACATTTTTGAAAACGATTGTTATATCATGAACAACAGAGATGACGTAGGTACCTAACTCAAATATACTTGTAATCTTGAAAATGAAAATCACACTTGAAAAATAGGTACCTTCTTGTATATAAACGACAAAGACAATAATGCCAAAATAGGATCAAGGAACAAGAAAAAATAATCGATGATTAAATTTTATGTTTATTTATGGAAAAAGACGGATTTCAAGAATCAGCTTAGCTTTGTACTTGAAAGAAACTGTACACAAAACCCGTCTGGTCGACTGTACCATAACTTTTATTAAAGGAGTGGTCTGAAGACTCGACCGGCGACAAACAACGCGCGCTCCTGATTAATTTCCGACCTGGAAATCTGTTTTGCATTAGAATTGGCGCAGGAGTGCTTCTGACAACTTGGATTCGTTCCACTTGATGCCTAGTCACCGTGTATATTGTGTCCTATAGGATAGAATGAGGAAAAGCTTTGGCTGACACTTCCAATTATTTCAATGATGGAGGTTTCTTTGGAGGAATTATTGTTGCAGATTTTCCTAATGAAATGATTTTGTGATTTTTTTTTGTATTCATAGTAATAGGCTACTCTGACTAGGCCTTATAACATCTCGCTAACTCAGTGTTTGTTGGTGAACTTCACACAGATTTTGAATTTCATTACACGTTTTTCTTGAGCAAGAGGAGCTTCGGATTTACGTAAATAATGAAGTAGAAAACTAAAAATAAGAAAGTAGATTAGATAAATATTTGTCCCGCTGACGACGTTATATTTAGCAAGAATCTAGTAATATCAATTTGATGTCTGGATTTCAATCCATAATCAAAATGGCGGCGTCTGTATTCCCGAATTCCCGACTACTTATAACCCAGCCTTTTTTAAAGCCAAGCTCAATCCACCCTTGGCCTCATCTCGCCCGCTATGTGAGTTTGGGCGATTAAGACAAAGAGCACACTCATAAAACATAAAAAAGCAAAGTCAGCAGTGATTTTATCAATACCTGACATACATTATTATTGTTCATGAAAACCACGGAAAAATAAATGTAAGATTATTTCTATGAGATCGGGATACGAAATCCAATATGATAAGAGGTTGTTTTTAGAAGACAAATGTTATACTGGGACCATAAAAATTGATAGATCGGGAGCTTAGGTCATTACATAGATCTATGATCCACGGACATTATTTTATATGGAGATATAGGGCGCCGCAATGAATATGAATGTTCGGTTGCCAATGTTGAAAGATTAGAAAACAAAACTCGAATCTAATCTTATTGGTAACGAAGGAATTCTAAAAGTAAATCCAAATTAATAGGTAGTTTCTTTACCATGATTTTTTAATGTGAAGCTAAAATTTCTGAATCACAAAACTGCTGGTTGGATCACTATCAGATATTAGGCATTTTTACCTATAAAGCTTTCCAAATTCCTGACACGTCATCATAATAGTTCTGAAAAAGTTGAATAGCTTGTATTTTTAGAAACATGAAGTGGTAGTGGTGTTAAAAAGAGCATCCACTTAGGAGACGCTGGGAAATGGGAATGGATAGCCAGGGCATCTGAAATCAGCTGTTAAAATTACCAGAAAATCACAAACATTTATTTGTAGGACACCATAACACAGAAAACTTAAATACATCAATAGACAACAAAGCACTACGTAACTTCTGTAGATACGTATTGAAAATTCTCCGTGGTGGCGCCCATATAAATAAACTCCTCACAAAGCAAAAGCCGCTTAGTTAAGCTACTGATCTTCTGCAAATATTGCAATTGCCCTGACATTCACAGACCTTGGACTCACCTCATTAGGTTTATTGAGCAGACAGAGCCCCTGGCCGATCCTCAGCTCATTGATGTAGTCGTTCTTCGAGCAGTCGGAGAACTTGTAGGGTTGGACGTTCTCCAGACCCACGATGGACTGCGCCATGATGCAACCGTGCCAGTCGCGGCAGAAACACTGCTCGCGGCCGTCGTCGTGGCTCATGCCTGGAAGGAGAATGGAGTTTTCTTTGATCTTCCACTAGTTCATGAAATCTTTAAATAGGTGACGGACACAGGTGGGTCGCTGCAAAGACAATTTGTGCCGGTAGGGATACTTAAGCAACAATGACAATCAGTGTGAGTGCGGCGCCTCCCCTTAGATCATGGACTATCTACTGCAATGCCTCGAGTGCCCCAACAGCTGCACATTTGAGGACCTCTTTACGGCTACTGAGGCTGCGATCCGGGTAGCAGAGTTCTGGGCGGGGAAAATATAAATAAAGATTACTATACATACTAACTTATTACCATCCACTCGACAGAAGAAGATGACTTGTTTTTCAATCTGGCTTCATGTCTTGGGGCTTGTAATCGCCAATTTCGATGGGTAACTCAACATACACACACACACACACTAGAAGAGTAATAAAGTTTGTTGTAATTTATTTTATAACTCAGCGCAAGAGCGTAGCGCGGTTTTATTTATTTATTTATGAACTGGTTAACGCGAACTGGAGCATATTACTAATATCTACGATAGTATATAATAACTGAATCAGATATTTTTCCAAGTGGATTGGATAATGAATAAAAAAATCTCGTAATCCACACGCTAAGCAAGCAATCACTACATTTGATTGAATGAAGGACTAGAAAGTCTAAAGAATAGAGAGTCCTTTTTTATTTGGACCTCCACGCCACTCTTTCCTTCAAGTCTATACAGCTTATATAGAGTTTGATTTTGCGACTGCTTACCAATATTGTGGCCAATCATGTGGGCCATGGTCCCAGCCAGTAAATGTGGCTCGTACGTATTGGTGTCCACGGAAATGCCCACGGATTTGGGCGTGCACATCGTGTCTGGGACGGATATCCCCGACTCGCCACCCGGGAATGTGAGACCACTGGAAAAAGAAATAACAATATTTAATTGCAGAAAAAAATTACTGCCAAATCGAGCGACCAATAGGTGTTTATAGAGGTTATAAAAAGCCGAATCAGAATGACCAATAAATAGGGCCTATTACAGAAGTGGGATTAGCTCGAGGAGATATGAAAATGCGACATAAGTTTAGAAATTCTATGACTTTTACGTCATTACGTCGCATTTGATATCTTCTCTAGCTACTCGAACGTTGGGTACTTGCTTAACATTCCGTTCTAAAAAGCTTACGTCAAGCTGGCCCAGTGTAAGCTACACCTGTAATTAGGTGTATGCTAGGTGACGTAGGAGATCTTCATGATACCTACTATCCATAAACGTTAGAGCGTCGAATTTTAGGGGAGAGCGAAGGTCGAAATGACGGCGGCATTTTTATTCCGATACAAGTGAAGAAAATCAAATTAAAATTCTTGGAAAAATGAAGAACATACGTCATAATAAGTCAAATACATATTATGACAATCAACATTATAACAAACTGGCCTCTTTTCTGTAAAGAACGTCCAGACAAATTAGCATAATGCCCAACGGTGTCGAGTCATAAACTAATTTCTGCAATGTGTTTTGATAACAGATGCTATATTCCTCCGTCCCATTATCCGTACGGTTCGGGACTAAAGTACCCTTAATCTAAAAACCTTTTTCTCTTGATGATCCTCGGAATATGTTAATTAGGCATTAAAATGTGGTCCGAATTACCTTCAAAGTAACCCTACCGGTAATATAGAATAGATCACTCAATACTCGTTTTTATTTTAATTTTACGAAAAAACATTTTCTAAATTTTTCCAAATTAATTTTCTTTTATAGTTCGAAATTTGTTATGAGTTGACCTTCGACTGGATCTATTTATAAGTTTGTAACAAGAAGATTATGACGCCATATTGTCTGATATTGCTACGTAACAGTGCTACATCTTTTTTATATTGACCTATGCGTGTGTTGAAAAGCAATCAAGCTTCACCGGACTTCTGCTACAAGTGCTACGTCGTAGACACGTAGCAGTGTATTTGTAGCTAACTGCTACGCTTAAATTTTAATCTTCGGATTCTATTATTAGACAGAATCCGAATACCTTTCAATATTAATTTTACGTTACATTTAACACAGAATTCCGTATTTGGGTGGGGGGGGGGCTTCCCAAAACTATGTTCGTTTACAAATCAAAATACAATAAAACAATTTCCAACACAAACATGAGCTTACGCATACGATACGAGCCCGGATAGCCCAGGGGCTGGTCCTGTTTATACAGTTGATATTAAACACAGAGCACAGAAAACGAACCGCGCGTTCCTTTAAGATGAAAATCAAAACAATCAATTGAAGGCGTACTGCAGCTGTCGTTATTTTCGTCTCGTTTTACATCCCGCAGGAACTAAACTAAACTTGTAAAAGTCCATAATCACCAAAGAGAACAGAATAGAAAAACATTGATTTAGCGTAAAAATTATAAAATAAAAAACACGCTAAACCCGAAGAGTGTTTGGCGCATACTGTACGGTACTATGCATATCGCATGAAAAAGCATCAAATTGTTTTTGTTTATTAAATGAAATTTTCGAAACCGTAGCGTATGAGGGTCGATATTTCTTTGGGTTAGGAAATTGTGTTTTATGGCTGAATAAATAGTGATACGTATAAGTACTTCGACTGGCTTTCTAAGACAATATTTGTACTACTTTGTGAAGGAAAGAATGGGTTAATGAACATTGCCTGAGACGCTTCAATTGTATAAAGTAAGACTAGAAAAGAATTTTAATAGAATTTGACAACTAAGAAATTTCTCTAGTAGGGGCACAGAAGAAAGTAGGGGGTAAGCGCGGTTAGATTTCAGTGCTCTGTGGCAACGTTGAGTGTATGTTCGAGTAATTCTTAGACACAGCCATTAGTGAAGCAGGAGCAGTTATGGAGTTGACATGTTTGTTTTTGTTTATTAAATGGAATTCTCGAAACCATAGCGTATGTGGGTCGATATTTCTTTGGGTTAGGAAATTGTGTCGAAGAAATGCAAAAAACCGCGACTATTATTCATCATTAATCATCATTAACAGCTCATACACGTCCCCACTGAGGGGCTCGAGCCTACCCTGAAACCGGGGTGAATAGGCCTTAGTCGACCACGCTGGCCCAGTGCGAGTTGGTCTACTTCGATGATGTTTTACTTCACCGTAAAAGCGTCCAATAAACGTACATATGAATTCGAAAATCGAAAACTAGTTGCGTGCCGAGATTCAATTTGTGAACTTCTGAATGGAAGTCAACGGCCCTAGCCACTCGGCCACCGACACTCTAAAATTTCGTTTAAAATTTGCTCAGTTGTCTAATAAATGTTTATACGTAGTGGAAAGCTAATAAATGTACAGAAATGTAAGGTTTGCTGCATTTAACTGGTATCCTGGTCCCGACACCAATTTTCTGCTTATTTCACGAATTTAAACTGAATAGAACCTGTAAGCGGCTTATAGCGCTTAGTTTGCAAATTCTCAGTAAAATTCGTACATTTCGCAAAGATACCGGATTCTGTTAATTAAAGAGGAACTTTTTCAAAAAGATTGGATTATAGCACGGTTGAAGTAATCGTTTTCTGGGTTTATTTCTTTGACGGATAAGGTTTTGAATACTGTTTAAGGCTTAAATTTGGGCTTTTTTGGTCGGTTGGTTTGTGGTCAAAGCGAAATAAATGCAGGTGAGTCCGTTTAAAAGGTTTTTTTTGCTATTTATTAAGACTTGTGAAGTTATTGAACAACGAGTCTTTGTTTTGTATAAATAGAGGTTTTGAGAGATTAACTCTAGATTTATTTTAAACAATTATTAAAACTAGGTATCTATCTACTATTAAATCCCTTATATACTTCACTTTATATACAGCTTAGAGATACTAAAAATATTCCTAGATTGTTCTTTCCTTTAAAATATTTCGTTTTTAAATTTAATACTTAAATTGTCCTCGTTGTGAAGTTGAGGGCTCGACTGGCCATACTTATCAAAAATGAAGTTTCCAAGGCGGCGTTAGCACAGAAGAAAATAATAGTACTAACCCGTACAGAAAGAAGACTCACCCCCCCGCGCCAACATGAGTTCCCCGCCCGATATAGCGCCCCACGCCCCGCACCCCGCAGGCACCGCGGGACTACGCCTGTGGTGTTCGGGGGTGTTTTACATAGCGCCTAGCGTCATTGACTTGTAGTTGATATTTAAAAAGAAGTAGGTGGTATAGGTCAATTAGGACCATTTACCTAATGGTCCACCATTCCTATTCCTTGTTCAGCCATATCCTTGTTCGGCCACTTCACCATTCGTCCAATTTTTATTTTCATATATTTTCTTATAAATAAATTTACTTGAAAGTCCACTTTTAATATTTCTTTGTAGGGCCATTTTTCTGATTGACCACTTCCATTTACTTTAAAATGAACCATTTTGGTACATAATCAACTTTACCAAAAAGACCACTACTAAAACGGCCAACAGAATTAGTGTTGGTGCAGATTATTAAAACTCGGTATTGGGCATAGGTAATATTAAAATTGAAAATACACCTAAAGAGGTGCTATCTTGTTCCTACTACA
Organism: Teleiodes luculella; assembly: GCA_948473455.1. Classification (NCBI taxonomy): domain Eukaryota; kingdom Metazoa; phylum Arthropoda; class Insecta; order Lepidoptera; family Gelechiidae; genus Teleiodes; species Teleiodes luculella. Next base: position 15,321,176 of record OX419586.1, read on the forward strand.
ATTGCAAGCAAGCACAGGAAAATTCAAATCTATCCTTTGAAGGAAATAGTGTTAGCGCGAAGGAATGATGTTGTTCAGAAGGAATTTAAATGTGACATTATGCAAATCGGATACAATAATATACAATTTACGAATTGGACGTTCGGTGCCGGATTGGGTTGTCAAAATGCGTTTTCTGTATGGAGTGACCAAAATGTGAAGTGAGTAAAATAAATAAAGTACTTACGTAAGTAGCTGTGTTGTATCTTTTTCTACAGTAAATAGTTTTCTGGCAGTGTAGTCGCTGAACTTGAGAATAGCTCTAGTGATGTCCTGCTTCTTATCGATATCGGCCCGGTCCTGGCCCTGCCACGACTCGATGTACACGAGAGATACCCTCGTGTTTAAAGTGCGGAAATACTGCGGACAAAAGGAAAATAAATTAGTATTCTGTTAACAGCTCATATTATGTCCCCACCGAGGGGCTCCCTAAATTAGTATTGTTTCTTTTTAATTAGAAAACGAGGTAAAAGTCAACAGGTAAAAGGGTCTGAAAAATACATTGTTATTTTGTTTGGATAAGAAATATAATGTTTTGTTTAAACTTTTTAATTTTTTTAAAATATTTTTTTATAACCGTCTCACACACGGCCATCTGACCCGAACTAGGCTGAGCCTGTACTATGGGTGTCAGACAGCTGATATACATACATATACATATAAATAAACTCAAGTGCTCATTACACGAATGTTTGCCCTGAGCCGGTTTCGAACCAACCCGCGACCCTGTGCTTTGTAAGCAGACGTACTGCCAACTAGGCTACAGGTCGGCAAATAGACAGAAATGGATTACCATCGGTAGCTATTTGTTAGTCTCGTGGATAGAGTCTATCTGGAAGTCGTAGATTTGAGTCCCAATTATATAACACGAAAATTCGAATTCATATGTTATTTTTATTTTTATTCTTATCTTATCTTAAATATAAATCTAAGAAATCGCTTACTCATTCACTATACCAATTTTTTATCTTGAACATAAATTTAGCGTAAGATTCGCCGAAACCCAACCTAACCGTGAAATCATCCAGAGAGATTTGTGCTATATTATCACTAAACTTGGCAGGGTTTTGAAAACTTGCTGAGACCAAGATAAGAGGTTCGGCATACCTAAAGTCTGCTTTACACAAACATTTGTTAGACAAAAGTATGAACTAATAATTTAGATAAAAAATAAGTTTTTTTTTATAATATGATGAGAGGAAAAAAGAAGAGAAGAGATGAATTTAAATCTTTAAAAAAAAATTGCAACTGTCTTTTTTAAGAAATGGTAAACATTATTTTAAATTCTATTAGAATCCTGCAACAATAAATCAATTTCATTACTTAAAGAGTGCAAGCCGAAGGGCGAAAATCTGTTGGTTAGGTTAAATTTCTATTTTAAGAATCAAGAAAATTCTGGCTTAAAAACGTAGACCTTAGAATTTTTCTTAAGATGGTTTGCTTTAAAAAAAATTAAGTTCGAATTACCAAGTTTCAAAATTAAACAGTATTTTTTTTAACTATCAAATATTGTGAACGCTGCTTTACATTTTCCATTACAATAGGAGATAATGTCGGAACTTCGCCGTACATGAACCACCTGGTACAGTTGACGACAAGTTTCTATACCCGTATAATTCATACTTCAAATTCAGCTAAATCGAAGACGTATAGGGGAGCGAGGGGCTTGTTGTAGCAGGGGTAAGTAGTAACAGGCTCTTTTCACTAGGATCTTAAACTTTTTTAATGTATTTCTCTGACTCGATTTGACCTATAAACCGCGCCGCATCATGTTGCCATAGCGAGTGTCCCGCCGGCCAGCGCAATGAGCTGAAGTGTGCATGAGCTTCATTTTTGCCAGGTAATATAAAATTGTACTGTCGTAAAATTTTGGTTTGCGTTATTATTATCGACTAATTTCAAACTTTCTACATCTTATTTATATTCAAATTTATCTATCTCTGATAATGTGTAACAGTTTTTAAGATTGCTAAATTGTTTAAATAGTTATCTTGATAAATGTTCAAAATCATACCTTGGGGTTAGTTGTAACGAAATTCCGGGGCTTGTTGTAACGTGTTATAACAAGGCGAAAAGAAGCTTTACAAAAGGAATATAAGGAAATTACGAAGCATACCTCAGAAATACATAATTTAATTATTTAATGCAATTTATAAGTGCCATGATGATTAAAAGTAGTGTTTATCTAAATAAAACTGTTAATTACTAAATTGTTAGGTGTTAATTACTTAGAAGTGTATTTAAGTTGATTTTTTAAAATAATTACATAATACCTACTTTAAAAACATGCCAATTTTGTTAAAAATAAACAAAGAATAAATGATTAGAGGTATCATTGTTGTTTTTTTTTGTCGTTACTACTTGCCCCGGTAGACGTTACAACTTGCCCCAAGCACGAGGTAAGTTGTAACACCGCACTTCTTCTAGAAAATAATTAATTGTAAAATAATGACCAATGGTTATGGTATTATTTTTACTTGATTAGGTAGAGAAAGAGTTATAGCATCCATCCATCTTTATTTAGTAGCAATTCAATCAATGGATCTCAAGATATATTAGTTTTCATGAAAACTGTTACAACAAGCCCCTCGCTCCCCTACTCTGAGAAATGTTTCCTACCCCTGAGGTTGTTCCGAGTTAGGTTGAGATGTGTGGTATTTTTGTTTGACCCGTGTTTTTTGTTTATCTGTTCATCGATGTTATGTGGTGCTATTTCACGGTTGACTAAAGACTGTTTATCCTAACTTGAAGAAGGTTTGAGCCTTATTTTATCTAAAATTTAAGAGCTTGGCTCTTGTCCGTGGAGTAATCGCTACCTCTCTCTGTCCATAGCCAGTTTCTTGACTCCCTGCCCCTCTAACATGCCCGGTCCACGCGTGACAGACATAATTTTGTCGTGCGTATTCTCTTATCCTATTGGAGGATATTTCAATATGGCTGGTTTTTTGACAGTTCAATGTGCGACAAACTTTTGTCATAGCACTGCATGTTACGGGGGCTGGTACTACATGACTTCAACTTTTTCCTTCACTTGGTCTACAAAGAGGGTTAGTACTATTATTTTCTTCTGTGACAAAGACTTAAATCAAAATAATAACCTATCCTTCAAGTGATTAGTGTGGAATCTGGCATTCGGTTTTCAACTGTAGGTATAATAACTTATTGGTAAGCGTAATTAGACGCATTTAATTAAGATAACCCAAGAAATAGGCACAAGAGATGCCCTGTATAAATAAACTACAACTGTGATCCCTAATCCTCTTGCTAAGCATTGTAATTTTGAAAATAATTGAGCACGTTGGAGGCTATATTTAATTAAACAGGGAATTATTATAATTAAATGTTGTTGTTCCATTTGCTAAATTCATAAATCTTTCTTATCCCGACTACCTCTCTAACGTTTTATAGGAAACTTTGAAAAGTCCCTAACACGTACAGCAAGTTTAGTTTACTTTTTAGTAACTACGAAAATTGCACCGTTTTCCCTCACAAATTCCCGGTAAACGGTTATAACTTCGTAGAAGCGAGAACATTTTGAAATTCAGCGTTGCCGTTTGAGAAATCGCAGGCTTTTGGGAAGACTGCCATTGACAGTTTCGATTTGAATTTTTTACTCCTAATCGATTTAGTGTAGGTAGACCATTCATGATATCAACATCGATAAATTGAAAATTTTAAAGGTAAGGGCTTTACAACAACTGATGAACTACTAAATCAAGTGTTTTTAGATTATTAGCAAATTACATAATTTGTTAAGTACATACTTAACAGGCATTTTGCAAACACTTGTAATTTTGCGATATGCCGAATGCTATGGAGCCGATCAATTTGTTATTGTACATCAGAACAAAACATGAAAATAAGTGCAAAATAATCTTCATTTTGCAATAGCTCTAGTAACAATTATTATCAATGTAAAAACACTTATACAATAGTCTACAAGCGTACAAAATGGCCGACCTCTCTTTAGTACAAGGTTACGAGTACTATTTGCTGTCCTCAAACCCTAGAAAGTATTATGTAACACGTGTTATGTTTCAGAGTAAATAATATTGTCCACATATTAGTGTTTCTAAAAGTCGATAAAAATATAATGGTATCAAAGGCATACTACGAAATAGTACAAATATAGGATGAAAGCCCTCGAGTCTGGTTTACACGGATAGAAAAGGCAAAAGGCGTAAAATACAGTAAAATGCAGTACGTAAAATACAGCTGCAGAAGATAACTTAAACCCTTTTCTAAGGTACCTTATAAGGTATACATTATTAGGTATTTCTTTCTGACTTTGATTTGATGGGTTTAGAATCAACTGAAGTCTTCATGACAATAAAGTGTAAAGCAGCACTAAATCTGTCAAGTCTATTTCTCGTAACAAAGCTACAAAAAAACATTTTTGATGTATTATTGTATCACATTACTATTAACCACGTTTTAACTTTTTAAAGTTATTTTTTTTATCATATAAATGTGTATCGACAGTTGAACATTTTGGACAACACTAAGATCCAGTAATATAGAAATCTGGAGTAAACATGTTTTTGATGTTCAGAATAAATACACCGTCACCAACAATAATGATTTTATCAAACGACAGCCCAAAACGTCCTTTACTTGCCTGTTTGAGGCCTTTTGAGGCGTTTAGCCTTAAACTGAAAATAGCCGGATGTACATAGGTGGGTGGAGAACGGGAGAAGATAGTAGCGTACCTACAGTTAGCTGCAGAATTGTAACTTGCACACCCCGGCCACATGCCCCGGCGCCGGCGCTAAGAAAAGGGTTTAAGTTATCTTCTGCAGCTGACTGTTTTTTACACCTTTCGCCTATTGTATCCGTGTTAACTCGACTCGACGTCGAAAAGTGAATTGTGAAATCTTACTTCGAATAAAAACTTTATGTATTTTTAATTTTGAAATTTTGAATTTTGAGGGCTCTGGCTATCATCCTATATTTCGTACTATTTCGTAGTATATACCTTTGTTTGATTCTTTGTTTTTTTAGATTTAATATTACTCTTAGATTTTTAGTGATACGTTGCTGGGAAAAAAATTGCTTGAAACATGCATGCGGTTGGACATTCGCAATACGAAATTTACCTCTACTGCAACGAATTACGGACGCTTTCAAGGTCAATATGTCCAGCCGCATGTGCTGGCTACTGTACCTTAGTACTGGTATGCATAAAAAAGGCGAAACAATATTTTTATTTTCACAATTTATAAAGATTATACGAATTTTCATTAAAACAAATACATAAAGACACACTATTTTTCCCTACCCTGTTGGGAAAAATAGTGTGTAAACACCATAATAACACATTATCATTCACATGAAGATGTGTAATTACATGAGGTTTTATCCCATCATCCTATACGTCCATCCCGTAGAACCATGGGATTATTCGTCCCCCTCCGCCATAACCATTGCGGACAGATGTAATAGTTAGGAGCACCGTTCGGACGTTCGGACTATGGGTCCAAAGGGCATTCCGACGAATGGATAAAAGCTGGTGTACACAGGACCACAGACGACTAAAAAGTTCAAACTAAAATTGGACTAAACTATTTGCTAATACAATTGTCACTTTTATAGATATTATCTTTTCAATTTTTTTTTGTGGGTATGGTAAATCCTTGGTAAAGTTTTTTTTTAAAAGATATATAATTTGTGTATGTTTATGTTGTTCTCTTCTTAAAAGATCAACTCAACTTTTAGCGTGTGTTTCGTTCTAGTCGATTAAAGATTACAACTAGTCTATTGAGTAAACTAACTAAAATGCTTGATCTATTTACTTTTCATTCACCTCAGGAAAATTATATTATAATTTAAATTTCAAAACGTACTTGTTAAATTTTTTGTAACATAATAATTTAACATTTATTTTTATTTATACGATTGAGAGCATTATAAAGTAGTGACTATTTATTATATGCGATTCTTGTGGCTCAAGCTCAATCAAAAACTAATAAGAAAAAAAAAGAGACAATCTATTTAGGTGTGTTTCGAAATTCCAAAATATTCTAACTGTAGTATTATAGCACTACATTATTTCAAACTCTTTACAAAGTGCAGTACAACCTCGCGTATTCAGCCAAATAACTTAGATGCTAATGTGTGGTCTTCTAGTATTTTTTTGCCGTTTCAAAACAAATAAGTCACCCTTTTTTTATCCATAAAAAGAAACCTACACAGTGTGTAACATTCCTAAGGTCAGAAATAACCACGCGTAGGCATTTTGTTTTGGGGACGCGAAGTGACGAAATATAATGGTAACGCATGCTATGATGGACGGCCGGGGGACGGGGAGGGGAGGCTGTTTGTGTTTTGTTCAGAGATCGCTGAAAGAGCCGGATTATATGAGAATAAAGAAAAATAATAACCTTGCTGGGAATTTCTTGTAGTAGAACAAGAAATGTCTTTTAATATTGTAAGGATTTTTGTGGTTACTCTGTCACGATCAGTTTAGATAATTCTAGTTTTTTTTTTAAATCGTATTGTATAAACACAAGGTAGTGCAAGTTTAGGGTTTGTAAAGCCCTACTACCAGAAAAATGAATAGCTTCGCCATTTGCGGAATTTCAATGGAACTAATTTTATAACGGAAATTGTTGTCATAAACATAAAAATATACACATGGCGCCCCCAGAGCAGGTTTTTTATTTATTTGGTCATACTTTAAAAAAATATTTATTACTTTTGAAATGAATGGAAGATCCCGGTTATGATGTTTTTTTACGTTAAAAAACACTTTACATATTCCAAGATCAGGGTTTGAAAAGCACGTAAAATCTATCAAGCCGTTTAAAGTATAGAATAGAGCATGCAATAAAAAGATTCATTCAAAATTTAAGAGCAGGGCAGAGCAGTCCATGGAGTAATCGCCACCACAATAAAAAGATAACCTTCAAAGATCCTAGCCTACACTAAAAGGTAAAAAATAAAATAAAAAATTATCTGAAGGGTTATTTACATAAGTAAAGTAGTAACATCATATAAACATGTGTAGACAAGCAAAAAACTTTTTTCTATACCTCTATTTATGGTGTAGACATTGTTATACACTTCACCATGGAGTCGGTGCCAGTTAATAAATTTATTAACCGTCATACATAAACTCGAAAAACATAACCCTCTTCGGGTAAAGAGAATGCGATAATCACTACATAGTATAAAACAAAGTCGCTTTCTCTGTCCCTATGTCCCTCCCTATATCCCTCCCTATGTCCCTTTGTACGCTTAAATCTTTAAAACTACGCAACGGATTTTGATGCGTTTTTTTTAATAGATAGAGAGATTCAAGAGGAAGGTTTATATGTATAATACATGCATAATATACTTAAGAATAACCCACAATAATCATTTTCCCGTGCGGAGCCGGGGCGGGTCGCTAGTTTTATATAATGTATATTCGGTATTTAGCATAATGTGTTCAATCATTGGCAGACGGTTTTAATTTGGGTTTTTAATATACTAGTCAGTTAATAAACGAAGATAAAATGGAATCGATTTGCACAGGACTGAACAGTATTTAATCTGATTGCAGTATAAATTAAACCTCGCTGTTTCACTTTGAATTGAAAAGCGCCGGATAATTGCAAGAATGCAATAAAGGAATGAAGGCAACTACTATGTACTGAAATCGTAAATATAAATATAAATAAAAAAAAAAGAACTTAATACTTTAGAAACAAAAACAAATCCTACTAATATTATAAACGCGAAAGTTTATGATTAAGGATGTATGTTTGTTACTCTTTCACGCAAAAACCACGGAATGGATTTTAATGAAACTTTACAATAATATAGCTTATACATTAAAATAACACACAGGCTACTTTTTACCTCGGGAAAATACTTTTTTCCACGGGAAAACCTGTTAACGCGGGCGGGCGGAAAGCAGGCTATATGTATTCATACGCGTTAAAACTAAAAGTGGGGTAAATCTCACAAAGTGATCGTGTTTGAAAGTCGGTGGGGGACCAATTCGAACCCGGAACCTCCGAAGTATATTTGTACGAGACGAGATTTTCACTATTCGGCTATGGAGGTTGTTCTAAAGGTTTATAATCTAGAGGTTTCAAGAGTCCTCTTGCTTGCTTATCGAGGTGGTTCCGAGGTTAACCTACCTCACAAACCCTCCGTAGATAGTAGCCGGGACCAACAGCTTTACGTGCCTTCCAAAGCACGGAATCATCTTTCTTTTCGGACAATCAGGTGATTCAGCCTGCAATGTCCTAGACTAAACTGGGGAAAGTCTCACAAAGAGATAATTGTTGGACGGATCCATACCGGGATTTGAATCCGGAACCTCCGTAACGTCAGACGAGCTTCCGACCACTAGACCACGGAGGTTGTTGTCAAGAGTCCTCTGAACAGGCTTATTTGGGCAAGCTCGCTCGAAACTGTTGGTCTCATCTCGCCCATCTAGGCCTGATAAAAGTCGAATAAAATAGAGGCCTAGCTCGAGTAGGCCAAAGATAATAGAAAATGTTTCGAAGTCTACTCACCAGATCAGCAATATTGGCGACCTGTATCGCGTCGTGGACCACTTCAGACCTCGTGCTCCCGTTTCTTCTATCAAACATGGCCTTGTCTATGACCAAGGCGGTTTCTATATACTTGGTGGTCTCTCTGACGTCACGCCTGCGCCGGTTCAGCGCGCGGAGACCGGCGTCGTGCCACCATCGCCACGCGCGGTCGTCTTTCGGCCTGGTATCCCTGGGGGAAGAATAGTAGGTATAAGATTTGTGTGGAAGTACTAGGTTGGGTGACCCTACTCTACCCTGATTTCAGGATAGGCTCGAGCCCCTCGGTAGGGACTTATATGAGCTGTTAATGAAATCTAATGATGACTAGGTTAGGAGCGCCGTTGACCAAGTGGCTAAGGCCGTGCTAATGCCGTTGACATCGATTTGATAGCTTTCGGATTCAAGCCTCAGCAAGTACTAATGTGTTTTTGATTTTCGTATTTATATGTGTACGTTTCTTCGACTCTTTTACCTGCGAGCTTGCACGCACTTGCTAAGAAATTTCAAGGTTGTGTGTGAAGTTGACCAAACCACACTGTGCCAGAGTGGTCGACTAAGGCTCACACTGTTTCAGGGTAGGCTCGAGCCCCTTGGTGGGGACATAATTGTTAACGATAACTGGTTAATATATTGATTCATTGAGAGTCTTTTGTAAAGAGAAATATAAACAAGTCTGGCAATCTGTGTAGAGCCTTGACAGGACTCTGGATGTGGACAGCATAGATTTTGTCTTAGTAATTTTAAAGATAACCTTCATTATTTAAAAATAAGGTATGTGGAGTTCAATCAGTAAAAATAAAGTGGATACTATCGTATATTCAAATGAATTTCATCGTATTCGGATTAAGTAAAACTAAAATTAAAGCGTGAAAGAACTCCCATTATTATCACAAACGAACTGTTACAGAATAAAGATACCAACCAATCACAAGATAACCAATCACATTTAAAATCTAACAATCTCCAAATGGTTGGAGCAGTATACTTTTTTAAACAGATTAGGATGACCTTTGCCAGGAGCCTCATTAATTCTCGTTCTAATCAACTGTAAATCCTTTAAGGGCCTTATTATCAGAATTATCTGACAAAACTTCGAGACGACCGGAATCGAAGATTTGATAATAAAGTTATATTGATTGCGAAGGTCGCTCCCGCCTTTTATTTGAAAGATTTGCTGGAATTCCCGCGTCTAGCGATAACGAGATGCCAGTTCTTAGGTATTTTGTGTTCGGTAAATGTGTGTGTGTTCTGTACTTGTAAATTTGCTAGGAATTAGATTATATACTACTTTGCTAATCCGTGGTTACCTACGGCACTGTTGACTTTTCCTGTATGTAAGTTTATTTATCTTTATCAACTTGTTTATTTTCATCGATATCCTTTCAGACTCGAAATAGTCACAGATACACTGATAGACATTAAGCTTAAAGATTTTCAGCGAATACTGGGTCTAATTGCAAAATTTCGTCAAAGTTATCAGAATTGAAGAATCGCTCATTTACAGTACAAAATTATTGAAATCTCAGCACAGAACTAACTCGGTATTACATTAAACTTATTTAAAAAAACTGGCTAATTAAATAAAATCAGTATTCGTGTAGAGTCTGCCAACGGCTCAGGTAAATCAGTCAGTCCCTAGGGCGGCTCCGCCAATGCCACGCAACATTTGTTTAGAAGATCCAGTTGAGAAAAAACCGTGGATAATTTAGAAGAGGAATTAATCCCATCGGGGATTATTTTCCGGGGAGATTGCGAAGGGAGGGCGGACGGCGAGTGCGTGACTAAGGAGATTTGTCAAGTCGGACGTAGGGTTGAGACTTGGACTCTTTAAAGTCGCTTTTTTGCAGTCATCGTGATTTTTATTTAAATAATGATGGTATATTCCAACCAGAGAGTATTAAACACTATAGAGACGTAAACGACATGCAAATGTTGAAGAAAAAATTCTGTCAACTTGCTGAGGTGCGGGGGAAGCTGTTTCGGGGTTGTAATTGCTCCGAAAGGCATGCAGCTTTCTATTGGTGACTTTCTATTGGTCGAAACTGACGGAAAACAAAGATATCTCGGTACCAAATCACTGAAATGTTGACAGCATCAGGTCGCCTTATATCGGGTCGTTTCTATGCTATCAAAAAATAAATTTGTTTCTTACTCTTAACAAACTGACTCATTTTAGACAGTTTTGGACAGTAAAAATAATTAAATCTATTAAATAAAAGAAGAAAAAAAAATCTGCAAGCAGAATGATTTTCCAAATCTGAAAGGCAAAACATTCATTTAATTAAATGGTTGGGTTACGCAAGCAACATTACCAGAATCGGATAGTGGAATATCCACAGAATTTTCCCCTTTAATATAAAAAAAATATTAAATATCAAGGCTCTCAAAAAGTAACCGCACAATTTAATTTTTGCTCTTATACATCACTATTGATGCGGCGCTACTTGTTTTCCAGAATATCGCTCGGCAAACAGGCGGTGTTTGCTCGAATCTCGTTGGAGAAATCGTCTGGGAGCGTAAATAATTATTTTGTAAATTTGACGTCTCCGTCCGGCGTCCTCTGAGGCGTGTCTGACTTAGCCGAGGAATTGTGTAACAACTGGAAAGTTTACTCATAATATCGAAGCCAAGGCTCTAAAATTTCTACTTCCTTTTCTCACAAAGGTTACAAATTTTGTGCAATGACATTTGATGAAAAGTTACATGAATTTTCAAATTTTAGAAAATTCTGTCGCTATTACCTATAAAAGTTATCTTTTCCTTTTTAGCCAATTTAGACTTTAACATTAGTCAATTTGTATTGCCTTATGAGTGCATTCATAGAGGTCCTTTTTGTCTGCTCTGAACCTTCCAGTTGTTACTTTAGCAATACAAATTCCTTTGGCTTAGCGTCCTGGCTTGCCCTTGTGTCAGCGTTTTGCGAATTCTGCCAGCAAATCCTGTGACTGCTACATTTTTCATTATAATTCGGTCTTAATCTGGTTCCAGTAATTTGAAAATTACGCTAATCCACACTGAGGATGTCTTCCTTGGAAATTAAGTTTTCTTGTGCGGTTTCGGTTACTGAGAGATGTTGAGAGGATAGGTACTAAAAAAAGCGGCAGCGTAGGACTGCCATTTTATTTTTATTTAGATTCATAAAATTTGATACGAAGTACAACAAGGAAGTACTCTAGGATGCCTTTTATTTATGTCTTTTAAATGGTATAGTACCTATCGGTTTTTTATCAATACGTTGGGATTAACAGGGTTCTTGGTGTTATTAGTCGCACAATTCTACCAAGGCCATGTTTGCTATGCATGGTGATCACATCTATGTTTTTACAACTGCGCTAATTTGTAATCAGCTAAATATTTTAAATAGGTTCGTTTCCATAGTAAAAGTTTTATCTAATTTTGCATCGTCACCGTCGTCTCATGCTCAATATTATTATCTAGAAATCTCTATCTCTACTTCTCAAAAAGATTTTTCATAATGATATATTGTATAAACTTCAGTTATCTTGAAAGCGCTACATCCAAGCTGTGAAGGTTAATAATAATATTTTTTTATCACTTTTATTTCTCTCTAGTCATTTGCATCACTTACATCATTAGTAAAAACCATTCGTATAACAGTTAAATAAACATTGATTCTTCCTTTGTGAGCAACCCCGTTAACCTCTTCATTAAAGTTTAAAATGAAATCAGTCCACTGAACGGTCGTTACGAAATGCCAAAAGGGGTTCAGGGAATATCAAAGTGGGACAGATAAAATTGGACTCGCCTTATCTTTGAACTGTGATTGGCTCGGAATGACTTCCAATGGTAGATATAATTTTAATGCCCCTTCTGACTGAATGCACCGCAATTCGGTTGAATCTATTCCGGTTACCGTTTTGTACTGTAGTGGTTCGTCGGTTTTGTTTCAAAACGTGTTGTTTCTTTGATCTGGCTTATTGTTTGTTTTGAAAGTATGCTTATTTTATTGGTCATATCAAAATTTATATAATTGTATTTTACAAAGTAAAGTTAAGTTACTTTCTTCTATATTATCAAAATATTGTGATATTCGTAAATATAGTAATCATTCATGTGCAGAAAAAATTAAAATTAAATAAATTCTAGTATATTTTGTTCATTATTAGGCTCCTTTAGAACACTTAATGACGTCATTTCAGAAGTATAATAGCTTGTACAAGTCTAAGCGATGTTACGAGTATATCTGTTTGAACATAACTGGCATATATGTTCGCGCAATGTGTGCGCTGCTGTGGAGAAGAACCCGCCGAAAAACTCTACAGGATCGCATCTTTTGTATTTCCTTTTTTTTATAATAATATGCTTAAAGATTATTACAGTATAATAATCTTTTAAGCAATAAGCTTTTTGTGTACAATAAAGAATCTAAATTATAATACTAATCTTCTTTACAATATGATTAATATAACAAAGAGTGCAAACGAAAGAGACATAATATACAGTCTGAATCAAATAACAGAAATATTAGTGTAAAAATCAACAATTTAACTTCTAGCTGATATAATACGTTTTAAAAAAACTAAAGATTAATCAATACAATACTATCCTGGTACTTCCTTAATTTTAAAGCTTTAAGAGCGAAAACACAAAATTACAATTGTGAAGTCTTTTTTTACGAGTAGAAATTTACGAGTAGCTAACAAAATTGATCGTTGTTTGAACTTCTATCAACTGCATAAATAAGTTGTATACCATCAAAGGTAGCTCCAATCGATGGTATAAAGCCCGTGCTTCCCGTGAGAGCCTCCGATATTAGAGCCTTTTATCAGTTCCCTACAAATTGGGTCCAACTGAATGATTTATAAGGTAAGCCATGTCTGTGTAAAAGGGTCTGACAACAGCCTTTTTTGTGCGGAATCATCGAAATATATTCAGCGTAGATCAAGAAGGAAGAAAAGGAATATCGAAACATTTATTTATGTTTACAACTAATGGTTATTGTGGGTTATCTTTAAGTGTATTAAGCATGTATATATAAACATTCCTCTTGAATCATTATATCTATTTAAAAAAACCGCATCAAAATCCGTTGCGTAGTTTTAAAGATTTAAGCATACATAGGGACATAGGGACAGAGAAAGCGACTTTGTTTTATACTATGTAGTAAGTAGTGATTCTTGTTACATGGTTTTGATATCAAAGGCGTTCTGCTGCGTTCTGCTGCATTCTGATTATTTTATAATAATATAGTTTTTTTAAAATATCGCGCGAGTTACTGAAGAATTAATTATTTGATAGACGATGATGTTTAGTTTTCGTCCGGGGTTTCCGTTATGTAAATCTAGGATGTCGTAACTGTAAATAAAGGTATATTAGCGTTTACTTAAACAACTGCGATCCCTAATAAATAGGGATTAGTCTAGCAGTCTAGTCTACAGAAGTTGACATCCATTAGTTACCAGTATCAGTTAAGTATATTTAACCTTTTAAATCGAGTTATACATCCTTTTTGTGTTTTTATTTAGTATTATATTTAGTTCTTATTACATTCGTCATGTCTGTCATACGAGTATCATTGCTTACATTATCACGTATTTCTTTCATGTATTCTTTATTAGCTACTTTATATGGGACTACTCTTGTTGTTGAACACGGCACATCAATTTTTGCTAGGTAATTTTCTTTTATGGAGGTCACGACCTTCCTACTAAAGATGTTGTAGTTATTAAGAAGGTCTGTGAAGGATAAAGAATTCAGATTTATTCTGGAGTAGTCTGGCCTGTTGGAACTTTCAATAGATTCAATTAGAGAAAAATGTAAATAAGTAAAGTTTTGTTTAGAAACATTTTGATGAATGGTTGTCTAAAATAATTACATTTGGATTTTAGTACTGTAGTTTTCATATTGGAATGGATAATAGACGTCAAGAAATTACGTACAAGTAGATACTAGAGAAGAGAATGTCCCCGACTTGATCCTGGAACGTTCGTCTTGGTCTTCCCTCCAACACTTCCTTCTACTATTGTCTTATAAATCTGTTTAGTCACTCTCTTCAATCATTCCTTCCGCGTGACCAAACCAATTTAGCATCCTTTTCTTAATTCTCGTCAAAATATCTTCTTTTCTTTCTAGTCCGGTGAATATTGATTAGTCGTACCTTTTCACAATAGGTCAATTTAAAAAAAACATTAAATATAGTGATGATTAAAATAAGCAGTTGAAATCCTTTTCTTCTTCTTCTTAACGAGTGGATTTCGAGGTTAACCTACCTCACAAACCCTGATGTTGGACATGGCTCCTATAACGACCACATCCCTAGATATAGATAGTAGCCGGGACCAACGGCTTCACGTCTCGAATCTTCTTTCTTTTCGGACAATCAGGTGATTTTGCTTGCAATGTCCTAACCAAAATGGGGAAAGTCTCACAAAGTGATATTTATTCGACGGATCCCCACCGGGATTCGAACGCGGAACCTCCGTAACGTCAGACAAACTTTTGACCACTTAAACACGAAATCTTTTTAATAACATTACACACGTCACACATAGATCCTAACAATCCTGCCCTACAAGCTTAGTCAATAGGACATGTTTACTGAGCCAATCAATGTTAAATCGGCTGTACTCTACGTGATTACCCATATAACCATTATATTTCGGTTCGTTAGCCTTTATCTATGTGGTTTTGTTGAGATGGTTACATTTAATCTGTGTAAACTTTCCACTCTAGTTAGAAGGTTTTCTAAAATCTCGTTGAAGACACTAGTTTATCTAGCCAAATCACACATAATAACTTTCACATTTTTAAGTTATTCGTAGAGTAAGAAATATATATATTTTTTGTATAGAGACTTAATATAAGGAAGGCGACCCGATCCTACTGAGAAATCTTTGTTTTCCGTCAGTTTCGACCAATAGAAAGCTGCATGCCCTTTAGTGCATGCCCTTTGGAGCAATCACTATAGAGGTAGAAAATTTTTCTTTGCTGGCAATCACAACCCCCGCGCATCTCTGCTAGTTGACAAAATTAACTTTCTTTAAGTTTTGCATGTATTATGACTCTATTAATCGTATTATTTTGATTTATAAGGATTTTATGTATTAATTAGTTCTACTACCACGATTGTAGTTAGATCTTGAATATAATTTATTTTCATTACTTTGTTTAGGTAAATAAGACATGCATGTTTAGCACTAATTAATTATGTTTAATTTGAAGCGCGTAAACAAGTAGCGGAGCCTCGGAAGCGATCTTCTAATACAGGGTGTTCAAATAGTTTACGGGCCGTAATAAACTTCAGTGCAATTACAACTGCGGTGACAACAAAGTGGCGTGAAATTGAAACGCTGACGTTATTTTGACAGCTAGGACAGCGTCAAATGTGTATATTACTTGCACAAAAACATAACAAAGTGTACAAGACGTTGAAAATTGTGTGAAATAAGAAACGCAGATAGATAACAAAGAATTATTGCTTAATGGGAAAATTTTATGAGAGATCTCAAAATATTTAAGACTTTTAGGATGTGATTTTAAAGTCAAAAATAACAAAAAGCGTTAGCCTAGGATATCACGATTGACCTTAAACCCTTTGTGATGATTTAGTAATTTAGTATAATTGATAAATAAATAAAGAAATTAACCAATAAACTAATCCTAATCCTAACCGACATTATAAGATATTGAAAGTACATCTATCTGTGTTATAATCACCGCATATTTTGAAATAGATAGCCACATGAACCACAAATTGTTCTTGTGATAGTTCTGAAATTGTGGTTACCCTACGAGCCGCTTATTACCTAGATGGAGCGGGTAAAACAAGAGCGATGCTTGTAGTTAAGCTAACGATGCGCTAAGATTAGTTATAGCTATTCCTTTAATATGTTAGTTGCTAGACATTACAGCCGTAATGTAAAGTTTGAGGACTTTAGGGCTTTAGGGCTTAAATTTGAAACCTACAATGTAACCTTAGAAACTAATGACTTTATATTTTACTAGCTTTCCGCCGCGGCTCCGCCCGCGTTAACAGTTTTTGCCGTGGGAATGAGGCATTTTCCCGCGGTAAAAGGTAGCCTATGTTACTCAGGGTGAATGTAGCTTTCTAATGGTGAAAGAATTTTTGAAATCGGTTCAGTAATTTTTGAGTTTATTCATTACAAACATATACAAAAATACAAATCTCTCCTCTTTATAATATTAGTATGATTGTATTTATACAGATTATTGGCATTATTTATTATGCATATAAAGACCGCATACATGAACAGTGAACACCCTATTTTATGTTATTTTGATGTTTGTATTAGTATCCTTGTGTGCCATAAAGTATATTCTATTCTATTGGTATAAAGAAATTTTGTGTTTTTCAAATATTTTAAGGTTTTCGCTAGGTCTACAAATATTTGTATAATTTTGTCAAAACTGCAGTTTTTGGTAAGTATTTCTTCTATTATGAAAACTCAAATATTGCGCATTCATAAATTATTTTAATTTTTAATTTTTCTTTTCTTCGTACATTGTGATAATGAATTTGCCAAAAAGAAAGAGTTATTGATTTAATTATTTTAACAATATCTTCACAACTTTGAATTTTGCTTAGTCCTCAAGAAAAAACCGCACAAACTATGCTTATTTATATACTAAGATTGGTACAGAAAAAATATTAAAGCCTGACCGAAGAAATAAGAAGCCTGCTCTGGAGGCCACGTGTATATTTTTACGACTATGGCAACAAATTCCCTTAAAAAATTAGTTCCATTGAAATTCCGCAATATGGCGAGGCTTCTTATTTCTTTGGTCGGGCTTTACAAAGATCAAGGCTTGATTAAGGGATACCTGAAGTCGGAACTCAAAGTTCCTAAGACTTGAAATTAATAACCTGAAAACTTCAAGTTTTTGTTCAAAAACAACGTCCTAGTTGTGATTTAGTGCTGTCGTAGTTCAGTAACATTTGCATTTTTATTTAAGAGAGTTTGAGCAAGAGTTGTTAGTTGGAATCCAAGATGGCGGCCATATTAGCCGCATCAGTTTTTATTTTATTACTGTTGTTTAACAAGTATTAGTGATTAATTGTAATAGTTTTTGTACCACTATTGGTATCTAAATTTAATCAATTCATATATTTAGTTTAAAGTATATTTAAGTTTGACGGTTTGACTAGAATTTTGCTATTAAATTTATGCTGCGGCTGGTTTCTGGGCCAAGACTCTCTGAGTTTGCTGTCGACTCGAAAAGTAAAAGAAGGCAGTAAAAATGCTTTTCCTGTAAGTTTTTTTCAAATAATTTGAATTTTAATGTTTCAGTCAAGTCCAATATTGGACTAAAGCCTTAATGAACCATTTCCACAACGATCGTTTTCAAAAATTGTTTCTTTTACCAACTAAAAGAAAAATAGACTTACGTGGTCCCAGGGTCATCACCCAGCGGTTCCTCCACGAAAGACACGTGTTTGGTCCTCCTCGACTTGGACCTATAGTCCAACTTGTTGGCACAACCCTTGTTCGCCTTCGTGCGCGCCTCGAAGATAACATGAGGGTGTTTCTGCTGAAACAAAGCCAAAAATGGGATTCTCATTAGTAATTTGTCAATCTTTCTTCTTAAAATTTGAAATTGGGATATAGTGGCCAGTAACACGTGACTGGACGACCAGTAACAACTAACAAATTGTCATTAGAAATGTTTTTTTTTTCATTTGCTCCTATTGGGAACAGGCAAAGGCATAAAGCTATGCAGCCGAAGAAATGTATCATTATGGGGTTCGCAGCGAATAGCCCTGTCACACTGAGCGAAGAGTTCTTGCTGTGAGTGCCAATTCGCAGCAACTAATCGCTGTGTGTGACCACGCTTAACACAGTTTGATAAATAATATAATAATGTTTAAGAATAATTTAGATTTCAGACATGTATACAAATCAGTAAAGCAAGTCAATTTAGTAACACCCTATGGGTACGTAAGTTGTCGAAACGTTCCATCCAACTTTTCTGTGTAATTTGTTTTTTAGTTCACAATTCCTTTTGACAAGAAAATGAGATCGCTGGAATTGCGAGAGCGTGAAAACTCGCTCCAAACAGAATTCCGAACTGAATTATAAACAGATTAGGTGTCAATATTACATGGCACTGCGAATTCGCAAATTACTCCAACAGGGATTCCATTTTTGAAAATTTTCCGAAGAGAAAAAAGGGATCGTTAATTGGAACAGTTTGGAGTTCGATGTTTGAATTATTAAAATGGTTCTAGATTGGAAAATGCAAGTCGAAATTTATGTCTCATTTTATGTAGACTTCCTAATGTAATTTATTTTTGCGCCTTTGATTTTTATCCTGTGTTACTGTGTAACTAGTATTATATTATCTGTGCCTGTGTTTAATAAACAAACGGACGGACAGCTAATCTTATTATCTTTTTTAATAACTGCCACCTTCAGAGAAGAGAACCCTAAAAATAAAATGTTTGATTCACGACGATAAAAAAGACGTTATCAGCATTTTTAATTATGTAATCAATTTGTAATTCATTAACGGCAAAATAAACCGTTATTTGGAATTTGGATCATAAAATAAAATAAAATGAACCGTGAAACACTCCACTCAATTTTGAACCTCTTGCTTTTGAAGTTCGATTCAAAATCGATTGCTGGGACGTGAAAAGTTTTTAACGTCCTAGACAACCTTAGGTAATCCTGTCAAAGTGAATAGGTTCTCAAATTAGATCATTCTTAATAGGACTTAAGTCTTTTGAAATCGGCATCTTAGCAGAGAAAATCAAGTAAATTGGGCGTAGACTCACTTTAAGTAGGTATTCGTTTCTATTGTGTGTAACTAAATTGAGGTTTATTTGATTTTGAAGAGCGGTTTCTGAAATACTAGATACTAGAGCCCTACGGTTCCTCCTACGTTAACAGTTTTTCCCGTGGGAATAAGATGTTTTCTCGCTGTGATTAAAAAAAGCCCTGAAAATAACGAACACAATAAAAAAGAATTATCCAAAACGGTTTAGCTGTTTTGATGGGATTAATTTTTATCATATACCTACTTAAATAGGTAAAACAAAATCTTTATAGAAAGTATTATAAATTACAAAGTTATTTAATATGTTAATAATGTAATTTTGTATTAGGTATTTACATACATATTTCAGTATTCCAAATAAGTAGGTACAATCAAATGCTTAATTTAAATTTAAATTCTAGAACAAAAAGCATACCGGACTAAGGCTATATTGTTATACAGCCTCATTTTTACTGATTAGTACACTCTGTAAACATCAAACTGATGCACCAATATTATGCAATCGTTTAAAATTGCAGGCTGCACCCGTTTTAATTACAACTTCTGAATGCTGCGTGTTCATGTCCAAATTGTGGTCATAGTGTTAGCTATATGACAAATCCCTAATAACAGTTATTGTTGTATTTTAGTGAATATGTTATTATTATTACACTATAACATTCTAAACTTTGGTCATAAAATTAATAAACCTCGCCATATTGTAAAATTTCTATTAAGTCTAAGTTGTATTATTTTTAAAAAATCTGTTTCCAGTAGGAAAAAGAAACTACAGAATGGTTCAACATAATTATGGCACTAGTAAACAATGAGGTAATAAATACCGAAGTATTGGATTATAAAAATAATAATATTCAAATTGATTAATTTGTAAAGTAAGTAACTATCCTAAAATAGCGCGTGATGTGCATATCCTTTCTGTTTTATATAACATTCTCAAAAACCCCGCAACTCCTTCTTATCTCCAATCTCGGTTCATCCTTTTACCCCCTGACCCCCGCTCTAGGCGTCCCTGTATTACTAGAACTCTGGAGTGTCCTAGAGCTAACACTAATTGCTTTTTCAAATCTTTTACTGTGCGTGCTGTTCAGCTTTGGAACAAGCTTCCCAAGGCTATTCAAGACTGTCCCTCTATAACCTCCTTTAAACACAAATTAAAAGAGCACTTTCTATCTCAACTATAACATGTTTGTCGTATAATATAATATATGTATATATGTATGTATTTATGTATGTATGTATATATGATATGTATATCTATTATACTTATTTATGTATGTACGTATATGTAATAGAATGTACTTATTGTTTATGTATGTATTTTATGTATATAGCACTTTCTTTTATGCCTACTCCGCATTATCTATTCCCACCGCCTTGTAGGTTGGCTGGAAGAGATCTCTTATAGAGATAAGCTCGCCTTTGTGTACTAGTTTTTAAGCATAATTGTTATTTTTAATTTGTGCAATAAAGAAAGAATATATATAAAATTAATCTCTATCGAATTCATGTACAAACCGACCAAAAAGTCTAAAAGTGTACAATAAATCTCACTACTGTTCTCATTATTTTACTAGCGTCATCTATGGAAATCTTAAAGAACGCTCGTTTTTATAAAATTTCAAGCTGTTCGAAAATTTCCCACTTTATAATGGCGATTGTTGCCAGAAGCAAAAAAAACAAGAAAATCTTAAAGATAAAAATCCGGCTCTGGGGGCGCCACATGTATGGTTCGGTATTAAATAGTTATGGTTCTATATTAGTAGTTGAAATTCCGCAATACGGGAAGATTTTATTTTTCTGGACGGGCTTTAAAAGCGAAATCTCTTATTTTTCTACCAAACTACTCCACAATATCACATTTTCCGACACTTTCCCGATATACCCCGAAACACTTTTCAATATACTGTAGCGGGGTTATTCTGGCTGTAGGGTAGCCATATTGATAGGGTGTCCGGGACACGTCTGTCGCTTAATGATCTAATAAAATACTGCTGGCCCGTTCTACGTGGAGCGAAAACCAAGTAACGCGAGGAAACTTGGAAAAAAACACGGATATAAGAGGTATGTTCGTGCAGTGGTCAAAGATCGAGATATTTTAGGAAACATTTCCGAAGAATCACTATTTAAATTTGATTAATAATCTGTGCAGGTTTAATTATTCACAAGTTTTAATTTTCACTTTAACCCCATTTGGCGTTTTTTAAATCTTCTAGAATATTTTAAGTGAATTTTAGATGCGAGTTTTCGATAAAGTAATCATGAATGTAATAAACATAATAAAAAACAAAGAAAAAGAGTGGATGTCGGCAATAGAAATGTCTTTGCCGAGAAAAAAAAAAAAAAAAAAAAAACAATAACATGACGTGACAACCGTTTCTAGTTTTCCAAGACGCGTTAAAAGCTATTTCATCGAGTTTTCTATTTGTTTCAAAAACATGTTTATGTCACGCAATAATTAAATAATAAGCTGAAAAATAATTAAATAGGTACTACTACATTATATTTTTTTAATCTTCACAAATATCATAATAAAATAATGTTTTTAATTTGTTTAATCTAATGTGGGTGAATCAAAATATCTGCAGCAGAATGGGCCGCGCGACTACCCGCCTTAAAAAAGTGATTCGAAGTTGATACGGAATACATCGGTCTCGGTGTTAGGTAGGTAATTGAAATTAATAAAAAAAACTTAAATAAATCGGACTTGCTGGACTATTATCGTGTCTACATAACGAAACCTATTAAAATATGTGTGTGTGAAGTGAAATTGGGGATCTCAGTTTTTTTGTGAATTTGCTGTGGCGAAATCCTGCGTACGCGATTTTCTTCAGGCAAGGTAAGTGGTTTTCTGCTTAAATCAATGGATTTCAATATGTTACTTATTTGAATACTCTTGTTTTATATCGTCTCGTCTCAGTATTTTTTATTTTAGCTTATCGAATAATTATCATGCCTCAAAACCATGTTCACAATCAAAGATTATGTATCTACTACCTACCTACATAAAAGATTTCATACACTGCACAGCACGTTTCATAAAAAAAACTACATGGCTTCCGTATTACGATGTAAAGTTATTTAACTATTTGTCGTGCATTTTCATCACAAGTCAATTCTCCAAAAAACCTGAACTATTTCCACATTTCCTATTAAACTTACGAATGTAATTTGAAACTGACATAAAATAAATTCAATATTACCAAATAGTGTTCCTAAAATTATCGAGAAAACAATATTATTTTCCATCACCCAAGAAATCAGCCATAAAAAACATTTTACGATTATAAGTAGCTTTTTGAAATCAATTTCGGAATTCATGATAAATAATTTATAGTTCTTAAAATAATTACGATGTAAAGTTATTTTATGATAAAAATAAAAATAATATAAGTACCTGACTAAAAACCTGACTACTATGAGATTTACCGTAACTTTTAGCTAATTTCAAATTTTTAGTTGTTTATACTCACAAACACTAGATTTTTCTAGAAGACGTAGATTGCTTTTTACAATTCTACCAATGGTTGACGAATGGAATCTAAAATCGGACCCTTGTCCAGTCAATATCGAGACCAACTATAACTTTATTTATGTCCCGTGCCGGTACTGCCATTGGGACAAACTTTGACAGTTAAAATTTTATAGCGATCGGTCCCATTTCGATTAGGCTCCGGTCGTAAGTGGGACATTAAAAACATAGCAGAATCGTTTGTGGTCTCTTTCTATCGTTTATTGTACTATTTTCACACACTCGGACTTGATTAATTTTGATAAAAGAGATTAAAACATATTGTTTTACCAATAACGAGACAATCTTTATCGAAATAATATTTTGCGACTGGGGCATTTATTTTCCTAAATGATATTTATTCTTTCAGTATGGTGTGGTATTTCTTTTTGCAAAAAAAGAAACGAACGCTCACCCTGGTTACAGGGTAGGTTCGAGCCCCTCGGTGGGGACAGAGTATTAATTAATATTCTATGTTTTTGTGATAATGGTCTCAATTCCGGCGTGGTCGCCAAAATATCTAAATTTAAGTTGTTGGTTTCTCTCATTCTTATGGGAATCGAAAAGAATGGAAGATGAATGAATATAATTAAAAAATATCGCTAAATTTAAGTGAGTTTTTGCAAGCATGCTAAATTAGTGCGAACTACGCGTAAAATCGATGTTTGACGTCTCTAAATTTAAGTTGACAATCAACTGTCCCTTTTCGTTCAAGAACGTGAAATGGGCATGTTTAAAAAAAAGTTAGAGCGTAATTATGGGGAATCGGGCTCTATGTCTATACAATTTAAAGCGAGTATCGCCAAACTTGATCCTCACTTACCATCACGTTTCCTATGTCCAAAAAATAATTCACGACTTATAAAAAGGCGAAAAAGCTTGTTTGACAAAAAAACAGGCGTAACGGTCTGCAGGGGGCTCGCTCGTGAGAAATATCCAATTTAGCTGCGTTTGCCCGCTAAATTGACGCCATTTTTCATTTCGCCCGCCATGTTGCCCAGTGGCGCCGCCATGCGGTGTGTTTTAAGGGCGAAAAGGGCGCGAAAATGAATAAAAAGACTTATTTGGCTGTTGTTAGAATAAATTGTTTGCTTTTTCTTATGTAACTGCTTCTTTCGTTCAGTTGCATGTTGTGTGCCCTACAAAATATTGTGCTTGTGGTTTTATTAGAAAGTTCCTCTCAGCTAGTTGACAAAATTTGTTTCTTTATGATTTGCATATATTAAGCAATAAAGAGTTACGTCTAAAGTGTTCAACACTTTTCGACTCTATGGTCTGTTTCATATAAATACGGACAAAAGTTCATTGACCTCTTTCTTTTCTTTAATGTTATTAAAAAGAATGAAACGCCAAATTGTCTGGGAAGGTCACACGCTCATCCTGCCTTCTACTACGCCTACGGTATGCTAAATTACGTATTTTGCGATAATTTCCTATAGTTTTATCGTATCGTTTGAAAAAAATTGTGCACGTTGTATGCAGGCGTCAATGACCTTTTTTCCGGATTAATATGAAACAAACCATAGTCCAACAGATTAAATCGGAACATTTTTTAAAATAAGCTGTTCGGAAAGTCACTTGTTTTTAAAAATACATTAACGGAAATTGAAATCTACTAAACAATATTTTACCTACTAACAACAAAGTATCTAAAGCCCGCGTATATCATCTGGCAATCCGAGTGGAGCGAAACTAATAAATAAAATATGATTGGATCGCGAACTTCGCTCGTTAGGAGTTGGATGCTTGTGAACTTGTTAATTGTGGTTCCTATATACGAGAACTGGACTCGTCTCGATGTTGCGGGAAATAATTGAAATCCATTTTTTTTTTCCAAATGAGTACAGAATTTTACAGAGCAAACCTTTCTATTTCAACTTTTAAATTGTTTGTCGTATAATTTATCAGAAATCAGAAATATTTATTTATTATAATTTATTTATTTATATAAATATGTGTTGGTTGGCTGGAAGATATCTCTTATAGAGCTAAGCTCGCCGTTGTATACTAGTTTCGAAAATCACCATTTTGTTAAATTGTGCAATAAAGTATCTAAAAAAAGAATATACCTAAAGAATTTAAGAGTAAGTTTGAGTTTTTTCGTTAAATGCAGCGCGGGACCTATCGTTGTGGAAATCTTTGGGGGAGGCCTTTGTCTAGCAGTGGACGTCTACTGGCTGAAATGATGATGATGATAACATGTTAATATAGTACCGCGTAAATGTATTTATATCCTGACCCAACAAAACACAAAACGAGACGTAACCACCTAAAAATAAAGCTGAATTTCTCAAAGCAACAGCACCGATATTGTTTTGTAATTCCAACCCGTGGCTCTGTAAAAGAAAGCATCTGGTAATTTATAATTTATCTCGAGTTGCCTGGCGTAAATTTATGGCGGTCTTATCAGCAGTTTAGAGGTCGCTGTGTTTTACGGATATTTATGTTTAGATTTGCCGTAAAATAATTTTACTGGTCCGATATAAATTTCCTACATCTAGTAGAAAGTCCTATTATAAAAAAATACTTATACAATTTTGACACTAAAGCAAAACGCTATAACCAAAAATATATTAACTTGCCAAAATTCATAAAAAAATTAAGGCTCATTTTTGTAACTTTTTCTCCTTTGTTGATTATTATTTTTATTATCATTCTAAAAACAAATTGATTACCAAAATGGTAAAATATAAGCGCATAAAGGACATGAAAAATTGCAAATGGCAGAATATTATAAGACCCCATAGATCAAACTATTTGAAATCACTTTTCCCATTGACGGTATATCTTAGTGAGGATTACGGAAAATGTAGGTTGAGGTAAAGGATTGAGCACATTCATAAGCGGTAGCGAGCGCGAATTTATTTTGCCTACGGAGCAAATGACTGTCTTTACATTATAAATAAATAGGCTAATATTTATTAATATATATGTAAAATAAACTTATATCCGATATCCATAAAAATCGTTTATTTGAGTAGTTTGAGTATCACATCACACTTTTTTAAATCTTCATATTGTTAAAAATAGTAATATATTTTTTGTAAAAAAATCCTTGCGGCAATTTCTTCACAGAAAACCTTAATTTTTTCTACATTTGACAGTAACATTTGTTGAGTTGAATACCATGCACAAATTAATTTTGGTATTTATTAAATGTTTGTTATTATTTTTATGGTTCTTTATTTTAGTTTATATGTCTTAAATATTTTATCTATCAACTAATTCACTTCTCGCTCTCCTATGATTATGACCGCTACCTAACGCACCTTAAAATCTAGGTAGATTCGACGAAATGTCCCAACCGAATGAGTCTAATTCGTCATAGTGACAAAGACAGAACGGGGACCCCTGATCGAGATATCATCACAGCCTTTTGAGGCCCCCAGTAAACGTTTGAGGCCTCTTGGGACCTTTTGTGCCTTTATTGGGGCCTGCATGAATTACGAGAAAGCAGATAAAGCCAGTTTTGTCCTGCATAGGCACATAATTTATTGGACTCTGATAAAAGTGAAGACAATAGCATACTGCTGTTTCAGTTGTAGTTTCAGGAGCTATCGTTTTAAATACTGTTTGTATGTTTAAATGAATGGACTTTTTAGGAGATGGATGAAACTCCATACTACCAAATAAAGTATATATATTGTGTGTACCTACTATAATACTAACAAATATGGACTTTTGTTTGAAATGAAATATTATTATTATTAAATGCACTTATATATTTAATTAACTTGTTGCTTTTTAAATACATTTCTTTTCTTTTCAATTTTCATTAATTTAATAACTGTGATTTACAATCTTTCCAAATAATCTTAATAGTTTTTCAACTTTCAATAACATTTCGAACTAAAATAATTTACTCCCGTATGGACTCCTTATATGTTTTATTGGTAAACAGTTATTTTTTCAGCATGAAAGTGGAACATTCAGATATTTACACATACAAAAAAATATTAGTATAAAATTCATAAAGATACATAAGAGTTTTACGAGTAGGTACCATAAAAAATCTTAAACACTTCTTGAAACTAGGTGTTTTCAATGGGCTAATGTAAAATATTTAAAAATAGAACTAAATCAAATACATCATTTAAACCTCAATGAAAATAAAAATAAATAAAAGTAAGCAGGTTGCAATAATAAAAAGAAATACTACAGGAGGCGCAGTGTCTCGAAGCACTGTAGGTAATTTATAAGACGGCAGATTTAAGAGGTACACTACCCCACCTGAGGCTTATTTATGGCCGCGACCCCGCATTTGCGCTGAGTAATAGTCCCGTATCAATATTTTGGACTATTTTACTATATTTCGCAGCATTTTTGTCAAGTCTAAAAGGAGAAAGGTCAGAAAAGAAGTTTGTCATGGCTGTGATATTTCTATTTCTGGGGCACATATTAGAATCTACTTTATATTTTTATAGTATTATTAGTTGATTAATATTTGTTCATTTTTATTTAAGAGATGTTATTTTTTATCAAGTCAGAATGTCTTACTACAGGTCTCAAATTTCGTCTATACAAGCAGCTCTTTTAAAGCCCGACCAAAGAAATAAGAAACCTCGCCATATTGCGGAATTTCAATGGAACTAATTTTATAAGGGAAATTGTTGCCATAGTCGTAAAAATATACACGTGGCACCCCCAGAGCAGCCTAGGTTTCTTATTTCTTTGGTCAGGCTTTACCCCTTTTAAACTTTACGAGTAATTTATGCCTTCCGAAGCGCGAAAATCTTTCTTTTGGTCGATCAGTCATCGTCCCAACCAAAACGGGGAAAGTGTCACATAGGGGGATATATACCGTGGTATTTGTATCACGGTAAATATCCAGTTTTAAACCTTAATAGTTATGAAAACAACCGGAAAATTTAAAAATGTATAGTGGTCTTTTTTACTGGGATTCGAACCCGGACCTCGATAATACGAGGCGAGCGCTTTACCACTCGGCTACGTAGGCTGTAGCAATCTGGCTACACTAAATATTAAAAATAAGTATTTTTTGCTATTGGCAACATTGTAAAATCCTCTGCTCTGCACGCAACTTGTAATTTTGTTGTTTTTACATTTGTGCTTGATTAAAAAGTATTTTCCACGCTAAAGTCAGTGTTTTCACTCATAACATCTTTATGTAAATATTGCCTGAAATAAATGAATTTATTATTATTATTATGTTGGTACACTTTAAGATCACGGGTCTATAGAGACCCGGTCCTTTGGGAGGCGTGCATGGGGCCAAAGCCAACATGTAGAGGCCCGTTTAGTACCATTTATTCTAAAATGTGAGATGGCACGCACCTACCGGGGCCTGTCCTCCAACACACTACACAAATGTGCTGGGGGACAGTCCCCGCTAGCTGCATAACTATTGCCAGGGAGGGACAAACGTTGGTCTGGGCTATGAGGGTGGGAGTTAGTGGACTGGATAACTGGGCTATAGAGGTGAGATAGCGGACATCTGCTTGTTAAAGATCTCACAACATTAAATCTAGCAGACGGTGACTTGCCACTTAATAAATGGGCTACCCTAAACGGCCGCACGCATGGTGCGACAAGGGAGCAACATTGTCGTAAATGGCTCAGGGTGCGGAGAGGTGAGACTGCGGGGCGTTAGACGTCGGTGGAACACCTAGTAGAACCCCCGGCGTTATGACATTTTACACTTCCACCCTGGAGCATAGGTTCCGCTCTTGCGCTGTTCACTCGAGGCCGGCCAGTTAAGGCAAGCCAAGAGGCGAGGGCTAAAGTTGGTAAAGTGCCCTCTGAACTCGGGTCCGTGGTGACGCCAATCACCAACAGCTTCGCCACAAAGCTGCCCTGCGGGTTTATTATTATTATTATTATAACATCTCACGAGAAGCCAACCCAGCACCTCTTCTTTCAACAACATCTACAGTCCACCAACTTCGAAAGAAACATAGGCTGTTAAAAAATAGTAAAAACCTTCCATTTTTTTCCTTCATGCTTTCATGGTTTAATAAAACCTTTCATGGTTTCAAAATTTGCAGGTAAGCAAGTACCAACTAACTCCCAGCTTCTAATTAAAGTTGAATTTATTCCAGAACGCTATTTCGGTACTAAAGTCGGTTTGCGTGATTCCTAAATTGGTGTCCTCATTAGTCTTAACTAGATCGTTAGGAATGTAGTTTATTTATGTTTAAATAGTCGGTCAAGGTTTTTTTTAGAAATACTTCACGTTAGGTTTAATTGTGTACAGTAAAACATATTCGTTAACACCTCATATAAGTCCCCACCGAGGGGCTCGAGCTAACTCAAGCTAGTGAATAGATAGGCCTAATAGGCCATTTTAATTTTATCTTGAAATATTAATAACGAAGTATTCATGAGCGTATTAAATATATTGAATGCCAATAACTTACATGCATGGTGCATGCAGCGCATAAGGCTAACGGCATACTTAATTAGTCTGACAAAACTTAACAAGACTTATCTATGGAAACCTTTAGAAGTTCCGCTATGGTTCTGTGAGCTTCTGACTACTACTAGGTACTACTTGGTACCACTACTACTTTAGGAGTTTAAACTAGTGACTGGCTAACGAGAGATCAACTTCCGGCGCATTATTTTACAACAGCCATTATCTGGAACCACAGAGCCGGATTAAGGTTTAATTAAATCCTACTAATAATATAATGCGAAAGTTTGTGAGGATGAATGGATGGATGTATAGATGTGTGTGTGGGATATAGAATAATTCCCTAAAAGCTTTTCAAACCAGTTTAAATACACTGCACATAAAAACATTTTACCAAATCTTTTTTTCGTGATTAAATATATTCGAGAGATTAACCCGTACAAACAGACAAACAATCAGAAAAACAGAAAAAAAATCTGGATATTTTCTAAATCATTTCTTACACCCCCTGAATAGGTTTTTTTTCTATGTAAAGATTTTAGTCGTCTACAGTTTTATTATGTTATAGATTACTAGCTTTCCGCCGCGGCTCCGCTCGCGTTAACAGTTCTTCCCGTGGGAATGAGGCGTTTTCCCGCGGTAAAAGATAGCCTATGTTACTCAGGGTGAATGTAGTTTTGAAAGAATTTTTTAAATCGGTTCAGTAGTTTTTGAGTTTATTCATTACAAACATACACACACAAAAATACAAATCTTTCCTCTTTATAATATTTGTATTGATTAAGTAGAGATTTTAAGATTCGCCCAAATCCGGCACAGCATCTGACAAGTACAGTAGTACAACTAGTACAGGTAAGAGCGCGAACTGCTCAAAAGTTATCGCCGGAGTTAGGAATAAAACTTGCGTCGTCAGATTCAACAAGAATGTTCTAGTCTAGTTGGCAGTACACGTCATTACAACTTGCACCAGTTTGCTGTAAGCTCTGAAAATGCTAGCAAGTATTAGTTTCCTACTTGAACAATAATAAAAGCATGAAAATCTATATAATAAAGTTTACAAGTCATCTGTACATAGAAAAAAAAATCCAAAAACCGAGTTAGAGGAATGTAAGAAGTTATCCGCCCGCGTTAACAGTTTTTCCCGTAGGAATGAGGCATTTTCCCACGGTAAAAGGTAGTCTTTGTTACTAAGGTGAATGTAGCTTTCTAACGGTGAAAGAATTTTTGAAATCGCAAATACACACACACAAAAATACAAATCTTTCCTCTTTATAATATTAGTATGAAGTATGATATATAGATGCCCCAACCTAAATGTAAACTAATGTACCATCATCAATAAAACAAACAACGTTTCCCCTTAAAACGCACAGCTAAAAGTCACGATGTGCTAAAACAGTAGAGACAGCACAAAAATACTTTTAAAAATATAATAAATGAATTGTTGTCTGCTTCAATCAGTCTTCAAAACAGCAGTAAGTATGAAAATAAATCATAGCCGCTCCCTAACACGAGCGAACTCTCGAAGCGTACTTTCAAACGCCATGAAAAATATTTCTTAGCTAGGGTTGACAACTTAACAGTTAATCCAAGTTTTTTGTGTCTACATAAACTTTTTTTTTATTGACGTGTGATCGTGTTGAAAAGGTACGACCAATCAAGCTTCACCGGATTTGAAATTACTCCTTATCAATAATGTTTTCATGATATTCTTGTGCTTTTGTTACAGTATAATCTCAATATACTTTAATGAACACAACATAATATAATATTTTTATATATTGCCAAGGTAATCATTCGTTCACGCATATTCAGTGTAAAAAAAGTTAACAATAAGAGCAGAATTTGCATCTAGAATAGCATAGATTAATATAATAATGAATCTATGAAGAAATTACAAAAGAAAAATTATATCTACGACTGTTAAAAAATATGTAAGAATTCCCCAATATTTTCATTTAGCTATAACACCACATACACTGGACTGATGCTTAGAACCACACACAATAAGCCTAGAATTTGTTATTTTTAAATTGTATTACCAGCTGGCAGCCCTATTTCATTCGTACGTTTCTCGTCTCGCTCTCGAACGAAAAATCGCTCTATTTATTGCGTGAGAAGAGGTGGGCGGACTGCAATAAGATTTGCAGCAACTGCACGCCATTTTATATGAAATAAAATATTAACGAAACTCCTTAGGCACACTAGCGCCACTACAAGAAAATACTGCTGCTACCATTACCACAGAAAGGACACTCACCCCCCCGCACTAAAAGGAGTTCCCCCGCCCGCCCGAGCCCACGCCCCGCACCCCACAGGCGCCGCGGGACTCTGACAGGCGTGTGGTGTTTTATATAGGTAGCATTTTAGTGTTTGACTTGAAATTGATATTCAGTTGTTATTCAAAAAGCAGTAGGTTATCAAAACGCGTTTGCTGTATGGAGTACTATGGAGTGTCCGACCTGTGCCATTACTATGGTTTGTATCATATTAATCCGGACAAAAGGTCATTGACGCCTGCATACAATGTGCACAATTTTTACAAACGATACGATAAAACTATACGAAATTATCGCAAAATACATAAATTGGCATACCGTAGTAGAAGGCGGGGTGAGCGTGTTACCTTGCCAGATATTTTGGCGTTACATTATTTTTAATAACTTTCAAGAAAAGAAAGAGGTCAATGAACTTTTGTCCGGATTTATATGAAACACGAACGTATCGAACGAACTCTCCATGGAGCGACTCGTTGTCCAGGGACAGGTGGAGGGGAAGCGGTCGCGCGGGCGCTCACCTACGCGTTGGACCGACCTCATTAGAGCTGCAACACAAACCTCCATAGTCCAGAGTTCGAGAGACGCCGTAAACCGTGAGCAGTGGAGACGCATCGCGGGAGCTTCACTCGCCAACGAAAATGCAGCATCGTCAACCACGACCACTCTGTCAAGAGTGAACGACTAAGGAGGAGGATATGAAACAGACCATAGACAGATTAGGAAGTTCGGTGGGGACATTACGAGCAGTAAACGAATAGTAACTTTTACTAACTACTACAGCCTCATTGATATTAAAAAAAAAAGTGTATAAAAGAAACTTTTGTACACATTTTTTTTAACACTTTTTTCCACTGCAAAAAGACTAGTTTTCTATTCGGATAGAATGAAATATAATACATAATATAATTTATTTACAACACACACAAAACAAAATGTACATGAGAAATTAAAATCATTACCTACTTTAGTTACACGAAAATATGACTTAACATAGGTACTTAACTGTATGCTTTTGAATGTCATTAGTTCACTACTTGATCTATATAAATAATATAATTTCATTTTTTTTACCTCGCACTGCATTAAAGTAGCTTTCCGCCCCCCGGCTCCGCCCGCGTTAACCGTTTTTCCCGCGCTAAGAAGTAGTCTATGTGTTATTCTGATGTACAAAGTTTAATTAAAATCCACTAGTTTTTGCGTGAAAAAGTAACAAACATATCCATCGATACTCAAAAACTTTCGCGTTAGTAATATTAGTAGGATATTAAAATTGATGAATACTTTTAAGTAACTGGCGCTAGTTTGACGCAGTTTAGCGTGTTATGAAGAATAATATTTCTCCATAAAACGCTCGAAGGCGCTGGCTCAGCATTTATGGTCTCAAATCTGGCATTAAGGTGCAAAATAAGAAAGAAAGAAAGAAAAGAAAGAAAGAAATCATTTATTTGCCAAAGAATACACACATTCCAAAAAGATCTAATCTCAATTATGAAGTCCACGTATTCAGACAGTACAAAAAACGACGTGCAAAATTTTACATGGTAATGAATAAAATGATAAATGCCAATATGATAAAAATTCGTAAAAAATAACTCAATTAACAAACATAACTATTATACTCTTAAGGAGTTAAAACAACGTTCCATGAGCTATTTTGTCAAATCAGCCCTAAATTCCTTCCCATCAAGTTGTCAAATATGGTCTGGCAATTTGTTGTAGGTACAGATTGATGCATATATGAAATGGGTGTGTAATCTAAGATATAAATTTAGATAAACTAACGTTCAAGTGCTATAATTTTATATGATATAAAACATTTAGTATAACGTTTCAAATGATATAATGTACCATTAATATAATTTTATTTAGTATAATTTCACTTGGTATAACCGTTATTTCATATAATGTTCATATTAACTAATAATTATTTGTCATAACGGACAATTTATAAAAAATTTAGAAGACATAATAAACTTTTCGTATAACGCCTGATTTGTACTCAAAAGTAAACGACCGCAGATAATTTGTATTTTTTGACACATGCAAGCATCCAGGCATGCAAACGTGCGAACAAGCAAGCATGCAAGCAATCATGCAAGCAAGCATGCAAGCAAGCAAGCAAGAAAACACGCAAGCAAGCAAGCAAGCATGCAAGAAAGCATGCAGGGATGCATACATGTCAACCTCACCCGAAGGGTATGGCGAAATCGAGTGGGCTCGCTGCGCTCGCCTCACTCGTTTTCGCCATACCCTTCAAACCTAACCTATCCAAGTCGGTGTGCCCCGGATTTCCGTGCTCGCTACGCTCGCACCCGCCCTGAATTACGGTGCCCTAATTTATATTGTACTTTAATATAATAATTATGTTTTTTTTTTCAATAAAAGTAATCTGGCATTTTATATCAAATGATCATTATATCTTATGATTATTAGTTGAAATAAAGGTTATGTGACACGAATGTTATATGAAATGAGTGTTATACTAAATGTTTTTATAAAAACTGAACTTTATACCAAATGAACTTTATATGAATTAAAATTATAGCTTATAAACGTTATCCCAAATGAATGTTATATGAAAATAACGTTATGTCTTTTGACATTATATTATCTGTTTTTATACGAAATGAACCGCACCCATATGAAATGCATTATTTTTGTAAATATAAGTGTGAATAAAAGGCTGCACAATTTATTTGAGGCTATAGTTATACCACTGTTCAAACTTATATCGCATCGTCTCTTTAAAATTATTAGTTTTTTTACTTGTTCATGCGTGAGACGAGAGCCAAAGCATTTTGACTTCTTTCATTTAAATTTAAATTTATATAAAGCTTCTACCTCGAAACCCACACGAAAAGCAAGCATTTTTGACAATATAAGTGCCTTTTCGGATTTAAGGTAATTATAAAATATATTACAATGTGTACATACATATTGCTTTTATTTTGAATAAAAGTGATATTATGGCAAAGATAAAAAAAATAAAAAAATTGTTTCCTATTTTATGTCAAAGAAAAATATTTTCAACTTCAAATTTTCTCTCGAAGAATACAATTAAAACTTAATACCGCTAAAATGAATGGATAAATAGATTTTATATTGTTAATTATTTATAATATTATAACCGTAATTATTGGTCATAAAAAGTACCGAAGCATTATTGATTATTAAAAAAACATAAAAAATACGATGCAACAAAATCACTTATCTCGATCTAACCTATCAATATACATATACAAGACAAGTATTATATTAACACGTTACACCCACCCCAAAGTTGTTGATACAGAAACTCCAATATTTATGAATTGCGAACATACTCGTAAATACAGTTCATAAATCGAGTCGTTTCACCGTTTCTAGTGCATTGTATACAGAACTTTCTAGAACTTTCTGGAACTTTCGGTACAGACTCGCGATTACACAAAGTTTGGACTCAACTGCATGAGTTCTCAACTCATATGAGTCCAACTTAAGACTTGTCAAAGTTTTTGACAGCGCTCCTGATTCTTACAACTACTCGTTATCTTTGAAAAAAAAAAGTAATTTTCATAAGTATTTAACATTTTTGAACAATACATAATGGAAAGATTTCGGCGGCTCAGCAGATGACACTAGTAAATAGTAAGGTAATAAATACCGAAGTATTGGATTATAAAAAAAACATTCAAATTAATCAACTAATTATCCAAAAATTAATTTCAGTCAGAATTATGTACAATAAAAAAAAAGTCAAAAGACTACAATATAATCTCAGTATTTTACTAGCGTCACTATGGAAATATTAAAAAACGCTCTTTTTTTAAATTTAAGCAGTCAGAAAATCCCATTGGTATTAAATTATATTTGTACCCATCATACTAATATAATAAAGAGGAAAGATTTGTATTTTCGTGTGTGTGTGTGTGTATTAGTGTTAATGAGGATTCCTCATCCGCTTCCTCATAATGCGGAAGTTCCGCAATTCTTGCACTTCCTCATCCGCTACCGCTTCCCCAAAAAAACAGTTTAAAAAATCCTCTTCCTCTTCCGATACCAGTAATAAAATAGGATAGTTTAAAATTTCTAAGAAGTGAAACAAGTATGCATATTATATGGATTTCTGTAAGAATCACCGCCGATAATTCGGCAGAGTACCCGCACGGGGCGTTGATTTATGGACCTCGCAGTCCGCTGGCGCGAGTTAGCACACCGCAGTTTACTTCCTAAATCTCCCACTTTACTGGCTTTACTTAGGAAAAGGCAAACTACCTATGGATCAATCAGTTTAAAATTGATGTCAATCAAGACTAGTAATATTTTATTTTTCTTAAAATATTTTTCATATATTCCGGTTGCGAATGAGGAATTTTGCCGCGGTAAAAGTTAGACTATGTTCTTCCGCAAGGGCTATTCTATCTTTGTGCCAACTCCGCCCGCTTTAACATATTTTCCTGTGGGAATGAGGAATTTTCCCGCGGTAAATCGTAGCCTATATTCTTTCCCAAAGTCTTTTCTATCTTTGTACCAAGTTTTACCAAAATTAGTGGAGTGGTAAGGATCCCTAATTTTTTTGAAAATAAAATATAGCCATGTTACTCAGGGGTCATGTAGCTTCACAACAGTGAAATATTTTTTTAAATCGTTTTAGTAGTTTTGGAGCCTATTCGATGCAAACAAACTAACAAACAATCAAACCTTTCCTCTTTATAATATTTGTATAGACTATGGAGTGAGACACACCTGGTATTAAGTAAACTCTATCCGGCCGGGATATGATGTACGACTTTCCATTGGCTGCCTTTAATTCAGCACCGGCCAGACAGCCTCCGTGGGTGTGAGAGAATATTGAGGCATTCATCATTTCAACTGGTGAATTTCAATAATTTAAAGCTTTGATAAACTGCCTTTTTAAGTACTTCTATTTCTGTCATATAGATAAATGCAACCTTTTTTAGTTGTTAAATCGCTTAAGTTTTCAAAATGAAGGCAACGATTTAAAAAAAAAAACGTAATTTATTTTCTCCGAAACAATAAACAGTCTAATTATCAGTAGGTTTTTACTTTTTCAACAAATTTCGATGAATATGTGTTGATGTTGTGATGGAGATGTTTAAGTCCCTCCCAAGCTCAATTATTTTTAATTTTTCGCTTCGATTTATAGATAGTCTGATTAAAATATGATAATTATCATCGAATCTCTAAAACTAATAAACTAAAACTAGTTACTAGTTGTGCGCTATACCTATTAGATATATTTTTGGTGGTAATGAGGAACTTTCCCGCAGTAAAAGGTGGCCTATGTCAGGGTGAATGTAGCTTTCTAGTGGTGAATTTTTTTTTGAAATTGGTTCAGTACCTACTTTTTGAGTTTATTCATTACAAACATACACACACACACAGACACACACAAATATACAAATACTTCCTCTTTATAATAGTAGTATGATAGGGATTAAGGTTTTCCAATAAGTAGTGCGCTCGTTTTAAAAACCACTATCTACAGTTATCCACAAAAGCGGATTTTGTCAAAACAAATCTGGCGAAAACCTCACGAAATCCATCACTCTAAAGTGTTTTCCCTCCTTTACCTAGTTTATCCGCGTGTATCTAGCTCAGATTTGCATACAACCAGTTAATAAGGCTCTCGAGGAGATCTGGCGATTGGATTGGATCGGATATCGTCTTTCATTAAGGCTTTGCTCCCGTTTTTTCTGTTTTCAATCTTCTTCGCCGGCTTATCTCAGAGTGAGATTGAAAAATTTGTTTGTGTTTCGTTTATTTTGTTTTGTGATTCGACTTACTTATTTTTGTCAACAGATTTTTGAAATTGCTTGTTTTATGGAAATGATTTATCATCATAATCATCATAATCATCATCTATAATAATAAGATCCGACTAAGCTAAGGCTTAAACATTTAAAACAATTAAGTGGAATATTCATATGTAGTTTATATTACTAGATTTATATGCCACCTACCCACACAATTCAATTATTTTTAGCGTTTATCTTGTAATGGGTTGCCTGGAAGAGAAAGCCGCTGATTGAAACCTGTTGTTTTCTGTGTTTGTGTTATTTGCTTTGTTTTTTTAGTGTCAATAAAGAATATTTGTATTGTATTGCATTGCATTAACAAAATTCTTTTAGGGAGATCAAAGAAAAAGTGCCAGTTTTACCACAAAAAATGAACTCACGTTAAACGCTAGTCTAAAAAGTCTTGTAAGAAAAATATCATAAATATTTTTTTAGTGATACATTGAAAATTGTATCGTCTGCATTCAGCATCTCAATATTACCTTTGTCTAAAGGATTTTGAAACTCAATATGATTTTAGGTAGGAGAAAATATCTACTGAAACGAGAAAATATTATATTACTAGCTGTCTAATTTTTAACTATCCCACGGGAAATCTTTAATTTTCCGCGATTAAAAGTATCTAAGATGTTGACCAGGGATGTAAAAAACCTCTATGCAAAATTTCATTCAAATCGGTCTAAAGTTTCGAAGATTAGCCCGTGCAAACAGACAGAGAAACAAAAAGAAAGAAAATTGTCTGGGTATGTTTTATTTCACTTCTTACGTCCACCTGACTCAGATTTCAACTTTTTTTTACTATGTACAGTCATTGGACCTCTACAGTTTTATTATATAGATGAACATGAAAATACAGATGACGATTTGTGAGTTTGGATCTACCTTTTTTGGTTTAAAACTGTGAAATATCAAAACATCGTACGCATACGTATATACAGGGTGTTCTCAATTAAGCGCCTGTATAACTTCCAAACATACCTTGTGGGAGCGAGGCAGTAACGAGGGAACTCCTCAGGGCATTGTGATACGTGCGCTTTAGCAACCCACTTATGAACGTTATCGAACACGCTGTTTATAACTGTTTATAGAACCTGGGGTGCCGTCACCATTTTAAATTAATATTAGAACTAGGTTAGCCAATCAATCAGTAAATATACATTGGAGTTCGTTAAGTTATGTATGACTCTACAAATATTGTCAAATTCAGAAGTTAATGTTTTTTTTTTATTTGTCGAAGTATTTATGTTAAGATCGTAATTTACTTTGCTCAAACCAAGACTGGCTGCCGTCAGAAATTAATGTACAAGCCCAAACATTAAAAAAAATTGGTTCAGCATAAATTATAAATTATTATAATAGGTATATAAGTTGTACCTATGTATGTATCATTATGCTTTCACGGCTGAAAAAATTGCGATCAAATTCTAGGTGGGACGGATGCTCGGGAAAGGATGTAAGCTTCTTTTTACCACAGAAAAATAGTCCATTTTAAAAGACCCCCCCCATTAGCCTCTTTTGAGCGTCGACTTCGTCGTGCGTCGCGCAAATAAAATCAATTTTGGGCGGATTAATTTTAGTCCATAGTTCGTCTCTTTATATTGACTATGGACAAGATTAAACTAGATAATTTATAAGCAAAGCCACACGCAGCCAGCCACATACGATATTGTTCAGTGTTAATCCGTTAACAGCTGACTAAATTTAGACCGAAATTAATTGCCTACAGATTGACAGACACGAATATCTATCACATAACACAGTTACACACCCACGGATCATAACAGGTGAAAGACGTATTTTGTTATAAAACATTATTCGCAAAAATCTACTATTTCAAGATACGATATCACAAACAATAAAATTTCATTGTTCTCCTCAATGCCTTGCGCAATTGACGTAGTGCCATTATATTACTTTGTTGGCGCGATTAGTCAAAAAGGCGCAATTTTCGCATATGAGCTTTATTTTTGAAACTGTACCTATTGAAAAGTCAGTAAAATGAAAAAAAAAAAAACCGTACACTGGGTAAAACAATACAAAATATACGTTATTGACACTTACATAAATATTACATTCACTTTAGGAAAGGATGTGTGTACAAAAAGGCTGCCTTATTGCTAGACAGCAATACCTAACAGGCAACCATTCTTCCCTCAATCGTAACCATATCATGCAATGAAACCGCTGACTCTTGATCCAAAATAAAAAACAAAATGTAATCATAATTCGATAAATTTCCAAATCACTTATCCGACTTCTACTCCACTTATCATTACTCTATTAGAAGCTTAATAAACCCCATTTCACTATCAATTGTGGGGTTAGTGGAGATATAAGGGTGTGTTCGGGTATATTGGGGCAACTAGGGTAACCCTTTGCGTCACAAAAGACGTATTAAGACGCATTCACGCCCTACGTACGTTCTTACGTAATAAATCACTTGTGTTAGATGGTGTTAAGAAGAGATATATTGTGTTCAGTAGCCACAACATGTCAAAAAGATTTCATATGACTTGTGGTTTCCAGCTTAGAATCAAACTTTGGCAGACGTTTTGGGGATCCCAGTAGTTGTAGGTCACACAGGCAAATGCTGCTGCATATTCCCTGGTTTGTGGTTCCTGGAAGAAATTGGACCACTCTTCTCTCATAAATAAAACTACCTGAGTGAAAAAATACATACTCAAATCTTGTTTTCATAAAAATGAAGCGCCGTAACGTAACATCTTTGGAGTGTTCATTAATGTGAAGATAAAGTTTGTATGAACTTTTCGCATAAGGAAAACACCTCGTCACGACGGAAAACCATAATAATAATTGTGTAAGCAAAGCCTAGGGTAGTTATCATCAGATTGTGCTTATTAAAGTAAACAAAATTTAATTAATTTAAATGCGTACCTAATACAAATCGCTAACGCCTACAAAATGCATGAAACATTGATGTGACCTACAGTTCAAGTTTGGATACATAGTGCACATGCATCAGATAACATCTGCACTTTGTAAATAGCAGTCAATAAAACTATTGTTATTATTACATCGGTTATACAATAGATATAATGTTTGTTTGACTAACAACAAGTAGTACGGAGATGGAAGTTTCATAACAAATTCAATTGAATTTCGACAGTCCAAATATGCTTTGTGCGTGGACGGTTGCATTACTGCTATTTGCCAGTAGTGATGGGAAGAGAATCGGACCAAAACACTTAGCGTCTCAAGGTAAAGTTTGGCCAAAGGCTTGGAAAGAAAACAAGACAGCAGATGCTTACATCGTCGACCCAATAAACTTGAAATTTACAATCACTGGTAAGAGTTGTTCCAAAGTACAACTAGCAATTGAAAGATGTAGAGATTATGTACGTGTTTTGGAAAAAATCACAAAACACCCAACTGGACACAAGGAGAATTTGCTTCAAAATTCTACAAATTTTTTTGAAGAGTTGAAGATATATTTAAGTGAGAAATGTGAATATTTTCCTCATATGAATATGAACGAAAATTACAGTCTTCAAGTGGCATCGATTGCTATGCTGAACAGCTCTTCTGTTTGGGGAATCATACGAGGCATGGAAACATTTTCTCAACTTTTCTATGTATCAAGTGATTATAAAAACATTATTATTAATGGCACGAAGATAATCGACAAACCGAACTACCCGCATCGAGGCCTAATGCTAGACACCGGCCGTCATTACATATCTGTGGGGAATATTCTTAAAACCCTTGACGCCATGGCTATAAACAAAATGAATGTTTTCCACTGGCACATTGTGGACGACGAGAGCTTTCCCTATCAAAGCCTTAAGTTACCCGAACTTAGCAAAGCAGCATTCCATCCTACTTTGATCTATAAAAGAAAAGATATGGAGCTAATCAGG
Source organism: Teleiodes luculella (assembly GCA_948473455.1). Taxonomy (NCBI): domain Eukaryota; kingdom Metazoa; phylum Arthropoda; class Insecta; order Lepidoptera; family Gelechiidae; genus Teleiodes; species Teleiodes luculella. The sequence goes on from OX419586.1 coordinate 15,362,337, forward strand.
GATTATGCGAAAGATCTTGGCATACGAATATTAATGGAATTTGACATGCCAGGTCATTCCTATTACATGGCGCTAGTATATCCAGAGATTATGACAAAATGCTTCGACGATGGAAAATATACACCTCCGCTAAATCCAGTCAAAGAGAAGACATTTGAAATACTCAAAGAACTTATACACGAGGTTCAAGAGTTGTTTCCAGATAGTTATTTTCATTTTGGAGGCGATAAAGTCCGAATAGACTATTATAAACAAGATCAAGATATACAAACATACATACAGCGAAATGCTATCTCGAAAAAAATAGGCATTTATAAATTGTTCTTCAAAAAAGCATTTTCTTTGCTTAAAAACGGTACGTTACCAGTAGTTTGGGAAGATGTCTTCAATTCGAAAGTTCCATTACCTAAAAAATCTGCTGTACAAGTTAGGCAAAAAGGAAATGGTATATCTCCTATGGTTAACGTTCTTAAAGCTGGTTATTATGGTATTCAATCGGCACCTTACTCTTTAGATGTACTAAGCCACGGGATCGAACGGTTTTACCAGAAAGAGCCTCGTTTGGCTGTAAAGAAACAATTAAAGAATAACAAGTTGCTGAAAAACTTAATTGGAGCTACGGCTTGCATGTGGGGTGAGAAGGTTAATGATAACAATTTAATGAGTACGGTGTGGCCCCGGGCGAGTGCTATTGCCGAGGTTTTGTGGAGTGAGACTCATGGGAAGGCTCCTGATGAAGCAACGCTGAAACGCATTGAGGAGCACACCTGCCGCATGAACCGACGAGGCATTCCTGCTGCACCTCCAGGGGCTAGTTTCTGCATCGTGTAAAGAATTATATCAATATACCTATACATACAAATTATATCAAGATAAACAAAAAAGATGTACTATTTACCTACGTGTTTCGAGTAGTTATAACTCTAGAATATTTTCCTTCAGCCCACGTCGTAGCCAGATTTCGTAAAGCTGGTATGCATAAAATTATGTAATAATACTTAAGTATTTCTTTTGACCTTTTTACCAACCCGCACTGGACCAGCGTGGTCAACTAAGGCCTATTCTATTCACCCTGATTTCAGGGTAGGCTCGAGCCTGGTGGGGACGTATATGAGCTGTCAATGATGATTTCTTTTGATTTGATTTTAAGAAAAAATATTGAGACTACTTACTTGCATAAATTATATACTGTGGGCTAAACATATTTTTACTGATTAGGAAAATATAGTGAAATAAATGACAGTGAAAAGATAAAGAAACAAGTATTTTTAGTAAAAAGTACGTAACCTCGTAAAACATAATGACGTATATTTCTTATCTAGTTTATTTTTACTGCTTAGAAAGAAAATCTCTAGAATTTTCGCTCTCAGTCATTATTAGCGTCAGTCATTAACTGAAAAATTCTTTGAATAATAAAACATATTTTACTAGAATATTGCTTCAAAGTGATAAGACGTTATATTATAACCAATTCGTCAGTGTTGAAACACAAAGCAAATTGTTGTTTCAATGATGTTGTACTTGTGGGTAGTGTGCGCAATTACATTATTCCCAAATGGTTCCGGGAAAAAAATCGGACCAAGAAATCCACCAACTCAAGGCGAAGTGTGGCCAAAAGCCTGGAAAGAGGAAAAGTCGCCACTTTCTTACATTGTTGATCCCGCAAATCTTAAGTATACCATTCTTGGAAAGAACTGCTCAAAAATATCATCAGCTATTCAACGATGCAAAGACAATATTCGTATTTTAGAAAACATCAGTAAACGTCATGCAGAGAAAAATGAAAATAATTTGCATAATGAAGATACAACACTACAGGAGATACAGATAAATTTAACACAAGATTGTGAAGATGTACCTCAAATGTATATGAATGAAGAATATAACCTTAAAGTGACACAAAAAGCTACTCTTAATAGTTCTTCTATTTGGGGAATTATTCGAGGTATGGAGACGATTTCTCAACTTTTTTATCTATCAAGTGACTTCAAAAATATTCTTATTAACGGTTCAGTAATTTATGACAAACCAAACTACCCTCATCGTGGTCTTTTAATAGACACAGGGCGTCATTATTTATCTGTGGCAAATATTCTAAAAACTCTTGACTCCTTGGCGATGAACAAGATGAACGTTCTCCATTGGCACATTGTAGATGACGAAAGCTTTCCTTACGAGAGCACAAAATTGCCTGAATTCAAAAAAGCATTATATCACCCTTCTATGATTTATACGAAAAGCGATTTGGAGAAGATAAGAGATCACGCTAAAGATCTTGGAATCCGAGTGTTGATGGAATTCGATATGCCGGGTCATGTCTACTGCTGGGAGATTGTGCATCCAGAGATCATAACGAAATGTCAAGACAATGGAAATTATGCACCACCTCTTAACCCAGTAAACGATAAAACATTCGAAATCCTCAAAGAACTAATACAAGAAGTCCAGGACCTATTTCCAGATAATTACTTTCATTTTGGCGGTGATGAAGTTGATCTAGGTTATTATTCACAAGACCCAGACATACATAAATATATGAAAGAACATAATTCTTCAGCACATGATATTCACGGCCTGTTTTTTAAAAGAGCAATTTCTTTGTTAAAAAATGGTACGTATCCAGTAGTTTGGGAAGACGTGTTTGATGAAAATGTTCCATTACCAAAGACTGCTATTATACAGGTATGGTACAACGATGGAAAGGATTCAATGATTAAACTACTTAAAGCGGGATATCGTGGTATTTTATCTTCAACTTATTATTTGGATAATTGTAATGGCTTTGATTACATTTATAGTAACGACCCTCGTTTAAATGTAAAGAAAAGGCTGAACAATGAAACACTGCTGCCGAATATTATTGGAGGTACAGCTTGTATGTGGGGAGAGTGGGTAAATGAGAATAGTTTTCTAAGTAAGATTTGGCCGCGAGCTAGTGCCCTTGCAGAGGTCTTGTGGAGCGAGACTGAAGGGAAGGGTCCTGATGGAAAAACGCTTCGCCGCATAGAAGAGCATGCCTGTCGCATGAACCGCCATGGTATTCCGGCTACTCCACCATCGGGACCGGGTTTTTGCGTTATTTAGCACCACCACCCGCAAAAGAGTACTCGACAGCAAAGATTTTATAAATATCCGGATTACTAAATATAAATGTAACTTTTGTGAAAGGGTATTTCAGTTTTTCTTGTGGAAAATATATTGCGTAAATATCATACACCAGCCTTCCGCCGCGGCTCCGCCCGCATAAACATTTTACCCGGGGGAATAAGGATTTTTCCCGCAGTAAAAGGTAGCGTATGTTACTCCCAAGGTCTATTCCATCTTGAACCAAGTTCCATTATGATCAGTTCAGTAGTTTTTGTGTTTATTCATAACAAACATACACACAAAAATACAAATCTTCTTTTTTGATAATATAAGTGTCACTTGTTGTGTTCAATATTAGGATTTACCTAATGATAATTTTTATTTGAATCGTTTAATTAGTGGACATCAGAGTTTATTTCTAAATTGTTTGATAGAATTACCTTTTTTTTTCCAACGTTATGTTATAAATTACCGTTGGTCACCGTCATACCTTCCCAAACCAGAAGCAAAGTCACGTAAATATGTATATAAATTTTGAATTTGTTTAAACTACATCTACAGTTTGTAGAAATCTTAGCCGCGGCATACGAAGGTCTAGTCAGGGTGGAAAAGGGAGGGGTGAGGTAGGGTTCGGGTCCAAATATTTGCTGTGTAGGTCATAAGTTACTGTCCCACAGCCATTGTGGAATAAATCTCAGAACATACATATACATTTTATTGTTAGGACGTATTAACATCTGTGTTCCAGGAAAAAATGAGCAAAATATTTGCAAAGAGAGGTGTGACGTTTACATTTTGAACTTGCATTTAAAAACTTGTGGAATTTATTTCACTGATGATGGTAATGGTGATGGTAGAGATTTTTGGAGAAGCTTTTGGCCAGCAGTGGACTTGTACGCGGACGTCTTTCGGTTGAAATGGATATTGATGATATAATGATATAACAGATAAGTTATCGTAAAGTAGAGCAAAGTGAAATGCCCTGACGTGATTTGAATTCTGAACTACGGAGATGAGATGTAAGCGTTTTACTAAACGAAGACGTTTATCACAGGCGAGGATCAAACCTCGTATTTGTGTCTACACGTAGGACTGTCTGTCCTACGTATAGATAGATGTATAAAACAAAATAATCCCAATGACACGGAACAGATCCTGCGTGCAACGCAACGTAGAGTTTGCTAATTCAACTGTCAAATAAATTGCTCAGATACAAACGGGACAAACGACGCGACATCGCCGGTTTCAGCCGGTTTTTAATCGGAATGGCGTCGAGTTTGAAGCTGAATTTATTGGCCGCAGGATGTGCAACGAAACAGGATTTAGTTTAATCAGAGTTTGTAGAGTTATGGGAACAAAATATTAGATTCCTATGTGTAAACCTAACTTACCATTATTTTTATATAAATAAAGCTTTTATAACTCACAGCTCCGTTGATAAATATTTCTTGTAAGAATTTGGAAAAAAAGAATTGCTTAGGTTACTTTTCGTTTTCCATCTATTATAACTAGCAAATTTAGCCTTTTCTTGTAGTGAATAAGGCATTATTTAGGGTAAAAAATGCTTGTGTCGTTTTCTGTGAAACCATTTATAATTTTCAAACCTTATGAGCTGCTCTTTTGTCTGTGGATTAACCGCTTTCCTTCTTTATTCTTTGCCCGACATCCTGGTACTACACCACATTTAATTTTTCCTTCACTTGTTCAAAGAAGTTCTTCTCGGTATTCCCCTTTCTTGACATTTCCTTCAATATTGTTTTTCAAAACGTTGTCGTGTCAGTTCTTTAAATTTATTTTTATTTTCTTCTCTCATCAGCGTTTCTAAACCAATTGCTTTGGGTGGGCCTCCTTTTCATCCTATTCTGGGCAGTTACTTACTGCCCTTCACTTTTGTGAAGTCATTCTTTTATCTCATTTGTAGCCTTCTCTTCGGTCTCGTTGATTTGATTATTTCTATTAGTCTGTTAAAATTAACAAACAACCCTTATCTGAGATCGTTTGTCGTGTCGTGTACCAACGCTTCCTGCATCGAGCTTAGTTTCAACTTCCCAAAGTTTTGACAAACTACTTGACTTAATCCGTATCTATTGGTCAAACATTGGTTGAGCATTGGTCCAACGTTAGTTGCTAACTTTGAGCAACTTATGTTGCTGGATTGAATTTAGTAACTATTTATTTTATACTCTGAGAGAATACTGAAGTAACACGTCATAGTTGCTATACGATAAAATAAAAGTGTCGCATTTTTGTTGTCAAAATCATCTTTTAGTTTACTAAACATACAAACTCGGTTTAGTTTATTTACGTTAACTTTGAATCTCGCTTTTGATTCAAAGGTGTAAGTTTGAATCTCAGTAGGAACATAGGTAGTAATCAAAACGTATAATACTGGATTTTGTTTAAGAAGGGATTGCAAGCCTCCTCCTATCCTTAATAGTTTAATGAGACACGAGACGGTTTATCCTGGTGTATAATTTACATGTACGGGCTAAAAAGAAATCCAGGAAATATAGAAATAAAGAATATTAAAGACAAACTGACAGGAGAAAAACTGAAAAATCAAAAAGTTGTGCTTTACATAATAGACACTGTAAAAAAAAGAAAAAACTATTCAATGGGCTCGATATGCGATTATTATACACCAGGATAAACAGTCTTATTTGTGTATAATTAAACTATTAAGGTTATATAGCTTGCAATTTATTATTACTTTATTATTTAGATTAATTTTCTGGATTCATCATTCACGATATTTTCTTTGTCGGAAAGTGAACTAACTATAATAATATGACTTTCTTTACGAGTAAGGCGATTATCAGGGATTTTGAGATAAGATTAACTTTTTATGGCAACACCACCGCTTCTAAAATATCAATTAAATTATTTTTTTTAATTTTTAAAACTATTCTCCAATATAAAACGGTCGTACCCCACCACAAATTCTTCCACCCGCCACATTATGAACAAAATAAACAGTTCTGTCTGTGCAGGCACTAAGAGAGCCATTTACTTGAAGTATGCCATAATAAATAGTGGATTCCTTTCACCCCGCACCCCGGCTTTCCCAGATACCCTCCGTATCCCGAGTTGTACCCGATTGGGCCCAGTTGGGACGAATCGTTAATATTTTTTGTATGAGTGTTTACGAAATGGCTGTTCGCAAAATCTGAATTTCTTTATATTATTATCTATCTTGTACGAGGGTTTTGCTACTGACAATGACAAAGCTGCATTGATGAACACTTCGCTGAAGACCTACAAATACAAATATTCTTTACTAGCTTTCTGCCGTCGCACAGTTTTTCCCGTAGGAATTAGGCATTTTCCCGCGGTAAAAGGTAGTCTATGTTACTCAAGGTAAATGTAGCTTTCTAATGGTAAAATAATTTTTGAAATCGGTACATTAGTTTTTGAGTTTTTTCATTACAAACATACATACACACACAAAAATACAAACCTTCCTCTTTATAATATTAGTATGATTGACACCAAAAGAGAACACATAAATATTACAGTAGGTAACATAAACAAACTGGAGTAAACAGGCGGCCTTGTTGCTAAGGTAGCAATCTCTACCAGGCAACCTTTGTATATAATTAAAATTATTATTATAAAAAATATCGCTAACATGTATTATTTATTTGTTTAAAAGTAAACTTTACAGCAAACATAAATAAATTACAAACTAACGAAGACAGTCGGTTTTGTAATTATTTTTTGTTGTGTATATTATTGTCAAAACAAGGCTAGTACTGAGTACATCGAAAACCTATATTTCTTAAATAAATAATACAAATGAAAAATATTTACAAAATAATGATATTCGCATTTTGTCCCAAACGGGCCGTAGATCATTGGGACGAACTGGGACCGATTATCCCGTGCCCGGTTACCTACCCGGTTCGCATTTTTCAAATAACAACCGAACCTTTGCATACCCGGTATTGAGTAAGCCCGGATTGCTGGTAGGATTGTTCTGAAGCGAAGAAATTGTTTGGTTTTCTTGTGATTTTATTTTAAAGTTTAGTTTAAAGTTAAATAAATTTGTTTTCTACTATGTTTAGTAATGGCTTCCTTGTTTTAAAAACCTTAACTTTTCTTGTACCACACATTTTTGACTGTTTTGACGAATCAAAATAATTTATAGGTATTTATAACCCAAACAGAAAATAAGATATTTAAAAATTGTTTTGATTGATATGAACAGTACAAAATGCTGATATTTAGCGCTAAGTTTAACTGGTAACTGCCAAGTTACAATACTTCTGTGTTATAAAAGCTAGCAGCGTTCTTAATTGTCATCCGTATGTCGACAAACAATACCAGTTCCAAATTCGCGTGGTAATTAGTTAACAAGATATTAAGTAAATTAGATATAAACAATAAAAAGTGTGATTTGTGTTTGTGCGTGGCATCAAATTGGGCATCAAATCTTGCTAGCATAAATTGAAAAAACGAAGAAATGTTTCTGTTTCAAAAATACGTAGTTAATTTTAACTAGTATGTTAAGAAAGGTTCTTGTACAAAATTTGATTAAGCTTCTATCCATGTTATTGATTTGCTCTATATTTCTAATTTGTACAATATATACATAAGCCTTGCACAATAGCATCTATCCAGCTCAATCTTGAGACTATAGTCTAGCACTAAATGCATCAGCTTATCCATCTGTTGCCAGTGAACCGTGGAGACGGTGTTGCCAACCCGACAGCTTGAAATATTGTCGTTGCCAACCCTAAAAGCCATTCGATACGGTTGGAGACCAGTTGATGCTACTTGGATGGATTCTGTGCTGTTCTAGAAACTTCGGATGGCTTGGATAGTGAGCTTTTGTAGGAAATTGAGCTTGGTCTGTAAGATTGCGATTTTACTGATAGGGAGCGGTAACACAATTCCTGTGAGTCGTATTCTACCGTCATAAGAAAAAAAGGGCGTATCTGACTAATTTTTTCAAAATTTCTTGAAAACAGTGTTATTCTGAGATTTCGAAAAAAATTGCCTGTTGCGAACTTTTGTGTTATGGCGCCAGTATTATGGTAGCCAAAAAATAAATCATATTTATTTATTTATTGTGATTTAAAAAGTGGTATTTACCGTGGTTTTTGGTGTGGCGTATAGTTATGTGAATAACCGTGAAAGATTTAAAGAGTTATACTTTTATGTTAGAAATGTCCAAAAAAACTGTGTTAACTTTCAAAAAATAGCATTAACAATTTAGAAGAGTCATCGCAGTAAAATATACCTATATATCCAGAAATTTCCATGAATTTGAATCCAGCGTGTAAGCCCAGAACCCTAATCCTTCAGGGTAATCGTTCGCAACCCCTCACTGATTGCGAGCTATTTGTATAGATGTCGCTCGCTGAGTTTGTCTGACGTAGACAAACTCATTCTTCGGACTTGAGGATCGATTTGGCAATAAATCGATAAAACATTTGGAAAGGTGAATCATCACAATGGTGGTATGAAAATTTTCTTTTTTAAACGACTAACTATAGCGACAGCAGACAATTGAAAACTAAGAACAGTTTAATGCTGCTCCTTCTTTGAAAGGGTAATCTCATTATTCCAACTTTAGCAGGTGTTGGGGATCGCAGTTGCTGTTGGTTACACAGGTGATCACTGCTACCCATTCCATTAGGTTTCAGTACCACTATCTCAATCGGTTATTACCTATACCTGTACCATATCGGTATCACTCTATTGAGTGATATGAATTTTTAGAGGAGACAAATTCGCGTGATACAGTAGTGATACTATAATATTGATGTGACTTATTATTCGTAAAGGTAGCGCTTTATAATAAGCAGTATGTGATTTAGTAATATAGGTAGATGATATTCCTTACGTTCGCAAGTAGTGGTTTGTTTTTTACTGAGGTCGATTTTCAGAGCCCTATGACTGTGAGCGTTCATAGGTACTAGAAATAGACCTATAAGTATCCTAAGGAATAATAATAAAATTTGAAGCCCAAAAAGTTTCGCACAAAACCACGCACTCGAAATTAAGTGGAAACCGAAAACATTAGGTCAAACGTAAACAGTTTCAAATTATGTTGTGGCTACATCTACTCCAACAAAGTTTTATTAAATTCTACTTAATAATATAGAAGATAATATGTATTTCTAATCGTTACGTTGAATGTATGAAAAATAATAGCTTAATATTATTGATTCATAGAATATTATAAAAACACCACAAAATGTAAAAAACTTGATACCTATTTATATTTATGTAATTTTTTAGCACAGTATACGTAGCGAAAAAAAGAAATTTACTTACTAAAAGAATATATGAATAACGAAATAGTGCCTATTTCTCTTCTCTTTTTTTCAATCTACTTTTATTGTCTTATTAATTTTAATTGGATTTTAATTACGCAACCATATTGCACGCGGTCGTTTGGATTAAAACAAAAAGTTAATCCACAGCAGGTGAAGCTTGGAGCCATTAAGCACTTAATCCAATCAAAATAATGTTCCAAAGTACTTTTAAAATCCAAGTCGACTAGCAAAGTGGAAAACTTTAGCCCTTTAAAACACGGATTTAAAGTTACTCCCTTTGGGTCGAGGACCTTAAAATCTCATTTTGGATTCGGCAACTTCGGTTATTGGTTGGCCAAGTTATCAGTTCTCCGAATTTGTCGAACAAACAAATTTTAATAGCTTCAGTTGCTAAATATTGACTCCTGTATTGTTTTTGTTGTTTCGCTTCTGTATTTTATTATATCAAATGAGACCTTGTATTTTAAATCCATATAGGAGAGGTATTTTTGGATTACTTGTCAATCGGAAAAAAAATGTATTTATTTATTTTTATAAAAATGTAATTAGTTTTTATCTAATGTTTAAGAGTAAACCAATATAATTATTAAGAATCCTTCGAGGGAAAAATCTTCAATAGACTTATCATAGGCTGTTTTAAGAGAAGTTTCAGAAGACTTTCTAGACTTTCGATTCGATGTAATGAAAACTGAAGGAGCAAAATTCGATCAAACAATAATGAACATAATAAGTCGAATACTAATGTACCTACATTTAATTTGGAAGTGATTTCCAGTTGAATCTTGCTTAAGTTTAGATGTTTTCTTAAACAAATTAGGTTTGATCGATCGCTTCGGAGGAAGACAGAGTAGGAACTTTTAATTGTTTAGTTACTAAGTTACGATTTATTTATCAATATTGATTAATCTGTTGGGCTTTTATATTAAATCGAAACAATAATTAATAGAGGTCTGGTCGGGTCAGAAAAGGTTTGGGTAGAAACAATTTTGAATGCTAAAACAAAACGTTCGTTTATTCACTCGAATTAGCGCACATTTCAGTAATTTTTTGCAGACATTTAACTTTATAAAACCTACTAACTTTATAACTTATATTGTCTCAAGGATGCCATAAGTTCTAACGTACAACAGTACTTTTAACATCCTTGTAATGTCTATAAATATGACGGTAAAAGTTTGTTTGGGGGTTTCGGGGTGTATTTAAACTTAAAGCGCTAAAACGTCAAGACGTTTTTTTTCATGTTTGCTCAGTCATGTGCAAAATAAGCTGAACACTCATCATCATCATCTTAGCGGTCAGCGGAAACACGTCCACTGCTGGACAAAGGCCTCCCCCAAGGATCTCGACAATGATCGGTCCTGCGCTGCTCGCATCCAGTGGCTTCCCGCGACCAGTTCGTCGGTCCACCTCGTGTCGGGCCTGCCCACACTACGTCTTCCGGCGCGCGGCCGCCATTCAAGAACCTTTCTGCCCCAACGGCCGTCGGTTCTAAGTTAAACTCTACTCTTACTAAACTACCTTATTCAACGGACATAAGAACGGTGTGACACCAAAGTTTTCGCTTAGCGTGTTATTGACTGTAGGTACTTGGATGAAGTCAAGATCAAGTTTGATGAGTTTGTTTTATTATAGACCCCCCAAATTAGCGTCTTTCGAGCGTTTTTCGGCATGTTCATAGGCAGCAAGTTGAGTAGAACAAAAGACGGATACGGATGATGCGCGACGCATGCCATCGACGCTAGTGTAGGGGGTATCTTACGCCTACGCGGAAAAAAAAGTTGCCATTTGAAAAGTTGAAGATGAACATAGTTATAACCGTGCTGTACCCATAATCATAATTTTAAAACTGATTGACTGATTGTCATAATAGATCTTACGAACCTAAAACCTCCCATACAGAATGCACTCGACTCTCGACTACACCACCGACGAATGACTCTCAAAACAAACATTAGCTCTCTATAATAATAATATGGATATTACACAAATTGCCTACAGATGAAGTTTGGAGATAAAATTTTACTCCGAAACTTGGTGTTTAAATCAGTAGGAGTTGGAATTGCCTCGAGTTGGCAACATTAGTCTTTAACACAAATTTTGATTGGAATTATTTCTGTGTTTTTGACGTAGTTATATCCATATCATACGATTCAAATAAATAAAAACTTCATATTTAATACAATCGTACATTTTAATTTGTTCTCGTAACTGAAATCACAGACAGCTGATATACATCATACTATAGGCCAGTCAAATTAGCTAAAAATGGAAATAATTCGATAACTGTAAACTTCTTTCTTTATGGCATAAAATACAGTTAGTTATAGTTAAAATATACCAAATTAAGCAAATTAAATTCCCGCGTATGTACAAAAAAAATGAAAAATTAAATTTTCTACTTATTTTGATTTCAGTGGAACAGCATAATAACTAACTTTGTAAAAGTGCCTCTATTATAATATAATGCTTGCATTCCAGTTAAAGAAATTAAAATTAATCTAATTAATCATTCAGAATTATCATTTATAAAGGATCTTCAGTAAGTTACAGATTTTTTGGCTTATCTGACCAGAGATTATAGATAACTATATTTTAACAGTTTATTCTGAATAGTTTATTGTGTGTGCTAATAAACTGTTGAAAATTAAGCAGATTCTCTTTGCAGAATTCAACAGTTCCGAATATTTGCAGTTTTTAGAGAACCAAAATATATAACTACTCCAAAAGTTGTTAATTTATGACGTATAAATTTAACTAGTACTATAAGAAACAAATTAAGCAAATAATGTCAGCAATTATTCATTAATTAATATTTTTTCTTGGTAACGTTTCAATATGAACGTTATCTCATGCAGAATAAGGTTGTAATTTCTTTGTGTCCCAATTCCCCTCGACCGAACGTACTGTCGCGAGTCGCGAGACGCGCGCGCGCCGCAGTTTCACCAAATTCCCAAGGTCTAATCTTTGTTTTCCAAATAAGTACTTATGGCTCTTTACTAATCGTAAAGAGAAAATTATTGTTTAGCATTCGGGTCCTTGTGTATTATATATGGTTCCTGAAAAAAAATCTTCAGCGATGGTCGTTTTTATTTTTTTTATTTTCTATGATTGTTTTTATAGCTTGAATAAAGCCATTTACAAACTTAAATATTTTTTTATTATATTTAAATATTACATGCAGTAAAGGGGAAATACTGAAGCTACAGACCTAATTTTTTTAGAGTCTAAGACTGCAAATAGCTCAGCAGAGACTACAACCGTGGTCTAAATCAGTATAGTTTAGTAGATCCAAATTATGCAGCTGGAGGGTCCTGACCCCAGCCGCACAGTAATTTTTTTCGTATATCTCTTTCCACAATGCATTTCAGAAGTAGGTTTTTTGTAGATGGATGGCTGCAATTTGTCTCTAAATCTAGAGCTTTAATACTTGTGAATATTCGAAGTAGACCATAGCGTCGTTCGAGTTTTGTCTCTGATTCTGGAATTTGGCACTATGATAGCTGAAATTATGCTCGAAAATATGGTACATCAAACATGCATGGAAGGCCAGGGAAACTAGCACAAAAATGCATAAAATTAAAAGAAATATTTATTCATCATTTATCTATCTATCTGAAGAAATTGCTGTATTTTTACTTTTGCCATTTGTGAAATAGAATAAAAATTGAGAAGTTTTTATTAATTTTTGCTTACGCACGTTGGGGGCCCCCGTGGCCCGGGGGGGGCCCGTATAATTGATACGGCTGATACGGCGGTAGCTACGCCCCTGACTATGTCGGTTATTATTTAAACACCTATGATTCAGTGAATGAATACATTATTAAGTATAATAATTTTCTTATCATTATATTTGTGCCATTTTGTGAAATGAAATTTAGGAAATTCCATCTCATTTTTTCCCGATCGATGCAAACGGTACAAAGCGTGCAATTGAAATAATGTCGCGGTCGCCGCTGGCGGCAGCGCTGCGCCCTCCCCACCGCACCCCGCACCCACCGCATGCATCCCGCTTCACTACTTGCTCGCGCGAGCTATTAATTATAATTTCAAATTTTTAATCGTGATATTTATATGCTTAATTATGATGAAAACATGACTCTAGTACACGAAAACCTATTATTAAAACAAAAAAATACAGTTTTATTTTTCAACTACTGAGAAAAACATAATTTTAAAAACGTTAAAGACTGATGCTTAATTTTTGTCTAAAATGTATAAAAAGACGCAATATAGCTTAACTAGATGCAAGCACCATAGTTATTGTTTTGGCTTATTCAGATATTGAGATCAGATGGATACTGAAAAAAAAAACATGGATGTGAAAATGATTTCTGCTTAATTTTGATATTGGGTGATAACATTCGAACACCCCTAAAAATTATACTAACAAAGTACTTGGTTACCTATTTTACTTTTAGGAAAAAGTTAGGTACTGTACGAAATCTCATTTTTTTTAAAACAAACGGTAACCACTGCGGATTTTTTCTTCATATATCTAATTAGTATTTGATACTTAATAACAAAAGCCAACAAAGAATTAAAAAAAGCGAGTTTATGAGTTTTGTCCAGGGTAAGCTAATTTGACTGGCCTACTAATATTTATAAAGAGGAAAGATTTGTATTTTTGTGTGTGTATGTTTGTAATGAAGAAACTGAAAAACTACTCTACCGATTTTTTATATTCTTCCATCATTTGAAAGCTGCATTCACCCTGTGTAACATTACCGCGGGAAAATGCCTCATTCCCAAGGGAAAAACTGTAAACGCGGGTTGAGCCGCGGCGGAAAGCTAGCAAGTACTTTACTCTAGTTACAATGATATGGTTTTTATAGAGCAGAAGCATTAAAAAAAAACCTTTTTCACCAAATTTTCTTACAAGAAGTAACTTGATAGCATGGAGACTCAGTAGAACACATCAAAATAAAATAGCTCACAAAAATATAATTGTATCCAATTTTATTAAAAAAAAATGCGTCGACCGGTTATAAACACGGCCATGACGGTACAACCAATGCCATAATACGCTCAGGATTTTAATATATGAGGTCCGTTTTATGTTTTATTCAAATATAAGAGCGAGCCGTGTCGAGCAGTGCAGCTGACAATGCAGCGTTAGACAACTAACTAAACTAATTTGCATCAACTGTGTCCGCTGCAGCTCGTTGCATTTAGAGATAGAGGTACAGTCACGCGCGAAATAACAAGCTTACGTATTAAAATTCGTCCGCGAGCGAAGAGTGGCTGAGTTTTCCTCCGCGATAAATTGAAGTAGTTTTATTTGCATGTATAATATGTTTTATGGTTTATTTAGATACGATTAAGGGATTATGATGAGAAAGATGTAAAGGTAATTTTAGGATAAAAGACATACACATTATAATGACGTACAATATAGATAAACGCTTTGCATTCAGAAGCTTTTAGCAAACTTTACCCTGCATTTAATTATGGCACCTTTTTCCTATACTCCTTTTAATGTTTTATTACTAATTGCATGAATTCTTATTCCTTATGTTAAATTATTAAAAAACACAAAGCTACTCGTCCCTATAACGATTTCAAGCCTAAGAGACTGAACGAATTGCTATAAAAAATTACATGGGATATGACATTTTAGGAAAAGAAGATATTTTAAATCTCTCAAATATACTTCATTTCTTCAACAAAATATAAAAACACAGGTACAGCCGCAGTTAAAAGCTACTCAAATTAAATCTCCCTAGCACTTACAAAATACACATATTCTTTATTGCACATCAAGTATTTTACATATAAAAAAACAACACGAACATAAAGCGGCAAATGGCGGACTTATCGCTCTAAGCAATTTCTTTCAGGCAACCTTTAGGCGAGAGTAGAAGACGCACAAAGGAAAAGAAAAGGCGGTTGTGCAAATACTATTAAATAAGCACTTGTGTCGCTGATTGTACACAGATCCACACTAGTTCAGTCAACGTCTGCGGCCGCGCCGAACTAAATCCTAACTGTGATTGCTCCGAATTGATCTACTAGACTAAGCTGCGTTCCTATTCGTACAGTCAAGAGAACGCCAAGCTGTACACTTTCAACTTTGGACCACTCTCATATCCTCGGAATAAGGAAAAGAATAGCGGTGCGCGTGTGGAACTTTTCTTGCACTTGACCGTTACCTATTACTGTCTAGCCCTAACACGTTTCTCAGTTAAAATTTAGCTTGTTGTGTCGAAAGCCCCGTGTAGTCTAGTTGGTAATGTATAGGTCTGCCTTCGAACCTCAGGGTCGCGTTTATTTGAATTGACCTATGCTTGTGTAGAAAAAGTACGACCAATCAAGCTTCACCGGACTTGCGGGGGAGTGGAAGACTATACCCCAAAAAAAGTCATATTATACCAACGCGTCTAGGGGCGGCTCGAGGGATCCTCGGACCATGGCCTAGCGCGTCGATACTGAAAAACATCGTGAAGGAGACGACGCCTGAGGGGCTCCGTCTCTGATTATCAATTTTGATTTTGGTTATGGCCGCGCGCCCGCCGGCGGGTACGGGCGTTGTTACCTGAAGGGTCGCGAGTTCGAATTTCAAGCTTTGCAAACATTAGTGTGATAAAATTGTGTTTGCCTTTTGTTTGGATGTTGTACGATTTACAGATATGAATATATTATATTTATTTAAATATTTCAAAGAAATTATAATAAATCTTAACCTAATAACAACGTTATGAGTCAAATAACCCGCCCCTTGACACTCCGGGTGCAAAGGTGCCCATCACGCTCGCCGCGTTGCCGCGTTGAATCGCGATGGACAGCTTTGCATCAGGAAAGCCCCTGAACCAATACCAATACCAATAAACTGGTGTTTAAATATTTACATGCCAACTGTATAATAAATACAATACAATACAACACAATACAAATAATCTTTATCTTTATCTTTGACACTAAAGCAGAAAACTCATATAAATATTCCAGTACATAAACAAAGTTAAGTCAACAAGCGGCCTTATTGCTAAGGTAGCAATCTATATCAGGCAACCTACCAGATAATTGATAATGATGTAGCGTTAAACCAATCCAGGACCGAAAAATTATTTTCCACTTACTTTTCTTGAATACCATAATAATATAAAAATGATAAAAACTAGTTGTCTAGAGTCGAAAGATTATCAATATACCTGTTTTATCAAGGCAGCCTTACTCAAAAAGATATTATAATGAACGCTAACAAGGAAAACAAAATAAAATTGATTCCCAGAACCAGAACAAAGACGTGCTTCTAACTAATTATTTTAAAGAGCCGATACATTTTCCAAGAAAACAAAATCAGAAAACATACAAGAAGAAGAAAAGTACGTATCCCGCTAAGAAGCGCTAAAACGTGAGCAAAAAGGTTTTTTAAAGACACAATTTATTTACCGAAAGACACTTTTTACGGCCCTATCTTCGGCTAATAAATCTTGAAAAAAAAACCGTTACCGATATCGGCAATTACCGGTGAACGTATTGCTGGGTGGGGTAAACCAAACTGTTATGGCTGAGGGATCGGTTTGGAAATAACGCCGTGTCTTATTTATATAAAGTACTTATATAAAGGGATTTCAGTGCTTTATCTTTTTAGAGTCTTTTTATATATTTTAGTAAGAAGCAAAAACTCAGTTTAGCAATAAACTGTTGTTGTGTGAAATTGGGATAAAATAAAAGTATTAGGTATTAAAATAATATCACGATGAATTTGAAAATTCATTGAAGTGTTCTCATTTTACTATTATTTAAAGGTCTTTTAATCCGCTTAGCCAATTACGGATTCTTTCAATTCACTTTAGCCAATTATGGTTTTTGTATTTTTTTTGTTGAGTTTTCTCTCTATGTCTATTGTGTTTTGTCAAATAAATTGCGTCTTTTATGAGGAGGCATGATGCAAACAGTGCTAATGATTTTATATTTAATATTATTTCATCAGGTTTATAGATCGATAATTGTTAATTATTTAAGTTCTAATTAAAAAGAATACACTAGCCCATTGAAAATAATATTTAAATTTCCCGGGAGAATGAGGTATTTTCCCCCAATGTGTTATTTTGATGAAATAAACTATATTACTGTAAAGTTTCATTAAAATCCATCTAGTAGTTTTTGCGTAAAAGAGTAACAAACTTCCATTTATACATCATCCTCCCAAATATGACCTCCCACGTTTATAATATTAGTAAAATTAAATTCAAAGGTTTGTTTATAGAAAGTTAGTTCCACGCATTTTACTTAATAATGTTATAGGGCCGATACGATGGGCCGAACCCTATCTGGCCCGCTTTGGGTCCGTATCAGCGAATCTCTCGGGTCTTCTAATAAATGTGTTATGTTTTTCTGTAAAGTATTCCAATTCGGTCTCCTTTTGGTTGCTTTATCGTGAATTGCGAAAATTTACTGGAATAGCGGTGAAAGTTGAGGGTAAAGTATTTTGTGTGTTTCGGGGAAGGATTAAGTGGTCCTAAGTAGAAATGAATACGCGTTTTGATATTTGTAGGATTGTATTCAACTTAGCTATTGAAATTATGAAAGTCGTATAATTTAGTTGAATAACAAAGTTGTTTGCGTATCAAGTGGATAAATATAAAGTTTTAGTTTTGGGAGCTGGTGAGGCCAAAATTGAAATCAAATTATTTTAGTCGTAATAGGATTACTTGTAGTAAGTAACAGAAATCTTAGACTGAGTTAGTTAATTAACCTAATTGGTTAATTACTGAAAATAACGGCCGAACAACTATTCATCCCCAGATATGAAATTTCCTCCTAGTTTGGGTTTTAATACTTGTAATACCTGTAAAATTATGAATAATAAATAAACAAAAAAAGAAAAAAAAGTTCGATTTCTTTTGCTTTAAAGTGCGTACGGAGACCAATAAAAATAAAGATATATTGTAAATAATGTATTTATTTAATATCTGAATGTAAATTGTGATAATACTGAGAGGTAAATGGTAAGTATTTAGTTCTTATTCAAGTTTCGAATCCTATTTTATTTATTTATATTTTTATTTACGTTGCATACAAAAATTAAGGGCTGCGAAATAAAAAAAAAAACAAATTTAAGACAGGATTTAAAAATTCTGAACGGCAATTTAAATTTTGAAATAAACGGTTTGGTAGTTACAAACGGTTTTTCAATGTTTGTGGTTTCAGATTTTCTTAATAATTCTGTATAACATTCTTTTTTACTTGCCGTTATTGAATAAATTTAAGTGAAAATAAAGGGTATTTGTGGTGGTTTTAGCCGGCAGTTGGCCACACCTGGCACCGTCCGGTCACGTCGCAAGGCCGAAGTTGGCTGCTCACCCCAAACTCCTGATTAGCGGGCTGTCGACAGTTAGCGGCTTGGGAAACAGAAATTATGGATGTGTTACGATTTAATTACGAGAATCTATGATTGTAATTTTAGTGCAATTATTTTAGCCGTAAGTTCGAAAAAAATACATTTAGTTTTCAAAATTAAAAAAGTTTTAATCGTAGTAAGATTTTACAAATCATTTTTCGGCGTCGAGTCGAGTTTACAATTTAGCTGTCTTCTGTAAATTATAAATATTTATGGTAAATTATCTGAGTTTACGAATTTTACTTGAAACTCGGTAGATTACAAATTTATACACATTGTAATTAGTGATTGGAGCATCTTCTGTAATCGAAAGTTGTTAACACAATCTTTAATCTTGGTAGACGGAAAGAGGCTGCAGATGTTGTTTGTTATATTTTATTGCGGAGTTGTGGAGATTTGGCCAGAAAAGAAAAACCTTACTTTGCCTTTGCATTTTTACCCTTTTTGTTACTATAAATATTCCGAGAATCCTTTTGTTTGTCTATTGTTTTCGTGTGTCACAGAATATGTGTAACAAAATTAACTCACAGGTTATAAACACTTTGATTCTAAACTTATATCATCTGAATGGAGGTAATTCTAATATAGTCGTCCATTCCCGCCTATTACTTACCTACTGAAAGAGTTTAGGTTGGTCTATAATTAAACTTAAGACCTACTCGTATCTATAGTTTAGCTTCATCTAAGCTTAGTGGGAAATCATTGTGCGGGGTAAAGTGCCCCAAAGTTACCCGCTGGACGTGGGCACGTAACGGGGCGTTAAAATTTTTACTTTTAAAACTCTGGCCACACCAGCGATTGTTTCAGCACTTCGCAGTTGTTCGGGCACTTTCCAGTGTGGACAGGCCTTAATTAGCACTTTAACAGTCGGTCTGGGAGTTGGAATGTTCGGACTCGTGAATTAAAATGTTATAAGCTTTAGCGGCGAGGAGTTGACTTAATTGTTAGTGTTCGATGTTTTTTTTCAAACGCTGGTTATGGGTAGCACAAAACTAGGGGGTTACTCTTGACGGCGATTCGGATCGTCGACATCGATATCGGGCATTTTGTACTCTCGAATGCCACACTAGCGCCACCTTGGTTTCATACTGGGCGGATATTGAGTGAACTAAATGAACTAAAAGATAATAAATAAATAAATAAAACAAATATATGGGACACCTCACACACGGCCATCTGACCCCAAACTAGGCAGAACCTGTACTATGGGTGCCAGATAGCCGATATACATACATATATAAATATACAACATCCAGACACAAGGCAAACACAAGTGTTCATCACACGAATGTTTGCCCTGAGCGGGATTCGAACCCGCGACCCTGTGCTCAGTAAGCAGACGTACTACCAACTAGGCTACGAGGCCGTCAAATAAACTAAAAGATGTTTGTGAACACTTTGTTAGGCTTTTAGTTGAAAATTAAACCTCAAAATATTATTGGTACTATAGGGAGATATAAATATTACATAAGTGCATATCATTTACCTATTCTAATCTATATGATATCGCAAACTGCCACTAGATGTCGCCCGAACTCAATTGATTATTATTTGCTTTTCAAACAATAGTAATTAGTATTTTCAAACACAAGGCTTCGGGTGACGATGTTGGCATTTGAAGTGTTGGGGGCTGTACAGACGAGAAGATTTGGGTGAGAAGATTAAATTACCGTGTTTTTCTGAGTCAGAGTCTATGTATTTATTTGTTCATCATAGGTTTTTAAATAAATGTTGAAATGTTCAGCCGCATGTGCTGGCTTATCTAATTGTAAATATCGTTTGTAATACAATTTAAATTGATTAATTTATTTACTGTCATATATGATGCGTGTAATAGACTGTTACTTTAGTTTTATCGATAGAACGTTGAATTTATCAAATTATTATAAAATGTTAAATTGGCCTCAAAAATAAGGAAATGATTTAATAAAATCTTATAAATTTGATTTTTTTTGTTAATTTTTAATAAAATATCTATGCTTTTATTATTTATCTGCCTTTATATTTTTTCAACATGAAGTAACAAAACACCTTTTGCTCTCAAAATTAAATAAATATAATCTTAATAATTAAAATTGAGGGAAATTATTCTTCATATTGTTGCCAAAGCTGCTAGTCTATCGGCACTTAGATTATTAGCAATAATAACTACGTATAACTATGTATAATTTTATCGGCTTTGTATAGGTAGGTATATTGTTATATCAAAGTAGAAGCTACGTCCTATGAATATAAATTAAACTGTGTTGCTGTTACGATACTTCACGTAGTATTAGCATGCTACTTTCTGTTTGAGGCCAACTAGGACGAGTGAGTGAGATCTGTAGGGTCGGTCGGGTCGTTAGGTACTTAACCGAAAAACACCAACCCTATCTACCACATCTAGCCAGCTTGAACAGCAAATTTTATCGGGAATATTCCTGGGAACAGAAATTTCCCGGGAATGATGGGAATATATGAATCAATCAAGATGATTGAGTCACTTGTCAAATTCTCGTAAGTGCATCAAGTACCTTTTCAGGCAAAACGTTAGTGTGTGCGTTAGTCTTAGTCGTCTTAGTTTTTTTTATAAAAATTAAGACGAGTTAATTGCCGCACAAATTTGTTTTCGTTGTATTCTAAAGGACGTTAGAATAGTAACCGGATAGATTGTCAATTGAAGCTTGACAATGGCGTCGCTTTTAAGATGTTTGCGAAAATTGTATTGCAATCGGTACAATGTAGTGCGAGTGTGTGTGTGTGTATGTACAACACCAGTCGGTACATTATGGGTGCTTCAATGGGAATTCGTCCGCTAGTAATTATTACTAATTTCTGACCAAAAATACGATTTCAAGATAATGTTGAATTCATATCTCCGATCGGCCCTGAAGGGAACTTCATCAAAAATAATTGTCTATTTAAATTTGTCAAGTCGGAATCGCATAAAATTATAGGCGGTCTTAGCGCATAAATTAATTTCGAGTAGAAAATTATAAACAAGTAAATTTTCGTTCGTCGTTTGCAAATTTGATATCTACCGGTTTACGCCGTGACTTTGTCTGCATTTCCTTAATTAATTTTGAAATAATTTAATAAACAAGCGTATCGTTGAATATGGATTATGTGACTTGGTTCTGTTTAAAAGGGTTGATTATAATCCTACTAATATTATAAACGCGAAAGTTTGTGAGGATGTTTGTCACTCTTTAACGCAAAAACTACTAAATGGATTTTAATGAAACAACAAAAATACAGCTTTAATATTAGAATAACATATAGGCTACTTTTTACTACGGGTGTTTTTACTGCGAGAAAATAACTCATGGCTACGGGAAAAATTACGGGTTAAATATATTGCTATATAAATAAAAAATAAAAAAAACAACCGAGCTGAAAGTTTTCTATCTTGCCGCTAATATAAGGTATTTTTTCTCGGTATAAAGTAGCTTATTTCCTTCAGTATGAATAAATTACTAATGAATACAACCAACTTTGACCAATAATATATTTTTTAATGTATTATTGTATTTATTAGAAGTTTAAGTTTGGCTTTACAAGATAAACTATGAATACATTATCTGAATATATTACCTACTAAAATCTCCATACATATTCAACGTCATAGGTATCCTAGGCTCAAGTTTATCACTCTATAAAACCCGGCTATGTTTTTTATATCCTTTGTCGCTATTACCATAACACTGGCCAATGGTTTGATATGACCTTGTGTGCTCAAGTTGGTTGTAGTAAAAGTTGATTGCAGTCGCTTTACTATAGCGAATAGTATAATAAAGTGAAGGTCACTGACCTGCCATTTTCAAAGATGTATCACAGTTGGCATTAATTTATTCTTAGTCCATTTTGTAACTCTCTCAAACATAGTACTTTTAAGTTTTGTAAATAGTATACGATGTGTTTAAACTCTATATATTATCATTTTTCAATATTACTTCCTACTAATAATATAAACGCGAACGTTTATGAGGACTAGGGATGGTTGTATGGGTAAATGGATATTTGTTAGTATTGGATTTTAATGAAACTTTACAATAATTTAGCTTATACATCTGAATAACACATTACCAACATTTTACCGCGGGATAATCACTAATTCCCGCGGGAAAATTGTAAGCGCGGGCGGAGCCGCGCGGCGGTAAACTAGTTTATTTATATGAGACGACTATTTCAGATGTGCCATACTAAAAATTGTTGTAATAATTATGACTCAATAATTTTATAATAATAGAAGATGGTTTTATTCATAAATGAGGCTTAAATCAAAGTAATAGAATTTCACCGTTTTATTGAATTGTGCAATTTAATATATTTTTTCTACATATTTCACAAACTTATGGGAGTTCGGGACCTTTAGCATTGAGATACGCATCTTCTCCAATTACACCTATTTTCCAAATCGCCTAAACCGCGGTTTATAAGACAAAGTGCAGGCTTACTTCTACATACAGACCCAATTTTGATTCTCACCCAATTTATCTAATGTTTCGAGCGAAAACGGGTGACAGTATTATATACAGGGCGTCCCACGGCTATGCCACATGGGGGGAAAGTACCTTAAATATTGTAGATAGAACATTTTACTGAAAAAAGACTTTATTTTATTTCTAAAAACTATTAAAACTGCATTCATATATTTTTAAATAATTACATGGTTGAACCGGGAATCAAACCCGCTTGTAGTTTTATCATACCAATCGAAAGGCTTCAACATAAGGATTATTTTTTGCTAAATAACATAATGTCAGAAATAAAAGGAAGACTATGAATTTTACAAAGAAACAAAAAAAAAAAGAAACTTGTCTGGATATGTTCTATTTCACTTCTTACAGCCTCCTGACTCGGATTTCACCTTTTTTTTTCTTATGTACAGACATTTGACCTCTACAGTTTTATTATATAGATTTCTAAGTAACAGATAGAGAAAAGAAATACATTAAACTGAATAAATAGAATGTGATAGAATAAACATACAAAAATATATTAAATACTAGCGACCCGCCCCGGCTCCGCACGGGAAAATGGTTACTGTGGGTTATTCTTGAGTATATTATGCATGTATTATAAATATAAACCTTCCTCTTGAATCACTCAATCTATTAAAAAAAACCGCATCAAAAATCCGTTGCGTAGTTTTAAAAATTTAAGCGTACAAAGGGAGGGACATAGGGACAGAGAAAGCGACTTTGTTTTATACTATGTAGTGATATTTCTAATTATCAACGAAATGTATGTTCTTAAGCGTAAGTATAACTTCAGAATGGCTGCACCAAAGTTAATGATTTTTATTGTTATCATCGGCCGGCCAAGGTTTGATGACCTTTTTGATTTAAAGGGAAAATCCTTCGGGAAAAAACTTTAGGACCACAAATATAAATATCCTTCTTCATATCAAAATTAGTCTTATCTAGTAAACGTGAATTTCACGCAAGAGTCTGGAATTAAAATAGCTCCGGTAACGTTGTGTGATGGGATGATCCAGCCTCCCAAAGGCCCCGGGCAATTTCAGCAAATTTGTACAGTGTACCCAGTTTATATTACACCCGGACGAAAATCCACCCGGTATTTTAACCGGGTTATCACCACGAGGAAACGGGGCTCTTAGATACCCCCACACTAGCATCTTTCGAGCGTCTTTGAATGGGCTGGTCACACGTAACGAGTACAGTGGTAAGACAGCAAATGGGCACTGGACCAGGCCCGGCGCACTCCGCGCCAGAGCTCCAGAATGTACCTACGCCGGGTGGCCCCGATTTCGTTGCCATTTAGTAAGAAAAACTCGCGCGCTTGTGATGACGCTATTATTTAGCCTGTGGTAATACGGACTCTTGCGGCGCGGTCTTAAGGTGCATTTTGTTTTAATAGGAGCGCAACGACAAACGGTAGGATTTATAGCCAGGGTCACGTTCGACGCGTTCAATGTAATTTGAACGTTAGTGGCGTCGTAGGTAGAATTAAATTCGCACGTTTGTTATCAGAGAGTGCGCCTTCTGTACCTAGTACTAATATTTATTCTGTGACTGGGCCGCGAGAGTCGCCTAACCGAGTCGCTGTTCACACGTATTTACAAAAGTGGCGAGACAGTTCAGTTTGATGCTGTTGATTGTCGTGTGCAATGGATCGCAGAAAAAAGAATTATAAACGAATTTTTATTTTATTTTTATTAATTACACTTGACTTTGTTTTTATAATCAGGTGAAGAAAAATTCCATAAACTTTTGTGTATTTTGTAACACTGTATGAGTTTAATTGTCCATTTCACATAACTACTAGCCATTTTTATTGAAACAAATTCAAATAACAAAAATAAATACACACACGCGGTAAAAAACGAACGAGTGGCGAGTGACAACCGAGTGCCCGTTCACACGCGCCGAGTGTGAACAGGCAATGATTCTAGTGACTGTCTCGCCTCTCTGCTCGGCCGAGCGGTCGGCCGAGCGTACTCTCTCGCCACTGTACTCATTTTTTTTTAATTGACCTATGCTTGTGTCGACCAATCAAGCTTAAACATACAATCATGCGTCAAACCCGTGAACGTGGTGCTGCTTGGGGGGACTGGTCTACTATAGTCGATTGCCGGTTGTTTTTTTTTTTTGTTATATAATTTAGTTTTTCTACTTTGACTGGTTGCCTTCCTCTAATTGCATACTTCGTTTTAGTACGGCTTGCTAGCTAAAAAATATAAGGATATCGGTCCCATCTGGCAGAAAGTACGAAACTTGGCATGAATGTAGCTGTTATATATGTGCTTCAATATCGATATGGAAACACTTCGATAAATTATTGTTTCCCCCTTTCCCCCCCCTTTTATCTCCCTCATTCTGGTTTTTTGAATTTTATACTAAAACGGTACGTCTGAGGAGTTTACTTTTCAGAGAACAAATCATCGTCGATAAATTGCCTACAAAACGATACTACATTTTATAGTGCTAAGATTAATATATTTCTATATACAGCCATCAACGTATTATGAAATTTTAAAAACAGGCACACTTTTTTCTTCCTTACTTCATTTATAGGAAAACGACAAGAGTGGTGATAAAATGGACTGAATAGGTCAACTACCTTATACATTAAGCTAAAAAATTATATTTATTTCATAGTCGTAAAGGCATTACTTCTAGAGTTACAGCTCACCGCGCCCGACTCAAGTACTCTTTTTTTTACCTTTTTAGAATACCATCTTTCTGTTAACTTTGTTTCGCGTAGATTAGATTCAGATTTTCCAATTAGAAATAAAACAGTCCATGTATTAATCCAGGCCACAGTCTATTTACATGTAAAACTAGCTGTCTGCCCGCGGCTACGCTTGCGTTGTGTTTCGACATTTCCGTAGTAATTTTTAACTATCCCACTTTTTTCCGTGATTTTAAAGTATCCAACATGTTGACCGAGTATATAAGGTACCACCATGGAAAATTTCATTTCAATCGGTCTAACAATTTCGGAGATAAGCCCGTAGAATGTACTGCGCCGTATGAGTTACTAAAGTTTTTTAACTATCCCACGGGAACTTTTTAATTTTCTGGGATTAAAAGTATCTAAGATGTTGACCGGGGATATAAGGTACCACTATACAAAATTTCATTCAAATCGGTCGAATAGTTTCGGAGATTAGCCCATACAAAGAGAAACAAAAAAAAATCTATAAAATCGGTACATAGAAAAAAAATGCTATAAACCTATTCAAGGGGATGTAAGAAGCGATATAGTATATACCCAGATTTTTTTTTATATTTTTGTTTCTCTGTTTGTCTGTTTGTACGGACTAATCTCCGAAACTATTCGACCGATTTGAATGAAATTTTGTATAGTATGGTACCTTATATCCCCGGTCAACATCTTAGATACTTTTAATCCCAGAAAATTAAAATGTTCCCGTGGGATAGTTACAAAACTTTAGTAACTCATACGGCGCAGTATATTCTACGGGCTTATCTCCGAAACTATTAGACCGATTGAAATGAAATTTTGCATGGTGGTACCTTATATACTCGGTCAACATGTTGGATACTTTAAAATCACGGAAAAAAGTGGGATAGTTAAAAATTAATACGGAAATGTCGAAACACAACGCAAGCGTAGCCGCGGGCAGACAGCTAGTTTTACATGTAAATAGACTGTGGCCTGGATTAATACATGGACTGTTTTATTTCTAATTGGAAAATCTGAATCTAATCTACGCTAAACAAAGTTAACAGAAAGATGGTATTCTAAAAAGGTAAAAAAAAGAGTACTTGAGTCAGACGCGGTGAGCTGTAACTCTAGAAGTAATGCCTTTACGACTATGAAATAAATGTCATTTTTTAGCTTAATGTATAAGGTAGTTGACTTCTTTAGTCCATTTTATCACCACTCTTGTCGTTTTCCTATAAATGAAGTAAGGAAGAAAAAAGTGTGCCTGTTTTTAAAATTTCATAATACGTTGATGGCTGTATATAGAAATATATTAATCTTAGCACTATAAAATGTAGTATCGTTTTGTAGGTAATTTATCGACAACTATTTGGTTCTTGAAAAGTAAACTCATCAGTCCTACCGTTTTTGTAGAAAATGAAAAGAACCAAAATGAGGGAGGTAAAATGAGGGAAAAAGGGGGGGGGGGAATCATTTCTCAGCGTGTTTCCATATCGACATTGAAGCTCATTATATAAAAGCTACATGTATGCTAAGTTTCATGCTTTCTGCCAGATGGGACCGTAATTCAGGTTAACAAGCCGTACTATTTGCACTCTTTGTTATATTAATCAAATTGTATAAAATAATAAATTTGTAAAATAGTTTGAAAAGATGCAACGCCTGTGGAGTTTCTTCCGGCGGGTTCTTCTCCACAGAAGACAGCCAAATTGTGAACCCGCCTCGACGTCGAAAAGTGATTTGTAAAATCTTACTCCGAATAAAACATATTTCATTTTAAAATCATAGGCACTAAGGTGACCGTCAGCCCTCGACAGTCAGAACGTCAAATTGCTTACCAAATTGTCTAAATTAGAATTATTTCACCAAAAAGAAGGTGAAAATTTACCTAAGTAATAGGATCGGCAGTAATTCAGTTATCAAACACCACAAATCACGAGAGACAATGGCCTCGAACAATGGTCCGTCTTCACAAAGACTACTCATTACAAAAGAGGACCAGTACGTTTAAGTCCACAGGGACGAATCTATACCGTATCACGTGTCTATCTGTGCTGAGAAAGTGTATAATAATAAATAATAATAATAATAATAAATCCATTTATTTTAAAAATGGTGGGTATATGATTCGACTATAGAATCTAGGGGCGACCCCGCAAGTCCAGTGAAGCTCGATACCGTTATTTTTTTTCGACACAAGCGTAAGATAGTTAAAAATAATATAACATTAAATTAAAACATTTAATTACCCTCAAAACAAAACCGTTACTTGATCCTTTCAACAACTAGAAAAGAGCTGATAATCTTCAAATGGCTGAAGATCTTTTCTTGGATCATAGCTAAGAACACTCTCGATTGTGTCACCTTGCAAACAAAGATCAAAATCAGCGCATCCGTTTAGGAGCTATGATGCCACAGACAGACACACACACACGTTAATCTTATAACACCTCTCTTTTTCGTTGAGGATAAAAAAAACTAATAGAATTGTTAAAGTATACATTTTTTATCTATAATAAACCTTCGTCGAAATGTGGCAGGAAGAGGCACAGGAAAGGGAGCCATGAGAAAGCGGAGAGAGGCCTTTGCCCAGCAGTGGGACACACAAGGCTAATTAAGATAAGATAATATCTTCATAACATTCGTATGACTCAATGTACAGAAGCCAGCTTAAGCGGTTAGACATTTGCACTACGAAATTCACCCCTACCGCTGCGGAATACGGGCGCTCTCAAGGTCTACATGTCCAGCGGCCTAGCTACACCTGTACATATGAACTAGCAAAATCGATTTTTTGAATGAAATAAATTAACTTTAATGTCTATCCAAAGTTACCTTTTTCATGAACAACCCTCGTACAATTGAGTTAAAAAAATTGGTAAAACCACTTACAAGATTCTGTGACAGTAATCACTATCACTACATAGTATAAAATAAAGTCGCTTTCTCTGTCCCTATGTCCCTATGTCCCTATGTCCCTCCCTTTGTACGCTTAAATCTTTAAAACTACGCAACGGATTTTGATTCGGTTTTTTTTAATAGATAGAGGGATTCAAGAGGAAGGTTTATATGTATAATACATGCATAATATACTGAAGGATAACCCACAATAACCATTTTCCCGTGCGGAGCCGGGGCGGGTCGCTAGTTATTGATAATAGCCAGTTTTTTTTCCAATAGCCTTTGTTTTCGGTATTAAATCGACTTCGATCAAAACTAGTGTTGTGCCTATGTTCGAAATTGACATAGTAACATAGCTAATCGTATATTACTAGGTCCATGATGCTCGGTATATTGCATCATCGACCAACATTATAATCTTGACACATAGTGATGGTAAACATAAATAAAAAGCCTTATTTGAAACCATAATTGTTTGTTACCTAATTTTAACTTTGTACCCTCAAACATAAAGTTAAAAAACAATGTTTTTTTAAATGCTAGGCCTGTTTAAGGGTTAAGTATATTTGAAGTTTAAAAATAGAGTTCTTTAAGTTTTTTTGGGGAATCAAACTGAAGCCTTATTCCATCTCTGCTACTTGAAGTTCATTAGGAGGTTCATTCAGCGAGCTGTCTTACTGACTGCTTGATGTGGTTCCAGCCTTTTTATTGGAAGATCCATTACTGTTGGTTTTTCTAAGTGATACTTCAGAAAAATGCTGGATTTTATTAAGTGGAGTTTGTTAATAACTCAAACAAACAACAACAAACAATTAATAGTTATGTAAAGTAAAACAAAAAAAAGACGTTAAAATCGTCCTAAATCTTACATATCTAGAAAACAATAACCCTAGTCACTAAACTACCGAATGCTCTTAGTCTTTAGCAAATTTTCATCATTTATGCATCTATAATACTATAATATCTTTCCATAATGCTGTACTAACCTGCAGCAAGCTGAACTAACAGTCAGATAATTCTTGCACAATAAAAACAATATTTTTATCTTTATTTCTTTCAAAAATGACGCTTTTTGCTACCAGCGCCCTATTATCCCGCTTTTAAACTAGAAACAAAAGCACTCAGCCTGGAAGCGTTTTAAAATTCATCACATTGAATAATTCAAGTCCATTGCTGAGTTTAATATTGTTTTCTAGCGGCTTCTTGGTGTAACGTCTTGACGCCTCCGCAATGTACAGCTATAACAAAGTTGCATTGTTACTGGTTTAAGTGAATTAGTTTCAGAATCATTCTTTCTCGATATTTGAATATCTTTATCCAATTGTTTCTGGCTTAGTTTTGAAGTATTGATTTCTGGCTTAGAATTTAAGACTAAAATTGCAACTTAGCAATAATTCCGCTCATGTGTAGACTTTCTATTAATTAAATGAATTATTTAGTTCTGTATTTTCTAATGAGTAATAAAGTATATTCTATTATGTTTTTGAATTAACCTAACTCTTCCACAAATCGAGTAAAAGCACATAACATAGGCAATAAGTCAGGATCCCCGTATGTAACCAGCAACAACTGCAAACCACAATCTGCCTGCAAAGCGAGGAAAATTCGGAAACATTTCTTAACAAAGAATAGGAATAAATCCAAGAGTTTTCTCGTGGGAATGAGGTATTTTCCCGCAGTAAAACGTAGCTTATGTGTTAATCCAGGGTGTCAGCTAACTTTATACAAAATTTTATTAAAATCGCTCCAGCCGTTTAGACGTGAAGAAGTAACAAACATATACAATCACAAATATCCCGTTTAACGAGTATTAGTGTGATTATAAATAAAGAGAAAAGCAAGTAAAAAAAAAAGAAATCCTACGATTCATTAGAGACTGACATTATTAAGTTAGTTATCAGTCAAACAATTTACAAAACAACTTCATAACTTTTCCTCTACCAATACTTCCTCATCATAAATACAATACATTTCGCGTCAAACGTCGCGGATGACTCGCACTTTCTTATAAATTGAATTTCTTCGTATTTTCTAGACAGAAGCTGCTATAATAGGAACTTAGACAGACGAGCAGATCTCATTTATAATGTTTCAACAGCTTTCTACAAACGGCTACGATGTTAGTGCTACGAAAGTGCTACGGGCTACGAAAGTGCTACGGGCTACGAAGTGCTACGAGAGATGAGAAATGATAGTTTTTATGGGATTTTGAACTTTGATGCGGATCCTAAGGGATTTTGAAACATTTATAACTGTAGCATTATGAAAGAAAAATTATGTTCGTTGACAGCTCATATATGTCCCCACCGAGGGGCTCGAGCCTACCCTGATATCAGGGTGAATAGGCCTTAGTCGACCACGCTGGCCGAGTGCGAGTTCGTCAACTTCACACACAACCTTTGAATAACTTCGCAGGTGTCTGCAGGTTTCCTCACGATGATTTCATTCACTATAAGAGTGACGAATAAACGTACATATGAATTCGAAAATCGAAAACACATTGGTACGTGCTGAGGTTTGAACCCGCGAACTTCTGAATGGAAGTCAACGGGCCTAGCCACTTGGCCACCGACGCTCTTATGTGGGCTGATTAATTGTAGAGACGTAATGCATTCAAATCTTAAAGAAATAAATTTTATCAACTAGCTGAGGTACGGGTGGGGATGTCTCGAAGTTGTGATTGCTCCAAATATCATGCAATTTCTATTGGTGACTTTCTATTGGTCGAAACTGACTGAAAACAAAAACATATCTGTATCAAATCACATATGTGTTGACAGGATCGAGACGCCTTATATTGCGTCTCTAGTATTTCATCTTGGCTACAATATGTCAATACTTTCCATTATTGTAAAGCCTAAACTTATGAAGCCAAATAAATGGAATATCTGTCCTCCCGCGGCTACAACCGCATTGTTTTTTACTTTTCCCGTGGGAATGTAATATTTTCCCGCGGTAAAAAGTAGTTTATTTCACTCTTACGCCTTCAATCTACATTTGTGCAAAATATTTGCTCAATCCTTTGTTTTTTTCATTGTGAAAGAAAGATAAAAAAACATACTTTCGCATTTATTTCATAGAAGTTGCTTTTATAAAGAAGATAGTATAACTTAAAAGTAAGAGTTGTAAACTTTTGACATTCGAAAATTAAAATTATTAAAAATAAAAATTACTATATTAGGTATATTGCGGGCATTTGCGGGACTCTTGAAGGCTGTAGGTATGTACGTTACACACCTGCCTAGGCTTAAATATTAAACTAGCATAGGTAAAAAAGTCGCATTTAAATTTTAAAGACAAAAATATTAAATTAAATCCAGTCCCTCATAATAGAGACATACAGCACACGCCCTTGCAACGATCAAAGCCTCCAAAGGCAACAATAAATCATACCAAAGGAAACCCTGCTATTCTCGCGATTCCATACAAGCAAGCACTTAAGGCTTCAACGGCATTCAAAACGCAAAATCATACTTCCACAGCGCTCCTGTACAGCCTTTTCACTTTTATTTCACATGATTAATGTCACTTCAAAACGTTAGGCGCATTCGTCAGGCGAAAGCCTCCCGTCTCTTTGTTCGTGTAGGCTTTTTGGGTAATTCACGAAGTTCGCGTTGAGTGGTTCTTGGATGGGATATTAATTATTATAATTAATAATAATAACGAAAGTAAATGTAGTGGAAAATGTATTTATTTTATGAAACATAACATAAACAATAATTGAATAAAAAGATAAAACGGTACAAGAAAAGAAAGACACTACATAAAATAATAATAATATATTATCCTTAATCCTGTCTAACATACCAAATTTTTGTTTATAAACGACTAGCGACCCGCCCCGGCTCCGCACGGGAAAATGGTTATTGTGTGTTATCCTTAAGTATATTATGCATTTATTATACATATAAACCTTCCTCTTGAATCACTCTATCTATTAAAAAAAACCGCATCAAAATCCGTTGCGTAGTTTTAAAGATTTAAGCATACATAGGGACATAGGGACAGAGAAAGCGACTTTGTTTTATACTATGTAGTGATAAGGCCACCAATTGCCCTTTTTACGAGCATTGTTAGGAAATCTACACACAACTTCGTTGGGTCATCGAGGTGAACCCAAGACCAGCTCTGATGAATCCCGAAGGATAGGCTCGAGCCTCTCGGTATGATATAGGATATTTAAAAAATCCTTTATATCAATGAATATCGAGTCAAAACTCATCGAATTGTCAATAAATAGCACAGACAGGATATTACAATCAGAGCTGCAGTATTGAGGTCCTCTCTCATTTAACATTCCAAGTCCGTCGCGTCCCTAAATTCCTTGATTGGATTTCTAACCCAACTTCAGGTGCAAATCCAATCTTGGCAGACTTCAAACACATTAGGACTCCTCTAATGCTGTGTTCTAGCCCACTGGGCAGACAAACGAAGCCTCAAGACCAAGTAGTTGGGGTTGCCTACTCTGTATTTGTATTGTAGACTGACTTATAAGGAATGTTATCAAATATTACATAAAAAAAAAATGATTTTTAAGTAAATTTGGATTTTGGCAGGTCTTCTCCAGCTAGAAATATTAATAAATAATAATAATAAAAAAGTCTAGTGCAGAGCGAACCGTTATTATACACTTTGGAAGTATTTCACAGATTAAATATCTAGATCATCACTTTTTGCATATTTCTTTGACGGCACAAAAGCTAATTCTATTTGTATACAAAGTTATGTGTAATCTACGAATTTGTACGTTATTCTGTAATGTGTTGAGTTGAGAATAAATGTGTTCTATTTGTTTATTTGTCATACATTTTCGTTTGTTAACAGCTCGCATAATATGCCCCCACCGAGGGGCTCGAACTTAACCTTAAACTTCGTGAATAGGCCTTATACGGCCTCCGCACGCGTGCCGTGTTTGCCGAACAGAGCGAGACACAGTTATGCGTTAGAGTGAGCGCAGTGATTTGTATCTCATTTTAACGCATAACTGCGTCTCGCTCTGTTCGGCATACAAGGCAGACGTGTGTAGCCCGTATTAGACGTGTGGGTTGGTCAACTTCACACACAATATTTAAGTACAACATTTTAATTTCTTAACATATGCGTGCGAGTTTCCTCTCGATGTTGGTAATCGAATAAAAATATACGAATAAAAAAAAAATTAAACACATTGGTACGTATCGAGGCTTTAACCTGCTCTTCCCGAATGAAACCTACGACTGTTATTTACTTATGTAATAATTTTAACAAAAATAAATGGTCCTGTAAGCCTGGCAACCCCGCAAACAGCGTTAGCGGGCGTTTCTCAGGTTCTCCTGTTGAGCAAGTTCCGTGCAGTAAGCAGCTCATTGTGATTCAAGGCACGACGGGACTTGGCCGGTTGTTACACTCTCAGATTGAAGAGGTTATATGCTTCAGGGAACTCCATAGTATGGAAAAAGCTTTAATGAACCTGCCAAAATATCTACACCTTTCAAGCGAGCACGAAGCGTTTCCGTTTCAGCTTAGGCAAAAATTCAGATTACGCTTTTGTCGAGATGGTACGACCAACGGCCCCGTAGTAGCCTATTTGGAAGTACGTCTGACTACGAAGCACAGGGTCGCGAGTTCGAATTCCACCCAGGGCAAACATTCATGTAATATGCGCTTGTGTTTGGATGTTGTGTATTTATATTTGTATGTATATCAGCTGTCTGACACCCATAGTACCTACAGGCTCTGCCAAGTTTGGAATCAGATGGCCGTGAGTAAAGAGTTCCCACACATTAATTTATTTTTTATTCTTCAAGCTTCACCGCGGAAACTGTTTA
Source organism: Teleiodes luculella (assembly GCA_948473455.1). Classification (NCBI taxonomy): domain Eukaryota; kingdom Metazoa; phylum Arthropoda; class Insecta; order Lepidoptera; family Gelechiidae; genus Teleiodes; species Teleiodes luculella. The sequence continues at coordinate 15,396,896 of OX419586.1, forward strand.
TCTATTCTTTTCTACAGATCGCATTTCACGAGAATCGTTTGAAAAGTACGATTTGTAGAGAAAAACAACAGGCTTACTAAGAGAAGCTGTCAATCGCGACATAATGACAGAATTACTATTGCTCTTATGTCACTATATAGCGTTTCAGCACCTTGAGCATCTCGCGCGTTACGCAGTAAGCCTGCAGATCGACAAAGAATGACAGATTTACAAAGTGACTCACGAAAGCATTTTTTACTAAGCTGAAACGGGGCTCATCGCTCGCGCTGCACCCTCGCTCGGTCGATAATAAAGAATTACTCGTATATTATGTTTGATTATATTATGTTGCGCGCCGGAGAAAGTACGAGTTGTGTGGGCAGGCTCCCCACAAGGTAGAATGTTGATCTGGTGACGGTCGCGGAAATCGCTGGATGCGGGCAGCGCATGACCGATCGTCGTAGAGATAATTGGGGGAGGCCTTTGTCCAGCAGAGGACGTCTTTCGGGTGATATTATGATGATTATGTTTGAGATTTTTGTAAGAAATTTAATGCTAAAGAAGTCATCCAAGTAAACTTAACTTGCAATATTCATGTATATGACTAGTACAGAGGTAATGCAGTGAATGCGAAATGCTATGTCTCGCCACCCGCTTATCCGGCACGTCCGTGTAAGCTGGTCAAACCGGGCGTACAGTATCATTTGGTCATATTATAACATAACCACAGAATATATAATAGTACTAGGTACAGAAGGCGCACTCTCTGATAGCAAACGTGCGAATTTAATTCTAGCTACTACGCTACTAACGTTCAAATTACATAGAACGCGTCGAACGTGACCCTGGATATAATAGCCTACCGTTTGTCGTTGCGCTCGTATCAAAACAAAATGCACCTTAAGACCGCGCCGCGAGAGTCCGTATTACCACAGACTAAATCATAGCGTCTTCACAAGCGCGCGCGTTTTTCCTACTAAATGGCCGCGATATCGGGACCGCCCGGCGGCGTAGGTATATTTTGGAGTTCTGGCGCGGAGTGCGCCAGGCCTGACATAACTCGGGAATCCAAAGCAGAACATCATTGACCAAGTGGCTAGGGCCGTTGACTTCTATTCGAAAGTTCGCCGGTTCAAGCCTCGGCACATACAGCCCGATTCAGAATTAGGTATCTACTCCGGCAAAAATCTATGTAATACTCTGCAACTGTGCCACCACCTAACTTCGCAATGAATTAACTACAAAGTGTACGTCAGATGTACATAATGTACAGTGTCGAAAAATCATGGACGTCGTTAAAAACTGTGAAAAAATATTTATTGTGGCGTAGCTGGGTAGCAATATCTGCAGCTGACTGTACCGAGTTTTCGATTTTAAAATTCGTGTATGTGTACGTTTATTCAACGCTCTTACGGTGAAGGAATCATCAACATCGTGAGGAAATCTGCACTTGCGAAGGAATTCAAAGGTTGTGTGTGAAGTTGTCTAACCCGCACTGGAACAGCGTGGTCGACTAAGTACTATTTACCCTGATTTTAGGGTAGGCTCGAGCCCCTCAGTAGGGACATATAAGTTGCTGACAATCTACTATGCAATGTACCTGTGATTTGTAAACTCTTAGTGTAACGGGCATAGCTGTTTGTTTAAAAAGTGTGACTAGAATCTACTATGATCAAACGATACTGTCCACATAAGCCGTCCGAACCGGTTTCCAGGCTGGTTTATTCTGCGATTGTGCAGTTTAAACCGGAATAAACTGGTTCTCACTGGTGCATAATTTTGTGTTTGTTCATTGTACGAGGGGTGTCGTTGATTTATGTTTTATCTAAGGGGTTTCTTTGCGTCCGATTATGAGTCTTCGTTCTAATTAATTTTCTATTGGATAATTTATTCTTGCGATTCTTGTATATTTATTTCACATAGTTTTTTTGTATAGTTAATTCAATTTTTCTGTGAGAACAAGAATATTTTCTTGCGGTGAAAATGCAAGTTTCAAAATGTTACCTTAATTTTTTTTTGAACCATGTTTCTATATTTATTGTTTATAAATTTGGATAATAACTAACTAAAGTAATAAAGTTGCCAGTAGTTTACCGGAAAAAGGACTTGCCTAGCAGTAGAAAAATATAAAAAAGCTTTTAAAAATAACACGATTTTATTTATAAACATTATATTATCGAAAGCAAAATTAAGGCTGTTTAGCAGCTCTGCTCACCTCCTAAAGAAATGAGCAAGATACAGCACCTACAATATATCTTAGAAGCTCAACTCGTCGGTTGCTGTCAGAACATTAGCCGTGCGTCTTGATCCGCTTACACAATAATCCTTTGGACAAAACGGCTCGTATTATATTTGTGTATGAAATGTTTGTATGTTCGTATCTAGAAAATAGGCTCAATTCTGCCAAGTTACATTCTAAACTTAAATTCAAGTCTTTGGTCTTGCTCGTTCGTATGAAAATCGAAAAGGATGGGAGATAAACGAATCTAATTCTGAATGCATGATATTTAAAATAAGAGCGCAGCTATCAAATTAAACGTAATTTTAAGTAGGATGTTTTCAAATGCGCTCTATAATCAACGCGATATATCCGTCGTTTGACGTCTCTAAAAAAATAACGATCTTGTCTCTTTTTGTTTTAAATAGCTTGAAAAAGGTCATATTATGTCTTTTAAATTTAAATTTAAGCGGTTACGAGTTTAGAATCAGACCTATTATTATACACTAATTTATTGTTCTCGTGTGATAGTGTAGACAGACATGCACCTTGATGAAACAGTGATGTCATTGTTTAAATTATTTTTTTTAATGTCCATTGCAGTATTTTTTCAGTCTAAAGATGATTATGGCAACCATAATTCTCACTTTCAGTTGGAGGATTGGGAAATGAACAAGATGATCTAAAATCTTTTTCTAAATTAATTCTAGTCCACAGAATAGATACTGCTGTGATGCTGTGACATAATTTATCATTAAGATACTACGTTATGAAGATATTTGAAAAGATGCGACACGACGTGGATTAGTCGTCGGTTTTCACACACAAATGCCACCTAAACGGCCAACCATAGACAACTTTGGTCTTTCTTATTTATTAATTTTAACATCGTAAAATAATTTTGTAAAAACTTTCTTTAAATGAAAACCACTTCATTATTAAATGTATGGTTAAAATAAACAAAAACTCTGTTTACAAAATGCCAAAACAGTTTTAGCATTAATCAGTCCAGCAGAGTGACTGGCAATTAAAAAGTTCCCACTTGTTTACTCTCCTACTATCCGACAGTGACTCGACCGAACGGAAGCTTTTTACTTGTTTGTTTAATGTAGCGTTTTGGAGAGCACGGTAATTGAGGGTAAACTATAAGTAATGTTGTGGAGGTCATGTGACCTCTTTTCGTAATTATTTTGCATTTTTAAATCGAGTTAAGCTTGTTGAGAATTATCATTGTTTTTCTTATTTTCGAAGAGTTTTGACTATTATAATGATTTCTATATTCTTTTAAGTACTAAATATTTGTTTTCAAATCGTTGCTGATATTGTCGTTTTTTAATTTGATACAGTCTTAATTTATAAAACATGCATCTTAACTACACACAACATATTTATTTTAAGTTCCTTTTGGGCTCTAGTAATATCTGTTTTTCAATGTTATACACCTAAAACATGAATTACCTATTATCCTAAATCCAGTTTGAAGGTAACAAAAAATAACTGGATTCCAGTATATTTTGCAGCTGGTTTTATATTAAAGCAAATGAGAACATGTTTACTGAATTGGAAAAAACTCTTTATAAAAACTTTTTATGTTTTCATATGTAAAACTTTATTACGATGTTGATTTACACTCGTTGTAACATTTTAAGAGTATCTAAATAATATATAATTATGTTTGTCTAGGTAAACAACTGAATGTCTGTATTTTTGTAGTACCTCTTAAACATTATATTTGACTAGACTGCGAATGTAGTCATATAATATATATGTCGGCATATGATTGGTTACACAAATAATTATCAGACTGTTGTTATTATCGGGTTGCGATATATAAATCTAGTTTCAATCTTTATCCTGAAACTAAGCCTACTAATATTATAAACGCGAAAGTTTGTGAGTATGGATGGATGTATGTTTGTTACTCTTTCACGCAAAAACTACTAAATGGATTTTAATGAAACTTTATATTAATATAGCTTATACATCAGAATAACACATAGGCTGCTTTTTACCGCGGGAAAACACTCATTCACACGGGAAAACCTGTTTACGCGGACGGAGACGCAGGGCGGAAAACTAGTACTAATATAAATTCTTGGCTTGTCCAATACGAAACCAGCATTCACGTACTTTCAACAGAACTATTTCATCTGCGGGCGCGGCAGTGCCTCCGCCAAGTTCCCAACACTAGCGCCCGCTCGGACTCAAAACTTCAGGCTTCCACACAATTCCTTGAAAGCCTTTCAGCTGCTGTACTTCAGGGAGCGTTCTAAAGGGATTGGAGGATTATTTTGTAACTTGGCAGGTAACTTTAGTTAGTTAATAACACCTTACTTAGTTTTGTACAGTTAGCGTCGTAAGTTAAAGAAATTATTTTGATTTTAAAAGTTATTGTATAACATATCAAAACATTGTATAACATAACAAAACAAAGTACATAAGCAAGGCTCTTGGGTTCGGTGTGGCAAGCCTCGTTCGTGTGATTTATATAATAAAATGCGTTTAACTCGGAAAATATTTAAGAATAAATTAAGTTGGTGCATAAAGAACGAAGAAACTATTAAAATGAATATATTGGCTATTATTTTGATCAAAAGAATTTTAAAATGTTTTTATTATTATTACATAAACCTAAAAAATTTGGTGATTTTTAAGAAATTCAAAACGTTGTTGTTGAAAAAATGGAATCTGGTACGTTAAAAAGGACTTTAAATTATTATTTATTACACTAAAATTTACACCATAGTACTTACAACATAAAAAATCTCTTTTTAAATTTAGGAATATTATTTTAATATTAAATATTATTAATATTAAAAATAAATCTGTAATTTTCAACATAAATAAAATTTCGAATCTAATTGTTTCTTTGCCCTCAAAAATGAACGAGAACCTATAATCACACAAATTTCATACCAATTAAAGACCAAATCCAATTAATATTATTTCCACGAAAACCCTTTTTCGAAACATAATATAGCCAGATACTACTATATTCTAATTATGAACCAAAAGGGTATATCTCGTTAAACTCTGATTTACGAGTTTTAAACTGGATGATAAACGACGATAACAGTTGTGAGCTAATCCCAGATTAAGGTGATCGGGGTTAGAGTAATAAACATGTCGAGACATGTTCCAACACGAGAGGACATGTTGGAGCAGGTTAAAACGAGCCGTACCGTTATTTATGACCTTACAAATAATAATAATAATAATAATTTATTTATTTATCAGACTACAAAAAATTGGTCCATTTTGTTAGTAAAGACTTAAAATTTATGTTAGTATGTATACAAAATTGACTTAAAATTACAGAATAAAATCAATTCAAAACAATTAATTATTATAATTGACATGTATGTCGCAGCACCTACGCATGTATGTACAATCAAGCCGGGCCGCGATCATGGCTAGGACGGTGTTGGGGCTGGCCCGCACCCGCCGCACCAGGGATGTGCACCGCTTCCTCATCGTTGTGTGGAAGCAGTCGGTGCAAGCCTCCGCGAACATACCAGAGGCACTGCAGTAGCGGGGCAGCCCCACCAACGCCCGGAACGCATTATTATACTGGACGCGGAGGGAATTGTACGTTTTTCGAGTAAAGTTCACCCACAGGCTACATGTGTAAAGTACGGTACAGTACGCTTTGAAGAGGGTAACTTTAGCATCTGTAGAACAACGCGCGAACCGGCGGGCGATCATATTTGCTCTCACGCACAATGCCCTCCGCTCCCTCTCTATGTCGGCATCGTCCTTGAGGTCGGAAGTCACTATATGGCCCAGATATTTAAATCGCTCCACCCTGATCAGTGGGACGCCATATAGCCTGATGGGCGGCACGCTTAACGAGCGCGACTTGCCGGCCTCAAAAACCATGTATTGGCTCTTGGCTGTGTTATATTTTAGCCCATGGCTCTCGGCGTATGACTCGCAAATTCGCAGCAATGTCCTCAAACCACATACCGACGCGCTCAGCAGGACCATGTCGTCTGCATAACTAAGGTTATTTAGACACACATCATCAATGTGGCAGCCGACACGCTGGCTGCTGAGCGTGACGATCAGTTCGTTAATGTATAGGTTGAAGAGCGTTGGTGAGGTCAACCCCCCCTGCCTCACCCCGCACTCCAACCGATACGACTCCGACATCGCCCCGGCCCATCTTACGACGTTGACCTGGTGCCCATACCAGTACTTGAACATATTGATCAATTCCAGCGGTAAACTAATATCTGCTAGCTTCTTCCACAGAACATCATAGGACACCAAGTCGAACGCCTTGGACAGGTCTAGGAAACATGCGTAAACCTGAGTATTACGACTTGTGTAGTACTTCACGGCATGCTTAAGACACAGTATAGCACTATCAGTAGATAAACCCGGTCTAAACCCAAACTGATTGTCATGAAGTTTCAAATGCCCGCATAACTGCGCCTCAAGCAGACCGTCAAACACTTTAGCCAGAATTGTCGCTAAGGAAATTGGCCTATAATTATTTGGATCGGCCAGATTCCCTGTTTTGTTTTTGACTATAGGCACCACGACAGTTTTCATAAGCTCAGGCGGCAGATAAGAATGACTCACGCACAATGAGTAGAACATTGCTAAGACTCTTGATATATGAGGCCCCGCATGTTGGAGATGCTCGACGCTGAGGCCATCGTGCCCCGGTGACTTACCTCTAGTAATGGATTTTATAACCCTAGCTACATCCTTAGCAGTAAACTTGGTCTTTAAGTCTAGAACCGGTGTCTCAGCCCCGCACATCCCCTCCCGCGTCGGCCCTAGAGGCGAAAGTACTCGAAAATGGTCCCTAAACAAGTCTGCAATGTCCTTAGCATCGCTTATGCCGTTAACACTCGCTGGTAAGCCCGATCGAGGGCCCGCCTTCTTAGTATTTTTCCAGAAACCCTTAAAATCACGATTACTATGTGCAGAAGCCAGTATGTCCATTTTTATTTGGTCCTGATGATTTTGACACCACTTAAGTCGAGATTTAAATACTTTTCGGCTTTCACACATATCATCGTAAACCTCACCAGATTTTGGTTTTCCGTAATTAACCCAGTCGTTAAACCTCGATCGAGCCACCAAGTGAGCCTCTCTCACATGTTTGTTCCACCCAACCACTCGCGAACGCCCACCATGAGAATTACGATCTACTCGCCCAGCCGCAGCCGCCTTGCTTAGGGCACATACAATGTCATTATACAACTTATCTAGAACACATTTATGACTGGGCTCATTACAATAATGATCCGCACAGTGTAGAAAATCACTAGGAAAATCAATATTTCGCAGTAAGCTGTTACATTTTTCATTGTATTGTATAATTTGGTGCTTAGATCTTTCGCCCCATATTATAGATTTATTTATGTTATTTAAAGTGCTGACTTCCGGTAGCTTAGGCGTCAACAAGCTCAACTTACATTCTAACAGAAGCGGAAAATGATCAGACCACAGTGTATCATATTTCACGCGCACATTTGATATCAATTGGTTGGCAGATTCAGTTGCAACACAGTGGTCCAACCATCGCCGCGAACCCGTAGCTTCACATACAAACGTGTAGGTATGTGACGACAAGCCCAGCCTGTCAACATCAACACACAACCATCGTTGTTCTGCACAAAAATCTATAAGTTCGTGAAAGAAAGATTCACTAGGATGAGCGTTAAAATCGCCCAGTATGAGAACACAGTCAACACCATACTCATTTACAATAGCGCTCACTGTTCCGAGGCAGTCCGTAAACTCCGCTAAATTAGCTAGCGTATCCGTAGGCATATAGACACTCATCACAATAAAGGGGCGATCACACGTCACAATTTTTATTGCACATATTCGATTATTGTCGCAATTCAACACAGTTACATTTTGGAAAACACTACTCCGCCACAAGATCGCAACCCCACCAAAGGGCCGTCCCCGCAGTATACCTGCAGACAAGTCGATCGCTGATGTACCGGTGTAACCAAAGTTGTTGTCAATAGTACCTAAATAAGGAATGTCGTGCGGCAATAACCAAGTTTCCTGTAAGGCAATCATATCACATGATTTACATAGCTCTCTAACGGCTTCCGTGGAGCGCTTCACGCTTTTACAGTTAAAACTAGCAAAATTGTGAAATCTTTTATCCATTATTAGATATTATAGGGCCGTCTACAGAGCTAGCTCTGCTTTTTAAGTTGCGATTGTAGTGTACAAACCGCCGAAAAATTATACCTTTAGGCCAAAATTTTTCGTCTAAATATAAAGACAATTTCTGTTGCGACACGTAAATTTTATAAGCAGTGTGTTCGGTTTGCTTTTTTATATTAATTTTTCCGAGCGAGACTATATCTTTTGCCTTCGATTGAATATATTTCACAATATCCTCTTCTTTTGTACTTTTATGTACATTCGTTATAAATATAGGGATTTTCGCATCTGCAGCCTTAAAGTTGTGGCTTTGCTCATCATTTGCTTTGCCTTTCATTCCTATAAAACGATAACGCAGCGACTTTTTGTTACGTGTCTTTCTGCTTTCATAAGTTTTCCATTCATCATTATTATGATCATGACTCACTACATTATTATTGTCAGTCAGCTGTTGGACAAGCGGCGGCGGCGGCGGAGGGGCGATCGGCCGAGCAGCGACGTCAGAAAACGACGACGCAGCCCGAGCCCGACCGGACCGCCCGACGCATTCATAATCTTAGCGGCCGGCAGAGTAGTTGGAGTGTTGATTTTTCTAGATACAGATTGCCGTGTCGGCGACCGTTGATGTTCCTGCGTTATTGATATACGTGCATCTACCCTCTCAATATTTCTGTATATTAGCGTATCATGATTATTTTCGAATGATGGTGATTTATTGTTCTCATTCATTGTCGAATTAATGTAATAGTGACTAGTTTTCCGCTGCGGCGACGCCCGCGTTAACAGTTTTTCCCTTGGAAATGAGGAATTTTACCGCGGTAAAAAGTAGCCTCTTTATTTCCCAAGGAAAAAAAGGGAGAAATTTATTATCTTTACTCTATCTTTGTACCAAGTTTAATTAAAATCGGTTCAGTAGTTTCGGAGCCTATTCAATTATTTATATTTTCCTGTTCTACCATTTTTTTAATTATTATAATATTTAGTGTGAAATCAAGTATTGATACACTTATTGAAGTAGTAATGATATATATTCAGTTAATTAAATAAAAATGAAATAAAATTTACTTTAGCGCGCTAAAAATACAGGAAAAGCAATACAGACCACAAAAATAAAAGGGTCTTATCGCCAAAATAGCAATTACTACATAACAACCCTACTAGAATATAAAATCGGGTAAAAATCTGAATTATGACTGATTATAAGGGAGGGGTCTGATCTGAGTCCAGCGGCGGACAAAAGGTAATGCTTTAAATAAAAATCTATATTACAAAATTTAACAGGTATGGCTCACTTGTCTTCGCGATGTTACAAAATATGAAAGTACATATTTTTAATATTACATTCTCACAGTAATCAAATACCTTGTAAAATGGATTAAAATTATCAGGAATCCTCTTGTACTAAATTTAAATCATTATTATGCTCAAAATAATAACCCCACGCAAGATTCCTTATTTGATTCATAAATGGTTTCTCTGAATAGAGGGGGAGTGGGAGGGGTAAACACCCAAGGGGAATTAATACTAATTTGGGTAAGTATCGATGTGATGTTAAGGACTTCAAATAGAGTGAAATACAAGATATGTTATCAGTTATCATTGATAAAACACACACACACACACACACATAAGAAGAATGCAAATATGATAAATCGTTCGTTAACCGCTGATATATGTTTTCAACGAGGAGCTCAAGCCTACCATGAAACCAGAGTGAGTAGGCCTTTGTCGACCACGCTGACCCAGTACAGATTGGTAAGCTTCACTCACAACCATTCAATTACTTCGCAGGTAAGTGCAGGTTTCCTCAGGATATTTTTCGTAAACTACCCTCACCGTAAGAGCGTCGAATAAATGAATTCCAAAATCGAAAACACATCGGTATGTACGTGACGAGGCTTGAAAACGCAAACTTCCAAATGGAAGTCAACAGCCCTAGCCACTCGACCACCGACGTTTTCACACATAGATAGATATTAATTTGGAAGGTGGGAATGTCCCGTATGTCCCGAGTGGGGTGGAAAGGGGTTAAGTTGGACAAATATCAACGTGACGTCGCGTCGGGAGTGACGGCAGGTTCTAAATTAGTTGTTTCAGCTGAAAACGTATCTCATGTAGCAAAATTATAACTGAAAATACAAAAGATACTCGTAAGATTCTCAGTTTGTTTTTAAATCCGTTAGCTGGTATATAACTGGCAATACTGGCATGTTTTTTTTTTAAAGTGTCACTATTGTTTTCCAGTATCGATAGGTATATGCATTACTAGGTTGTACATTTAATCATTGTTATATTTATATCTTGACGTCGAAAAGTGATTTGTAAAATCTTACTTCGAATAAAAACTTTTTGAATCTCATTGACGTTTATGTACCTACTGTTGCACAAAGATGTTTTGTTTTCTGAACATTGGTATAAATTTTGAAAGCAGAAAATTATATGAACTATATTGCAGATATAAACTAGATAAGACAAGTTTCCACGAGTTACATGTTCTAAATTATTACTTAGAAGGGTATAACTGTTCTAGTTATGCTACTATTACGAACTATGTATTCCCGTTTAATATCTATTAGTGATCATTTAACTCCAAACATCACTTTAGCCTGAGCACAAACATTTGTTTTTTCCTAACCCAGATTTCACATTCGGATTCCGTGTGTCTACCACACACATCCGTTTTTTTTACTATGGAAAAACACCGAGCATAAGGTTTTCAAGGGAGATGCCCATTTATGGCCTAGAGTGCCCATCATTGCTAGTCTGTAAATAAGACAATACATTGTCTTACTAACACTTTGATACCTGTTCAAAACTTAGGGTTTTTTTAATACAGATAGTATTCCTGATAATAAAAACCAAATGTGTGCGCCTTAAATTGGTAGGTACAGTTATCTATCAGTCCATCGCAAGATCCTCAAAAAACCATCACACCCTACCGCACCCAGACAAACTATTATTACATACTGCGACAAAAAACAGTATCTTGCGCAGCTAATGCTGTAATAGACTATTAATCTCAACCTCTTTTGTCAGGGGCCCCTTTGTCGCCGCGGGTGGACGGAGAGATAAGGCCGCTATTGTTTGGGCCACACTGGGCCACATTTTGGGGCCCAGTGCAAGCTAAATGTTCGACAGTGGTGACAGAATTGACTCACGTTTCTGGTGACAGGTCTATCAATTTTGGACGTCTTGAGGGGAAGGGAGGGGAAGAGGTTCGGTAAAGTAATTTTATGAGTTTGTTTAGATATAAAGAGGGTAGCGATATTTTATTTACGTTAACAGCTCATATAAGTCCCCACCGAGGGGCTCGAGCCTACCCTGAAATCAGGGTGAAAAGTCCTTAGTCGACCACGCTGGCCCAGTGCGGGTTGGTCAACTTCACACACAACCTTTTAATTTTTTTTCGCAGGTGTGTGCAGGTTTCCTCACGATGTTTTCCTTCACCGTAAGAGCGTCGAATAAACGTAGGTACATATGAATTCGAAAATCGAAAACACATTGGTACGTGTCGAGGCGAACCTGCGAACTTCTGATTGGAAGTCAACAGCCCTAGCCACTTGGCCACCGACGCTCTATATTTACGCTCTATATATTTTATTCACTTACTATTTATCTATCGAAGAACTACAAGAATTTTTGAGCCCTATTGGCCAGTTAGGCGTCAAGTGTTGCTGTGCCGCGTCACGACGTTAAACTAAAACTACAGAACACATTCATACGTGCCAAAACTCAAACCCGGTCCTCCCGAATCGAATACATTGACCCTAACCACTAGGCCACCGACCTACTATTCTCCGTAGTTTAATATAAAACCAATCAAGCAACTGTAACTGATTATCATTTACCAATATTGGACGAGAAACTAATGATATTACGGCTGTAATTTAGCAGAGCGTGTAATTATCGAATATTACACGCGATGTCGCCAAATGAACATAATTAATGAACACGGGAGCATCTATGGAATGCCTTTCAGTGTGCTTTGTGTAATTTCATTAGATTATATGAAATTCGAAATAGCGTTTTGCATCCCTGCACGCAATTCTATTGTTATTCTATGTTAGTGAAAATGAATTGTTGAAATGTATGTATTGGTTCAAATTTAGAACGGCTGCACGAATTGATTGAATGATGTTCTAAGAGAAATCAAGACTAAGTTTTTATGTGAATATATTAATAAATTGCAGGGCTTATTAGCGCTAACTTAGTAATTAGAAAAATAGAGGCGGAGAAGTAAAATTGTTAGTTTGTTTTTCAAGTTCTTTTTTTGTTCCGCTTTCACGCGTAGATTCATATGAAATATTATATTGACAAGTAAATACATCAGGTAACATTATTATGCTACTTTTAACATCAGAAATAATCCATGGGAAGAGTTTAAAAACATAATTACATCTGTAAGACGCATGTTAAACATCGAAATCTAAACTCTAACAACAGAATCCGACCCATCAGCTTGGCGGAACCCTAAAATGTTGTATACTTGTTTATAATTGGGTTCGGCGACGGGTATAAAGCATTTTATGCGGGCTAACTTAATTAACTTGAAGTGGGGGTTAAAATATGGCGCCAGGCTAAACGATGACGTCACAGTCAGGATTTATAACGATAAGAGCGACGGCACTCCCGATTTTCATATTTTATGCCATTATTATTTTTGAGCCTCTCGCTCTCTCCCAGGGCCGGTAAAATTTGTTTGATACGCCGCCGATTTTGCGACAGAAGCATAAGTCAGTAAAAAAAATAAAGCTAGCAATTTTACTGTTTTTTTTATAGCAATCATAAAATGTCACAAGTTCATAATAATTTTAATATTATGTCATTCTTGAAGAATAAATTCCGTATCTATTGGTCAGTACGTAATTTGCAATTTTTCCGTGAACCTGTTTAACCTTGAAAATAAATCGAGTATTTATAAAAATAAAATAAAAGAAAACAAAAGAGAAAATAAAAGAAAATTTCTTTATTTTAGATCATAGTGGGTTCAGAGTAGTTAGTATACACAGAAACTTAAATAACATTTTAGTAAATAAAAGATCAAACAATCTCGCATTTGAATGAAAAAGAAAATGGCCTACAAGAACAAACAAAGTCACTTTAAGCTATATGCTAAGTTGTTACTGATTGCGTGTGTTACTGGCTAGGATATTTAGAATACACATTTAAAAAAAGTTATACACTTGCTATTGTAGTAAAACAGCCAGCTAGTACGTTATTGCGGTATAGATAGAAGACGTAGAACTCTTTTTCTTTTTTAAACTTGACGACGACACAAATACTCGTATTACAAGTGCCTTTCCTTGCGTTCCACGTTTTAAATTTGAATCCTGTGGAATTTAAAGTTAAGTTCGACAAGGATATAAATGAACATGGTTGAGGGCGCTGCTTGCTATACAAAAGATGGCCAATCGCAAAACGGCAGCGTTAGTTTATTTTTGTCCGCATCCATTTGAATCTTTGTCGAACTGTTTGAAGTGAACTTTTTTCTTTTTTCCTTGAAAGTAAACTATCACTGACCGACAGATCACCCCCGTAAAAGGGGTGAATGACGAAGGTCTCGTTGCCGATGTGAATGACCCCAGAGACTCCATTGCAGGTGTGGAAGGCGGCCGAAGCCCCCGGATAGTCCTTCACTGTCCCGTGGTAATAACAGTGCTCGATTTCCTGCGGATAAAAGAAAAAAAAAACTGTATTCTAATTTTAAAGTTGGATTCCAAAAAGTCAAAGACGCGTCAACACAAAAAAAATTGCGTCAAAAGAAAAATATATATTTGTAAAGTGAGAACTGTATTCTAATTTTAAAGTAAGAGTTTTTTATAGGTTAGTTTTTCCGTACAGAAGTGTTTCCTATGCTTTTTTACACCTGATACTATTTGTGATGAATATTTAGCAATTTTTAGAAAGAAATAACTTTTACCTACATACTTCCGCAAGGTAACTCCAAAATAAATTAAATGTTACTAACAACAGAGCACATTAATTGAGCACTTAAAAATTAATAAAAGTAAAATTTCTTAAGCTTTAAAAAAAACGAAATAACATCATACTAAGATAATTTTAAAATGAAATTTCGTACAAGTACAACGCAAGGACCTTTATTAGGAAAAAACTGGGACACAAACTAAATAAAACTTTCGATATTTCATCTTTTTGTCAAGTTACTACACGTCTATTGGGAAACCCATGCCGTCTGAGTAAACTATAATAAATAAAAAAATGTCATTCTCCATTTCATAGAATTGGTCAAAGAAACCCTACAGCCCTCGCATCATTTGCATTTATTTATATGGGCATTTTATTTCCTAATTTACCTCAAACAGGAATCTCGTTAAGACTCCCCTAAACCCCTAATACCAACTTGACGTCATAAAGCAATTTGAAAACATCCAATTACGACCGCGACGTAAACATAATTTAATTCGAATTTTGAATTTGACGAATCTCTTCAGCGGATCCGAGCATTTATCGTTTAAATAGACGCAGATGAGAATGAGGACGAAAAAAATGGCGGATTCAATAAAACTCGCCGAGTGAGCAATTTCAACACTGTAAAGATCTCCTAATTTGTCATTCAAGAGTGACGTTCTTACTGAGGGAAAAGAGCGATATAGGTTTGGAGCCATTACATGTGCGTGAACTTTCAAATGATATTTAAATCACAAGGGATAATATTCTAGGGAACGAAAAATTCTAAAATTGAACTTAAAAAGAAAACAGGATGTCTGTATAAAATAAAATAGAAAATCGTCTAATTTGCGGGACAGTAAAAAGGATATTAATAAATACATTTTTACATAATACTTAGTAACAAAACAAGTAAATAAAAGAAAAAATAATATACCTACTCAAAATTATCAAACATAAAGCACCTCTACTAACGATCTCATTATAATAATCCCTAAAAACAGCTTCCGTTTATTCAATAATTAGTCCTTTATTTGAGACAATATCGACATGAATGGTACATTGGATCACAATTATAGGTTATCAGTTGTTACAGACACAATAGGTGTCAACGTCGCACAGGTGAATGGTTATGTATTAATTATATTGGACAATCAGTTGCCTGGCGGGGCGAGAAATTGATCTACAATGATTCCATATTAGTACAAAGGTCCGTGATTGGCAACACTGGCTTTAATGGCAAACTTCACGGCTGTGTAGAGTTTTCTAGAAAGAAAGAAAGAAATCATTTATTTGCCAAAGAATACACACATTACAAAAAGATCTTATTTGATTTGTAGAAGATATATATTTTGTTGAATGTTAGAGCGACTTTGTAAAACATAATAGTGAGTATTTAATTGTAGGTATTACAAAATATAATAAATTATATGAATAAAAAAATGAATAGTAACCTGGTTTTAACTGTATTGAGAAATAGTACTTTTATGCTAAAAATATTTGATTACCGAATATTTTATAATGTGCCAATTTCAATAGTTGTAAAAGACGAAAATACGTGTTTTTCTTCCTACACCCTTAGGAATATAATCACTACATAGTATAAAACAAAGTCGCTTCTTTGCCCTATGTCCCTATGTATGCTTAAATCTTTAATTTTGATGCGGTTTTTTTAATAGATAGAGTGATTCAAGAGGAAGGTTTATATTATTATGTATAATACATGCATAATATACTTAAGGGTAACCCACAATAACCATTTCCCGTGCGGAGCCGGGGCGGATCGCTAGTTTAGTATAATAACATAACCCATAAGACTTTTTAGAGCGAGTACCTATATCAAGATACTCTATCTACGAGTATTAAAACAACACTAGTCTATTAGTGATGTTCCATTTGTGATTTTTTTTAATTACAAAAATACCTCGACAAACGGATGTTACTACTATAAACTGTTAGTAACATAGATATCCAAGTAATGTTACTAAAGTTGGTATTCTATCAGACAAAGCGAAGAATGCAAGTCTGCAGGACTGTCTTGACGGGAGCGTAAAGACATTTCTCAGTCACAAAGGTTCAAATTCTAGACTCGGTTCTACCTTTTACAATGAGATTAGTTTCTTTTATGAAATTACAAGAATTTTTTGTCAAAATACGGACTTTGAAAATTATTCGGTTCGAATGACCTAATGCTTTTTTTTTTATTAACGTTTTTTTTTATTTACGACTGAAATACGAATCAGCTCATTTTTTGATAATCCTGTAAAACAGAGGCTTACTAATTATTATTTTCTGTTATTAAACATAAATTATACAATATACAACAGAAAATGGGAATTAATTTGTCTATAAATTGTCTATTATTGATAGATAATTATCTATCAATTAATTATTAATTAATATTATAAATGCGAAAGTGTGTTTGTTTGTCCTTCCTTCGCGCCCTAACTAAGCAACCAATCGACTTGATTTTTGGAATAGAGTTAGTTGAAAGGATGGAGAGCAACATAGGCTACTTTTTACTGCGGGAAAATACCTCATTCCCACGGAAAAAACTGTTAACGCAGGCGGAGCCGTGGGACGGAAAGGTAGTTTGTCTATAAAAGTCAACATAATGACTGATTCCTCTTTTTTGTTTTATTGCAAAATACATCGTCTAAAGTTGGATGGATAGCTCTTTAAAAATTTCTCCGAAAATAAATTTCAAGAACAATATTCTAAAAATAAATTAAAATTATTTCCCAGCTAATTTCGGGGCCCCAAACTACAGCCATACTTGCAATTAGGTTCAGTTCTTTCTTTTTGCAATCGCGGCAATGGAACGAGCGGGCAAGAAACCGAAAAGGTTCCATTCATTCATTCGTTCTCAGTATTCATTCCTTTGAGCGGGTACGGAGCGGTTTTTTGTGTACGGAACATTATGTGAATATAGGTTTTGAATGCTTTTTATGCGGGAATCGTGTTCAATGGCGGCCATTTATAAATGTGTTTAAATCGTCAACATATTACTTAGTAACGTTTTTTTTTTTCGATTCATCTATGTATACACCGTAAAATTTAACTGGTTGTATTAGTACTCATGAAACTGAACAACCTTTCCAACAAAGTACAAGGTTGAAATCTCAAAAGTAATATTATAAACTTTTCTCATATAAACTTCAGTCACGTGACCGTCCACTTTTTATGGCAAGTTGAATTTAATTTGAGATTTGAACCTATTGTATGTACCTTACTGTTACCCGTAAGGTTAATTTTACTCACGTAAAAATTATAAATTAATATTTGAGTTTTTTACCAAGCAGCCAAATAAACTGAAAACAAGTTACAACTTACAGGACTCAAAATCACTGAAGGAACTCAGCCGTTACACTATTTGTAGCTCTCTCTATTCCTTCGAGAAGGTTCTCATTAATATGAACGGCCCACCCTGATTGGCTACAAACAGTATCTTTAATGAAAAACGTGACGTCATGACCACAGGTACTAACCGACCAACTTCAGAAAGTTCCCGAAAGATGGAATTGGGCGATAGTGATGCGAGACCATCTTAAATATCGATAGAAATGAGTAAGCTTAAAAAGTTGTAGCTACGAGTTAAATCTTTAGGTTCAAAGATATTTATTCTCATAAGAATCTTACTATTCACTTACATGAGAAATAAACAGAAATAATTACATTACATGTTTAGTATAAACATAGGTAGCAGGCTAAGTAACAGACATAAATATTAATTAAATAGGCAAGCGGGTAAGACGCAAAAACGCAAACTAGAAAGACAGCATCCCAGAACCAAAAACATCGACCTAAACTATTGCATTGAGGGTAGTCGCAAGCGCCAGTTATCGGTAGCAGAATCAGAGTGGAGTGGGTAAGTTACATGGATCAAAGATTTGATGGATGTGGCATATTTGTTATTATAGAACTGACTGATTTACGTAAGTATTTAATAACCTATTTGTAGTAGCTAATTTTGTTTGTTATTTGTATTTTATTTTAATTGATTAAAAATATTTATTTTAGTACCTACTTATTTATAGTTGTCAATTTAGTTAGTACATATGATTATTATTTTTTGAGTATTTTTTTTTTTTTTTATGTTTCAAGGTAGGTTTTTATTAATATTATTTACTTGTTATCATTTATTTATTTTTATGTTTTATTTCATTATATGGAACTTAAGTAATTTTTTGAAGGTGTTCATACTTTTAGAATTTTTAATATCATCGGGTAATCTATTATATAGCTGAATGCTTTCATAAGTGACATTTTTTTTCCCATAGTTTGTTCTTGGATGGCGTGTTATCAAATGGTTTGCATTCCTCAGAAATTTAGACTGTATTGTTTTATTTTTTGTGAGCACTAAATTCGTGTGTATGTTTTTGTTTAAGATTTTTCGTATTAAGATACACGATTGATACTTGTATGTCTTTTCTATATTAAGCAGTTTTGTTTGTTTATATAATTCGAAAGTTGGGGTAAGAAAGTCGTAATTGAAAAGAATTTTAATTAGCTTATTTTGTGAGATTTGCAGGCCTTTCAGATTGGTTCGAGCAGCTGAACCCCAGACTTCTATTAGATAGTCTATATGCGGTTTTGCAAGACTGTTGTATATTGTGTAGCGTACATTTTTTGGGAGACAGTGCACCGTACCACGGATTGCACCCATAAGGGAAACAAGTTTCTGCTTCACCCTGGCAATATGTATATTCCAGGTTAACTTACTATCAATCAGTAGGCCCAGATACTTTTCACTATCCGTTCTGTCGATGAGTTGATTGTTAATTTTGAGCGGTTGGAAGTCAGAAATCTTTTTGTTTTTAGCGGCGAAAACAACAAAGTGTGTTTTAGCAACGTTAATTGTCAGCAGGTTAAAATGGAACCATTCGCTAAGCAAGTCTAAATCACTTTGTGCATCCTGGATCAGAGTTTTGATGTCAGTACCGAAATAAAAAAGACTAGTATCATCTGCATACAGAGATAAGTCTCCCTTGAGTTTCAAATTGCTTATATTATTAATATAGATTAGAAAAAGCAAGGGACCTAAAATAGATCCCTGTGGGACTCCGTATGTGATTGATTCTTCTTTGCTTTTATACTGGGCTAATTGAACTACTTGACGCCGATTTGTGAGATAGGATTCGAAGAGTTTGTAAGCACTGGCCGTAATACCTATGTCATTTAACTTTTCAAGAAGAATTTTGTGGCTAACTGTATCGAAGGCCTTTTTCAGGTCAATGAAAACACCTACAGCAATCTGTTTGTCATCAATACAATTCTTTAAGTTTGTTATCAAATCAACTGTTGCAGATAAAGTATTTGATTTTGGTCTAAAGCCATATTGCCTTCGATACAGAAAGTCAATAGAGTTTAGATATATTTCAAGTCGGTTATAAATTATCTTTTCAAATATTTTTGATACTATAGGTAGCACAGAGATCGGACGATAGTTGCTGGGGTCAGATCGGCTTCCGGCCTTATAGATGGGCGTTACTTTCGCAATTTTGAGAGAATTTGGGAATATACCTTTTTGCAGACAATAGTTAATACAACGTGTAAGTTCTGGGGCTATGAGATCATTTATGCACTTTATGGTTTTCGTATTTATGTTATCTAATCCTGAACTAGAGTTTGATTTTAAGTTATTTATTATCTTTCTTACTTCTTCTACCGATGCCGGTCTGATGCTGGCTAATCCAAACCTTGTATGATTCTTGTCGATGTTCATGTCCGTGTAGATGCTGTCATTGTGATATATATCGGGAATATCTTGCGCTAGTTTATAACCTACACTGGAAAAGAATTCATTGAAGCAATCACAAATATCCTGTATCTCAGTAAAGGTAGCTTCGCTATATGTCAGTTTGGTTGGTAATGTTGTTCCTATAGTCTTGTTATTGTTGAGGCAACTGATTAACTTCCACATTTTTGCTGGATGTTTTCTATTGTCGGCGAATTTTTTGTGATAGTAGTTCCTCTTCAATCTTTGGATTTCGATAGAAACATTATTTCTTACCCGAAGGAATTGATTTTCTAAATCTTTGTCCATAGGGCTATTTCTATGTTTCTTCCAAAGTTTATTTCTGTCATTTATTTTATCAAGAATATTTTTGGTAATCCAGTCTTGTTTCGGTCGATTTAAGATTTTTGTTCTTCTGACCTTACAACTATTTACATTTTCTAGTAGTCTTTTTTCAAATATGGTGTAATCTTGGTTATTAACATTCGGATTAGCTTGATCCGATGTTGTCTCATATAGTTTCTTGTAATCTACCGCCTCGTATTCTATTTTAGATTTAGGTTCTGGTACATATTGTTTTAATTCAAAGTATATCTGCTTATGATCGGAAAGCGAAGATTCCACAATCGCGAAATGACAATGGTGTTCTTTTAAATCTGTAGAAACGTGGTCTAGTATGGTTTTACTCGTGGCTGTTTGACGTGTACAGTAGTCAGGGTGTATTTTGTTGATGATCACGAAACCATTTTCTAGTAGGGTATCTTTGTAGGCTTTCACTGATTGATCTGGAGTTAGAAGATCGAAGTTGAAGTCGCCGAAGATTATAGCTCTTCTCTTGTTATGTATCTGCATTGTAAGAGTGTCTAGAAATTCATTAGTATTCGTTCTACCGGGTTTGTAGATAGCGCCTATGTTTACTGAAAATTTTTCAAGTCTAATCCAAAGGTAATGATTCTCGTTTCTTTCGAATTCTTCAACAATTTCATGCTTTAAGTCGTTATGTGCATATATGGAGACTCCACCGCCCATTACACCACGTCTGTATTGAAAATAATGCGTGTACCCTGGCAAATTGAGTCTTTTGGCTTCATCTTCAGTTTTTATCCACGTTTCTGTTAATACAATAAGATGTAGTGTAGGTTTGAAACATTTTACGATGCACTTCAATTCATCAAACTTTCCAGGCTTCACGATACTTCGGGCATTGGCATATAAGCAACGAAGTGATGTTTTGTTTGTTAATATATCACTATAGTTATCGCTTATTTGATATGTCGTTATACTAGATTTAATTTGTGCGTCTTTTAGTTTTTTGGAGTTTCCTTTATAATTTTAGGGACATTTTTAATGTATTTGATGCGTAGGTTTTGTTCTCCTTTTTCGATTCTAAGTTTTAGTTCTTCTTTCAAAAGTTTAAATTTGTCTTTCTGCAACGGTGTCTGATCAGCGAAAACTCTTATATTTGTGTCGTTTTTCAGGACTTTTTTACTTCGGAGAATTGACATAGCAGTTTCCTCGGATTCAAGGTACACTTTAATCGGACGCGTATTGTTAGGGCTATATTTTCCAATCCGCAGAATTTTTTTCGGTGGAGGACAATCTTGTACATGCAATTTTAAAATTTCAAGAACCTCTTTCTTGTCCAACTCAATACGTTCTTTTGGGTCACTGGACTGTGGTTCCGCAATACCAACAATCAGAACATTCTTTTTTCTCAGAAGTTGATCATTTAATTCGGTTAAAATAGCGTCATAAGACGCGGTAGCATTTTCAGGTTGGATTGCTTTCAGTTTTTGTACATCAGATTCCAACGTAGTAAGTTTATCCTGAGTGTTCGTGACAAGTTCAGTTATATCTTTTATTTCAGTTTTCATTACTGTCTGTTCCCTTGTTATGGCACCAAGTTTTTCTTCCATCAGTTTCATGCTGGCTTTTATGTCACCTGTTTCCGCTTTAATGTTTGCAATATCTTCTCGAATTTTTTCCGAGTTTTCTGCTTGTGTATTAGTCAATGTGGTCAAAAGAGACATCATGGTTTTCATTTGCGCTTGCATTTCAGCTAGTTGCTGCTGGACATCATCGTCGTGTTTCCTTTTAGCGCGAAAAGTAATGGAGCCTGGATTAAGACTCTCTGATGTTGCCAGATTTGGTTGAGAATCACTCCGCTCCATGCGAATGCCACATCCAGATGACGACTGTACGTTCATGTTACCTCTATTGTATTATTTACGTCCAATTGACGTTGAGGTGTCACAAGTTGAAGTAAGAAGAAAAATAAGAGGTTGTCTTCTTTACTCGAGGAAGTGAAGAGCGGTTACGGCAATAGCTCACTCTTCTTTAATTCATTTAATTTAATTCATCTTTAATTCTCACATCACAGCTATAATTCGTCATGAAATTATTTGAGAGCGTAAATAATAAGCTATCATGTAATAAAAATATAGGAACTTTAAGGTCAGTAAGATTTATTGAAGGAAGGCGATGACGAAATCGCTTATTTAATGTTTGTTTGAGGCTTTCACGCTTTATTTTGTATATTTACGGGTCTTTACGCGATTATAATAATAATAAACTAATATTAATAATAAACTTTTTATTAAAGACAATAGTGGTCCAGTTGTTAGTAACAAAGCTTAACACTAGGTTAAAAATTGTTCCGCAAGGTTTAGGTACGTCGTAAATTTGCAAAACATTAAAAAATACTTTTATTTATCGATAAAACTTAACATTTATTACAACGAACTCAAACATCACTAGTTGTTAAGTTTGATTGGGGATGGGATCGGAAAATATTAATAGAACTTACTGACATAGATAATATAATAACATATTCATTGAAAGGCATAAACAGCCTATAATAAAATCATATTCTAACATTATATTAGGGCATTAATATGCCCCTTTTTCTTTGTATACGGAATCTATTATGAGTATAATTTTCTTTTACTTGTGTATCGGTCAATGATCCCCCAATATTTACTTGTCTTTTAGTTCCGCTTGAAAGAGATAGCGAATATGATACTCGTAGATAACGTCTTGATAAAAATATTGAGGTTTTTGTAGCCAAGTTAGTAGTCGCAGGTTCGAACCTTCATGAAACATTTGTCACTAGGTGCATTACGAAACACGCAGATCGGTGTGTCTTATTTTAGATACGTACCGAATCTTAACCCAAACAATTTGCTATAGGTGGTTTTATTTAGGGCTTACTAAAACACTGCTCACCCAGTCAAAGAAATTGACAATTGACATTGTGTATCTTTACTAAATATTATAATCTTTAATAATATTTGTTTGTTTGCATTGAATACGGCATTTTATTTGCATTGAATGGCGGCAGCATAGGCTACCTTTTACCGCGGGAAAATTCCTGATTTCTATGGGAAACACTGTCACGCATAATTCATTCATTCATAAACGCAGGCGGAGCCCCGAGGCGGAAGGCTAGTGTTATGTATGTATCATCTTTATATACCCTACATAGTGAAAAACGAAATCTACCTACCTTACTACTTTGATAAATATTAGTTTCATTTTTAAAAACAAAGCATATCGCACTACAAAATGCACATCGCTAAGCTTTGCACAAAAATTTATAAAAATATGCTTCCAAGATAAAAATAGGAGGTAAGGTCGCTACGTGAATGTTGCCAGCTGAACTATTGAAGAAAATTTTATTTTCTGATACATTCTTCTCACAGACTGTGAACAAGAGAGGACTCTGTTAACTATTTATTATTTTACTCGAAATTTTCTGGGTTTAGCTTTAGAGGAAATTGTGAATTGCAGTATTTGGAGTGAGTATTCTTATATGCCATTTACCTTCCATTTCCAATAATTTTATCTGCTGGGAAAAGGCTTCTCTCTGTTTTCCGCATGACTCACTTTCCTGTGCCTCTTCTTAAAAATATTATGCTCATCCAAGTAAATAATAATAATAATAATAATAGTAAGTAGTTGGAGTAAACGCCGCCTCTTCCCCTTCTGAGGAGAGGTGTGGAAAATAAGCTTTATGCTCACATAATAATACAAGACTTCGCTACCGTATCTTTACTAGTTTTATATTTTGAGCGATCTACTAAAATCAATAACACTATTACGTTTTCGGAATCGTAATAAGACCGTAGCTAAAAAATGATGAGTACAAGTTTTAGTAGAAATCGCTACTCAGCTATAAGGTCGCCTGCATGTACACATTTTGTCCTTTTTGTGAAATAAACTATGCTGTCTTTTCTAGTGTACAATGAAGTTTATCCTATTATATTTTAATAATTCTCCATATCGTTCTTTTTTATGTATTTTGTTTGAAAAGTACAACAAAGTTAGAAAGTCAGTGACCTTTTCAATACGTTGTTGAGAAGATATTCTCAAATGCAACACATGTTCTGGATCGTCCGAGCCGGCACGTGCTGAGTTAAAATTTCATACTGCACCCGTGTGTGAACATGTGTAATGGCTG
Organism: Teleiodes luculella; assembly: GCA_948473455.1. Lineage (NCBI taxonomy): Eukaryota > Metazoa > Arthropoda > Insecta > Lepidoptera > Gelechiidae > Teleiodes > Teleiodes luculella. Next base: position 15,421,340 of record OX419586.1, read on the forward strand.
GCAATATTATTTTATGTATTTTTTTTATTTGAATTAACTCCTATGGCAGCGGCGGCAGTTCGAAATCGTCTTTTCAAATTTCGAATTTCGTAAAAAAAGTGTGTATTCGAAACCGAGAGCGTCGGTTGCCAAGTAACTAGGCCCGTTGACTTCTTTTCAAAAGTTTGCGGGTTCTTCAAGCCTCAGCACGTACCAATAAATTTTCGATTTTCAAATCCATTATGTACGTTTCGTCGATGTTCTTAAGTGAACGAAAACATTGAGGGAACGTGCATGCACACACCTGCGAAGTAATTCAAAATTTGTTTGTGAAGTTGACCAACCCGCACTGTGCCAGCGTGGCATTATACCATACCATACCATACCATTCTCATTCCACTTCAAATGCGATTAAATAAACGTATGTTGTAAATATTCTTTCACTATGACTCATTTCGAGCCATCAATATCCAAACCAGCGTAGTACAATAGATATTAGTGCGGAGATCAATTTATCATGCTATGACGTGGCAGAAAATGATAGTAAGTTTTGCACAGAATAAAGGTTTTTGCGACGATGGTTCGCTCCCATTGTTATCAGGAATATTTGTTGTTTTACGAGAAACATTTTCTGAGCAAGATGTATGGAGCAAGGTCACATAGAGAGCGTATTTCCAAGCCAATTGAACAGGCCTTAGTCGACCACGCTGGCAGAGTGCGGTTTGGTCAACTTAACACACAACCTTTAAATTACTTCGCAGGTGTGTGCAGGTTTCCTAACGATGTTTTCCTTCGCCGTAAGAGCGTCGAATGAACGTACATATGAATTTGAAAATCGAAAACACATTGGAACGTGCCCAGGCTTGACCCCGCGACCTTCCGAATGGAAGTCAACGACCCCAGCTACTTAGCCACCGACGCTAAAATGTGATAATCTAATCTATTTACTCCAAAGGCCAAAAGCGGCTCTATGATTCTGACACCAGGGTTTGTGAGGTATGTTTACCTCGAAACCCACTCGCTAAGTGGTAGGTATTCATTTAATTATCAAGTCTTTCTAGTCTCTTTGAAGGCAGTATTTTCGAGCCATATTATTAAGTTCTAGATCTTTGTTTTTGTCATTAGTGTAATTAACGATACTGTTTCATGAAAAAATAAGGTTTCTTTGTCTTTTTGGAGCATCTTTTATTAAAAGCTATAAAGTAAATATATCGAATGGATGAATGAAGATTATAAATGATAATAATAAGATAAGGTTGCCCGGCAGAAATTGTTAATCAGCAATAATGCTACCTATATAAATTATACACTTTATTTCCCTTTTGTAAATTATACTATACTGTTTGTCTTCTAGCGTGCCATAAATTATATTATTATTCTATTTTAATATACTAATTTTTAGCATTATAGTAAAGATAGATAATAGGTAAGTATGTATAATTGATAATGTACATAACATTTTATTAGGTACTTTAATATTGATGTATTTCACAATAATAAGAGTGCAAAAACGTATCTTTTTAATTATAGCAAAGATACCTAGTATCTTCTGCTTCGATACTGTGTCAAGTATCATTGTCGGCGCCTTTGATCTCAAATTAATTAAAACCTATTGTGTTCGTGCTCTTTTTGAGTGCCGACAAGAGTCCCGGCCATGAAAGAAAACGAAAATCTTTTCAGCAACATAAAAAAAAACCGAAAGAATTAACAAAGTTTTGGAAAAAAGTTAAAATTTAATTTTTAATTAAGGATGTTATTGGTAGTACTTATAACATCCTTGTTTTTAATCCATTAAATGTTTTTGACGTGTAAATCGCCAGTATTTTACTACCCGACTGCGTAAAGCAAAAAAGGAAGGTAATTGTAATTTGAGTTTTGTACAACTAAACTAGTACTATCAAGAACACGCTAAGCTAGTGATTTTGCACGGTTCCTATGTCCGCTGAATACAGCTTACCCTGCACTTGACTGTACACATAAGCTTCTCTCTGGAAAATATTTATATTGGAATAACTCAAGTTGAGAATAACTTGAGTCCACAATCAAGACATAAAATTGCTTTAAGACGCAATCACTTGGTACTCAGCTGGGGGCAAGAATGTGAGTATGTACGATTATAATGTTTGAAATATTTATTTTTGTTTGTCTTTGATAACGCATTTGCTTGCTAAAGGCATGTTCTATCTAAGTGCTTGTTGAACAGACTTTAATGTTTCTTTCTTCTTCTTCTTCTTTGTAGAGGATTTAGAAAAATGCTGGTCTAGAACCAATACGACAAAAAAAGTTACAAAAATCCTACTTTACGTTGATGCATGTTTTTTTATGACATGCCAAATCTTGTGGTATGCTATAAATCTATATTATTATAATAAAACTGTAGAGGTCGAAAATCTTTCCATAGAAAAAAAGGTGTAAATCGCGAAGCTTTTATTCTTGCAACCAACAACAACTAAAACCTCCAATCCAGTACCATGGTCAATATCTCCCATTGAAAAAGCTGTTTACAAGAATGTATTATAAGGAAGTATATTTAGAATTATTACCAGCGATCTCTTCGGTATTTGTCCCCTTTAGAATTTTGTTACACAAATGGTACTATAGGTACTATTTATGGTTTCGGTTTATAGAAAACCTCTAGGATTTCCCACTTCTCTAAATCCTATACTTAAAACTTTCAATGTACCTTTTTTCACCTTTTTTTTCTCCAGCATTTACTTTGCATTTTTCTTGCTTTTTTCTACAGCATTTACTTTTTTTTAATTGTACTAAGAGGTCTGCACGTAATATTACAAGTAATTACTTAGGACCGCCACGCAATTGCGATTTTTTTGCAAGCTGCGGATTTAACAGTGTTCATAATATGTAGAAATATAAAGCTGCACCATGTCTGTCGGCTAAACACACTCGTCCATTTTACAACAAATATTAGATCGGCCCAGCTCAGTAAAAAAGCGCCTACATCGAAATAAAAAGCTTCAAAAAGAATTCATAAAGTCACTTTGCAAATACAAGGTGCTCCAAAAAACGAGCATAAAATAGGCCGCTTAAAATAAATATGATGGGTCGGTAGGGGGCGCCACTTGCCCTCGGCACCGATATCAATATCCGGATGAATATTTTACCGCTTTCAGGTGAAATTTCAGCTTTTCCAGGGTACCGTTTACAAACTTTAACCGGTTATAATGTTTCGACATGTTTTAATGTTCATTTAAAAGTAAAATATTTAGGATTTTTCGTACGTTTTCTGTAGTGATATATTTTACGCTATTTATACATACAACAGTCTTTGTTCGAATAAGAGTATGTAATTTATTTTACTTTTTTAGTATCGATAGGTTTTAAACATCAGTAGTATCAATATTAAAGATAACAAAAAATCAATGAATAATCTACATATAGTACTTTCGCGTTAGCTTGGCAATAGCGAACATTGACAAGACCGGTACCAAAAAGTAATATTTTTAAACGATAATTATCGCTTTCCGTACTAACTGTTCTACTATTCATGTACTATTCATATGGACTATGTACTATTCATATCGTATACATTTACTAAGGAAAACGATATAATACGAGTACAGTGGTAGTAAATGTCAACGCTCGCTATTGCCAAGCTAACGCGAAAGTACTATAGCAATCTCCATGTAAAATGCTTACCTTACTTTACGGAGGTTCCGGGTTCTTGTCGAATAAATATATTTTTGTAAGACTTTAGTGGTTGAGTGTTAGTTAATGCAACTTCAAATGTCTACAAGGCATGTCAGAAGTTTTTGGTTCTGACATACCTAAGGGTTAAGCATTCTTTCGCATAATGAATCCTCGATGAAACGATCTTTCGAATTACTATTTATCGCACATTAGTGTTTCGAATCTAAGTTACGGACTCTTAAATAATAAAATCGGTCGAAGACCGTATGACCAAAAAAAAAAAAAAATAAGAGTGAATAACTCGTGTTTTCTATTTGTTGACTAATCCCTACTCATATAAAAAATGCGAACGTAACTCTGTCTGTCTGAATGTTACGCTTTCACACAAAAACCATTGACCCGATTTTGATGAAAGTCGGTACAGAGATAGAGTTGACCTTGGAAAAGGACATACCTACGCTAATTTTTATCGCGGGAAAATACCTCATTCCTACGGGAAAAACTGTTAACGTTGGCGGAGCCACGGGGAAGAAAAATAGATTTCTATACAATCAAAAGAAACAGATACCAGAATTTGATGTCTGTTAGTAATAAATTTCAGCAGTTTTATAACAGCAACCTGTAGATTATTTTTATGAGCGCAAAGGTTTATTGCAGTTACCCTTACGAGTGGAGTGAAATGGCAGATTCGGTATAATTGAGTGTGCGACTGAATTCAAATAAAAAATATCTTGCGGTTTTATCAATCTGAAGTATTGCTTATTTTTATCTAATTACGTTACATACATCGATTAATTTATCCGACACAAAAAATAGCCGCGGTGCCATAAACTAGGATATTTTTGTTTGAGTCTACGGATGAAACACGCATAAACGTAGGTTTTTCTTGCTGAAACACTATTTTTCACTGAACCATGGATTAGTGTGCCTACCAATAAAAATCTGGAGACTTAGACTTAAACTAGGTTATTCTATCAAAGCGTTATAACTAAGACTAAAATTTTAGGAAATTTGTCTATTATAAAAAACTTAACGAAACTAACAGATGCCTTATTCGGTGAAACTCTCTATTACAACTTTTTCTAACAAGTCCGAGGATTTCCGTCGAAAAATTCGCGACCCAATCACCAGAACACCGAAGTTTGATTTTTCCATACGACGCTGTCCCTCAAATTAAACAAGGTAGCGAGGAAATTCAATCTAATCTAAACTTCCTCCAATCCAATCGCGAGTTTCCTCACCCCCCCCCCCCTCTCTTCTGAAGATTCGCGGGGGGCATGTCAAAGTGTAAAAAAACAGCTACATCACTTTCTTGCTATCTCAAATAAACGTCATTATTACATTTCTTTATGACTGGCATGGTGATGTAAGTACTGTAGACGCAAAACCATTAAGACAAAAACAAGACGTAAGGTTTATTAATAACGGTATTACTATTCAATACAGTTGTGTTATTAATGTTTATTTATTTATTATTTAGTTAATATATATACTTACGCTTTAAATTTTTAATACTCTCTCGTTTTAAAAGTGAAAAATATAAACATTTATGATGACATTTTTTGTAAACAATAATTACTGTAGATGAGTAAGAATATTGTTATAATCTTGTTAAGCTTTTTGTTTTGGTCTGCACAAACAGAACCCAAAATAAATTAGTATTGTGTAGAGTGCAATAAAATAACTATTTTACAGATTGAGATCTTCCCGTCAATATGGTACAAGACTAAAGATTTGCCATACTTTTTATAAAACCAGTCTAACAATTCAAAACAAAAAAAAAATACTAATACTATAATAACGCGTGTGAAAGTCTAGTGCCTTCGCAATAAAAAAATCATTCGCGGTAACATGCATCACAATCTTGTAGCATCGCTTTAGCATTCATCGATATTTTGTGTCACATTGGGTATTTGGATTAAGGCCTCCCCCAAGGATCTCCACAGGGGGAGACCTTTGTCCAGCAGTGGACGTCTTTTAGCTGATGATGATGATGATGATGATTGGGTATTTCAATCGAGATTTCATTTTTTACAAAAAAAAAACACTATTATGTCTGAGTTTTCTGAAATCACTGTACTGTGTCACCGGGGCAATCTATTTCGGGTCGGTGCCCTTTGATGTGGAGATGTCAAAACGTGAACGCAATGGAGATTTGAGCTGTGCCTCTATTCGAGTACTACACGACTTCTAATCGGTTAAAATTTACCGACAGGTTGACTTTTATTCCGGTTTCTTAACCAAAACTATTTGTAATTCTTGTAAACTAGCTTTCCGCCCTAAGGCTCCGCCCGCTTTAACCGTTATTCCCGTGGGAATGAGGTATTTTTCCGAGGTAAAAAGTAGCCTATGTTACTCTCCATCCTTTCAACTAACTCTATGCCGAAAATCAAGTCGATTGGTTGCTTAGTTAGAGCGTGATGGAAGGACAGACAAACAAACACACTTTCGCATTTATAATCTTATAGTATGGAAGTATGGATATGGATAAGTACGGATTACTTTAGTGCAGATTTTTATTGTTTAAAAATCTTATAGGTTTTTGCAACCTCTGTCTATTTTGTCATCTGACAAAAAATTACAAGTTACTTGCGTAAAAGACACTTTCATGTTTGAAAGTTTCGGTCCGTAGGCTATTTTTTATCGTGGGAAAATAATAATACCTACGGGATAAATAACATCGCTAACTAAAAACCAGTATTTTTATACCTACCTTGTACTTAGCAGTTTTAATAAGTTAAATTAAAAATTATTTTTACTGATTGTTGGGTTGTATAGTATAAAAAACCGGTGAAGCTGCCGGACCTAGAGCTAGAGAGATAAAGTTATGCGTGAACGGTATTGTACACTGTCCAAAGTTTTGGGTGCCTGTAAATTAGGCGGCCAATTTCGTATTTCGGAATTCCTTGACAGGTGGTGTCTGTTGAAATTATTTCGTTATAATTATTCCGTCTCCGTATTATGAGAACAATTAGGGACGTTTAGCGAACAAAACCTTTCGCTGACGGACATTTTGAAATTTAATCCAGACAACCTTTAGGTAGAAGATGTGCAGAGAAAAAGAAAGGGTGGTTGTGTAAATTCTATTGGAAATAATTATAGAGGAAAGACTTGTATTTTTGTGTGTATGTTTGTAATAAATAAACTCAAAAACGAATGTGCCGAATTTCAAAAATTCTTAAACTATTAAAAAGCTACATTCACCTTGAAAACATATGCTACCTTTTACCGCGGGAAAATGCCCCATTCCCACGGGAAAAACTGTTATAGCGGGCGAAACCACGGCGGAAAGCTAGTACTATTTGATTAGTATTATTATCACAATAATATAATGATATCTTGTGTTTTACCTCCCACTCTCATTTGACCCCGAAACATTTGTGTAGGAGTCGTCAAGACTTTGGTATTTTTCCTTTGATCTTAGATAATTTTAGACAATGGCTGGGATTAGGGCCTGAGGCAGACGGTTTACTTGCTACTCGTGTAATAACCTCAGTAACTGTCTTGTAATTATTTTGATTAACTGTGTCTGTCGTCTGTGGCTGAAAGTTAAGCACTAGACTCTTTGCGAAGGCGGTTACAATCAAATAATATTTTACTTACCTAAAATACAGCAAGATTTTATTACTATCTATACTAATATTATAAAGAGGAAAGGTTTGATTGTTTGTTTTTTTGTTTGTTTGTTTGTTTGCATCGAATAGGCTCCGAAACTACTGAACCGATTTCAAAAATTCTTTCACTGTTGGGAAGCTACATTCACCCTGAGTAACATAGGCTATATTTTATTTAAAAAAAAATTAGGGATCCTTACTAAAACTTCAATAATGTAACCCAAGGTGTGAAAAAAATACGTAAAATATTCCTAATAATTGAAAATACTCCGAAAGTACTGAACCGATTTTGGTGAAACTTGGCACAAAGTTTGAATAGACCTTAGGAAAGAACATAGGCTACAATTTACCGCGGGAAATTTTCTCATTCCCACGGGAAAAATTATTAAAGCGGGCGGAGTTGGCACAAAGATAGAATAGACCTTGCGGTCGAACATAACTTTTACCGCGGGAAAATTCCTCATTCCCACGGGAAAAACTATTAACGCGTGCGGAGCCGCGGCGGGAAGCTAGTTTTAAAATAAAAAGCTACAGATCTTACAGACACGCCACACTAGCATCTTTCGAGAGTCGTCAACGCCGCGCCAGCGCTGCGTTTTTTTGCAAACAAAACTACTTTTGCGAACACGCCTTTCTTTTGTTTCAATCGCTTTTCTGCCTATGATTGTATGCGGGACGGCCAGCGCTGGCGTCGCGACGACGACGCTTGTGTGGGGGGGGCTCTAGGTACGTACCTGTAGTGATCTTACGGCGGCACGCCTCGGTACGTACCAGTGTTTTCGATTTTCAAATAAATAAAGTACGTTTATTCGACCCTCTTACGATCTTAAGAAAGCATCGTGAGGTAACCTGCACATGCATGCGAAGAAATACAAAGGTTGAAGTCGACCATCCTACACTGGATCATCGTGGTCGACTATGGCCTATTCACCCTGGTTTACGGTAGGCTCGATACCACGGTGGGGGTATATACCTATGGGCTATTAAAGAAGTATTTTTTTAATTAGAAAAGTATTGAAATCTTAAGAATTACGTGGAAACAAATTGAAAAACCTTTCAACAAAATATCTAGATTAAACCCGTGCATTCTATTACAGATCTGTTATCAAGACTCAATTTAAGTATTTGTCTATTCATCTGACAGACAATCAACTGCTGGACCAATTTTAATTGAGTTCGGAGAAAATTTCTACTTAAAATTTTCATCGGGATGGATCCGACTATCAAATTCAATTGTTATCCAGTGATTCCCTGAAACCTATTTTCTGGAATTTCAAAGCGATCCTGTTATTTTGCTAAGTAATTGGAGGATTTACCGACAAACAACGCAATCAATAGAGAGTTTAAAATTTAAACGAAATAAATAGGATTTTGGGTTTTAAAATGGAAATCAAATTGCCAGACAGAAATACTGAGTGTTTTTGACTTTAGAATATGGCTTTATACTCGTAGGCATGGACGTAGTAATATACCTTAGAGAATAAAAAACAATTGATTACACTTCAGGTATAATATTTTACGTTTATTATTTTAATTATTTATACAACAAAACCATCGGACATAACCTCAAAAAGTCAAAACGTCAAAGTGAACTGTCAGGTTAAACCCTTTAACTACCCGAAAAAACGAGGAGATACATTTATTCGCTACTACTTTAATCTGAGAATAACACCTATAAAACTAATGAAAAATCGAAAATCTTGCTATTCGTCGCTTAACTGCTATCTGGGCATTCAAAAATCGGTCTCAAAACTAATACATTTGAGACGGTGGTGTAACACTGAAGGTTTGTCCGTACGTACGTAGTTTGGTATTTCATCCGTCAAGAGACGTACCTATGAATCAATTTTTCTTACTATCAGTTAAGGTGGTATTGTCTATCAAAGTCATCTTTCTTTCATCAAAATAAAGTACATTGGACAAAGATATTTGACTAGTCTACTTAAATTCTATGGCGTATTGGTAAGTAGAGCGGCGGCGGTAACTAAATACTAAGGAAAAAATGATATAATATATTACTGTCGGTATTGTTATACAGCAACCTATAACACACTTGCCCGCCTCCCTTAAAAGAGTTATTTTTTAAATCCCCATACTCACAGTTGCAAAATACTATTATGCGTGATTTTTTCAAAATTTGTCTCGTCAAGTACCAGGTAGATAAAAGGTAAAAAAAACTGCAAATGATCCCTTAAGTAACATTTCCGGAAACCGCCACTTGGCAGATCCGCCGGTGAGATCCGCGGGATTATCTGCCGCTTCCGTGATTAAACGAACTCTAAATGGACCAGTTTAAAAAATGCTGCGTCATGTTATTTGACAGCGAGCTCCTTATTTTTAAACTGTACTATTTCATTTCTTTTAAAAAAATATATATATTTTACTATAGTATTTAAGTGTATGTATAAGTAGTAATAAATCAATAAATAAATTATTTTCGTGAGACACAAGTGAAATACCTACACATTTTTTGCAATCTGTATAATAAATCTGTAGAGGCTGAAAATCTAAACATAGAAAAAAATGCTTATAACCGAGTCAGGGGGATGTAAGAAGTGATATATCTCTAAAATCTCGATATGCAATAAATTAATTACAAAGTGTACGTGTGTCGAAAGATACGTACGTCAAATCAAATCAAATAAAAAAATACTCTATTGCACAGAACAAAAACAAATACAGTAATAATACTCAAAGAGGAGAAGGCAAGTGGCGGCCTTATGAGGCCGTCTACAAAATTATCGCCGCAAGTGGCGCCGCCAATTGATTTTCCTCAATTTGTTTTAACACAGAGCGAATTTAAATAAAGTAATTAACTTATTTGATGTAGAAAATCATAAGCTTTTTTTTAAACAGGCAATATTCTAACTGCAATAGTCCTCATGGTTATAATTTAGAAAACCGCCAAAAACGGCCACTTTTGGCGATTTTCATAAAAGTATCTAGCTGTATTATTGCCGTTAGAATATTGCCAGTTTAAAAAAAAGCTTATGATTTTCTACATCAAATAAGTGAATTACTTTATTTAAATTCGCTCTGTGTTAAAAGAAATTGAGAAAAATCAATTGGCGGCGCCACTTGCGGCGATAATTTTGTAGACGGCCTCTTAACGCTCTAAGCGATTTATTCCAGGCAACCATTACTAGTGTTATTAGTACCTACATCAATAAAATAAGTAAGTAAAAAAATTAAGTGGCGCAGCTAAGTACCAATCTCTGCAGTTGATTGTACTATTTTTCAACTTTTACAACCAAATCTAAAAACAACCGTCAATCAAAACAAAAATCCAACGAAATACTACCGAGCTGATCTATGTTTTATCATCTACTAGCGACCCGCCCCGGCTCCGCACGGGAAAATGGTTATTGTGGGTTATCCTTCAGTATATTATGCATGTATTATACATATAAACCTTCCTCTTGAATCACTCTATCTATTAAAAAAAACCGCATCAAAATCCGTTGCGTAGTTTTAAAGATTTAAGCGTACAAAGGGAGGGACATAGGGACAGAGAAAGCGACTTTATTTTATACTAGCGACCCGCCCCGGCTGCGCACGGGAAAATGGTTATTGTGGGTTATTCTTGAGTATATTATGCATGTATTATAGATATAAACCTTCCTCTTGAATCCCTCTATATATTAAAAAAAACCGCATCAAAATCCGTTGCGTAGTTTTAAAGATTTAAGCGTACAAAGGGAGGGACATAGGGACAGAGAAAGCGACTTTGTTTTATACTATGTAGTGACTATGTAGTGATCCGTCGTGACACGCAGCCCGGCGTTCATAAGACAGACAGCGGTAGCTGAGACCAGCTAAAACCGACAAATCTTCAGTATCCAGCCCTTCAGAAATTCCAAGTACACTTTTATTTGCAAAGGTTTTACTTATTGTTGGATCTCCCATCTCTTTATTGCCGCCTTGTGGGAGATTTGGGAAATATATCTTGGCGTATATTTTCATTTTTCGAAGGCTTACGGCGCGGGATAAAGTGTAACGTTGCAGATATTGATAAAAAACGATGTTGGAAGCTTGAAGATTCGCTATTTGCTGTTAGTCTGAGTCAGCTTAGTAGACTATAGTCTCAAATGTAATATTTAGACGTTTTTTCTTATATTATGATCGTAAATTACTGGTATAACGACAGTAATCGGAAAAAAAATGTTCGCCAGCATAAAATTCACTTTTTAATACTCTTATAAATACAATGAAATGTAAAATAAACCGCATTCCACTCACCAAATTTATATGTCTACTACAAACAAAACATACTCCTTCTCAATTAAATTCAACTCAAAATTTATAAATAGGTCTTTTTATACACTTAAATGACGTCGAAGTTAAAAACTTTGCTCAAACCAAGAATAAATTCCGTCATAAATAAATGAACATGTTAAGAAAGCCATATTGCGGAATTTCAACGGAACTATAGTTTTTAAAACTTTCAACGTTGTTTTACCACGGTAAACATCACGTTTTAAATCTTAATAGTTTCAATGGAACTGATTTTATAATGATAATTGTTGCCATAAACATAAAAATAGACATGTGGCACCTCCAGGTTTTTTATTATTCTGGTTAGGCTTTAAAAAACTTAACAAAGTTTCATTTACATTGGTCTATCAGTTCCGGAGATTAGCCCGTACAAACAGACAAACAGAGAAACAAAAAAAAAGAGAAAAATCTTAATAATATGTTCTATTTCACTTCTTATATCCCCCTGAATCGGTTTTTAGCATTTTTTTTCTATGTACAGATTTCCGACTCCACCAGTTTTATTATATTTATGTGCCTTGTGTTATCTGACAGCACAGGCTCTGTCTAGTTTGCGGATCGACGATCCGTTTGTGAAATGCTCCACATATTATTTTCCTTACTAAAAAGCGTGTCAAAAACACTCTCAAGTTAGACCACTACTTAAAAAATAAAACCTGTACAAGATAACAAATACTACTAAGTAACTTAACTCGTCTTTCCCGAAACCCATCAATATCCAGTCTAAAAAACGTAAGTAATATTCTTCCAGCCCCAACAAACAGCTAACTCCAGGGGAGTTAAATAAAGACTTTTCTGATTGCAATTCAGTCGCCGTGCCGCCCGAATTCCTCACGAATGTGACTTCGTTTTTCCCAACTTAAAGGGGTCTACAGACTTAATTCACGGCAACTGCAGCGTAACTGCAGAATTTGTAGTAAGATCAGAAACGTAGCGTGCCTTGGCGGGGCACCGTATATAAATTTGTTTGGGGGCTTACCTTAGGAAGGGTTTCATTAAAGATTTCTCACAAAAGAAAAAAAAATCATATAGTTTAAAGAAGGTTTAAGGACCGAACTCCGACAAGACACTACTCCGACAAGTTCGGTAGGTTAGGTTAGGTTAGGTTTTATGTTTTGTCGGAGTAGTGTCTGACGGAGTTCGGTTTTAGATTCAAAAAAAATCTGTAGTTTTTATTTTAATTTTTGCTTACGCACGTTGGGAGCCCCGTATAATTTGATATGGCAGATACGGCGGTAGCGACGCCCCTGAGTGAGACAACATTTAACTAAAAATTTTAAAAACCTCCGCCACATAACCGTTACTTGTTCCTTTCAACTACTTGAAAAGAGCTGACAATAATCAAATGGCTGAAGATATTTTCTTTTCCTCTTTTTCGTCGGGGGATAATTTATGAAGTATTTTTTTGAGTAACGTGTTATGTTGGTTGATTATGATAATGATTCTTTTTTCAATAATCTTGCTCAATTTTTTTTTACTTCAATTTATTGCGACATGAACGAGACTACTTTATTTTAGATTATGCAATAACATAATCGCGACCTTACAATGTGCTACGCCGTAGCAGTTTGCTACGAGATATATTGTAGCACTCTAAAATTGAAATTAATTTGAAGACGTTTACATATTTAGTAAATATAGCTCTCTGTGTGGTACTTCTCTCTTTAATAAATAAATAAGATTTTTTTAAGTATTTTTTTCTGAATTGCAAAGTTTTGTGCAGTTATGTATTATAAGGCGTGGAAATGCAGCCCGTCTACCCAGACCCTCAAACTAAACATTGATAAATAACGTGGAGGCTTTCCCTTTTTATTAAAATTTAAGTCCGGATTCCAAATGAAAAACACGAGTCATTTTCAGTGTCGGTATTTAGGCCATGAAAATTATCTTTTTGGAATTGGAATATTGCTGTATTTAATAAAATTTGCGTTTTGCTAAGCACTAGCAAAACATAATGCTGAGCTGTGGCCTGTTTAGCACTGTTTGGCACACACACGTTTTGTTTTGTTCTGTTTTTTATTATTACTGTGTTATTTTATGTCTGTAACTTGTTTGTCAATGTATTCTTTTGTTTTTCGTTTTATGTATTGTGTGTGTCAATTTGCTAAATAAACCTTTTATCTATCTATCTATCTAAAATGTTATAAAGTTGGTGATGTAACGAACGTCTCGGTGAGTGAAATTGCCCCCATTTGCTTGGATATTTTACATGAAATTTTTCGTGTAACAAGTTACTCTTGGGTTTAGGACATCGTTGAATACGAAAATCGTATCTATTGGCAGTTTAAATTTGACTTCTTGTGTCCTAAATCAAAGGGGCCGTCCATTTATCACGTGAGGCTTGAAAGGGGGGGGGGAGGGGTTTGACCAAAATCACGAAATATCACAAGGGGGAGGGGGGGGTGTGGTAAGATATCACATGTATTTATTTTTCCCAATCAAAAACAACCTGCAACCTTTCTGTCTAGGCATTTTTGTCATAGTCCTTAATTTCAGAATAAAATAAGGTAATACTTAATACCTGTACCTATTTAAACAAAATATTCTAAAAATTTTAAGATTCTTTGCTGGTGCTAAAAATACACGTGATGTTGGGTGGGGGGTGGGGGGTAGTCGTAAAGCTAACCACGTATCACCAAGGGGGAGGGGGGATTAAAAATGCAAAAAAAAAAGATCACGTGATTAATGGACGACCCCAAATATGGCTGCCGAAAAAAAAAGTTACCAACACAATCCGGCTTATTTTTCAAGACTATAATCTTGGACGAGACCGTGTTGATCGACCGTGTGATATGTCGATCACTCACAACATCAGCCTGTAAATGTGACAGTTGTAAATTACAACGAATAAAACAGTTTTTTTTTCTGAAAATTCGTTTATGAGACCCGAGCCCACCGATTATTTTAGATTTACTATTTTACGTAACAAAGTGTAAAAGATTACCCCGGTCCACTGGTTTTACAAACAATATAAAATTGTACTGAAAAATCCTGAGAAATAGTTCATACGCCCCATGGAGCTAACGAAATGTTCAAAACTTTGAAAATAAATCTAAGAGATGGCACTTTACTGCTACACTTAGGGCTGCCACTGATAAACAACATACATACACTAGCTTTTTGCCCTGCGGCCCCGCTCGCGCTATCAGTTTTTCCCGTGGGAATAATGTCGCGGGATTTGGCACGGCGCGGAATCGTATTTAGGACTTCTGGTAAATGTACATTGTACAATACAGGCCGCATTAGGGAGTTTGAACTTTGACTCTTTCATGTAGAATAAAATGCTTTTTTGTTTTATTTACGAAGTCTTTAGGGTTGAAATTGTTGTAAATACTGCCGACTAATGGATTTTCCCGCAATATATGGTAGCCTATGTGTAATTCTGGTGTATAAGCTATATTATTGTAAAGTTTAATTAAAATCCATTCAGTACTTTTTTGTGAAAGAGTAACAAATATCCATCAATACATCCATACATTCATCCATCCATCCTCACAAACATTCGAGTTTTCAAAATTGTATATGAAGTCAACTAACTTGCACTGGGCTTGCTCAACTAAGAATTGTTCTCCCTATTTTTAAATTAATACGAAGAAATATGTGTTTCCTATACCTATACAATGTCGAAATAAATATATTGGAATCTAAGAAGCACCACACACTAACTAAACAGAGAAAAGTAGCGCTTCGACAGGAGTTAATGGAATTTTCAAATGTCAACCCTACAGATTGCAGTCCGAGAGCCAACCGTAAAAAACAACAGTCAAATGTGGTGCGACAAAAAATCGCAAAAGTGGCATGGGCGAGTGGAAAATTCGTGGTTCGCTCTGAGCGGATCGAGAAAAGGGCAAAAAGTGTGCATTCGCAGATGGTATCCACTGACCTCTATTACAGTACGCTGGATTGGATATATTGGGGGAAGAATACCAAGAAAAGATTATTTAGGAATGCGATAATGTTAAAATTATAAACCGCTATAAATTTACACGAGTTGCTACAATAAACCATATTGTACGTTGGCGACGTCTAAATCAAACAAAATATCGTGAAAGGTCCATAATGATATGGATTCGCTTGTTTATCTATTAATATCTATATGAGAACAAAGAGCTGAAACATTCACCTTTCATTACAACTACGGCTTGCTTGTGTGTGACAATCTATTGCTTGATTAGGCATTCCCTTTTGAAAGAAAGTGTTGCCATAATCTCCAAAAAGGCATAAATGCGTTTGTTTTTGGCTGCACTCCCTTACAAGAAAGATTGGATTTGGTTTCTTTTTTTTCAAGTTTTTACTATTTTATTAGTTTTAACACTTTTGTATCTTTTTCTTCTTCTTCTTTTGTATGTTAATCTTTGTTTGCAAATAAAGTGTTTCATACCAATTTTATAATTAACATTCAGTCTAGTTACATTATAATGTATGTCAGTGGTAGCCGCTCTTTTAGGAGAAATGAATTTTACGAATCCTACTAGCTATTTCACTCGAGATTTTGAGAGAGCTCGATGTAGGAATTTAGGTAGGTATTGAATTTTATATTGAACCAGCTTTCCGCGTTATCGGTTTTTCCCGTGGGAATGAGACAAAAATACAAATCTTTTTTCTTTATAATATTAGTATAGATATAGATAAACGGAAAGCAAAAGTGACGACTCACCTGTCTAACTTCACTCTCAGCACCATTTGGAAGATATTGCGTTTGCCTAAGATTTGGCGCTAGCAGTTGCCTGTGGACAAAGAAAAAAAATCATTAGAACATGGAAATACAGAAAAAAACTTACAAAACATTACTTTTCGTTAGTTTAACCCTTTATAAGGTAAAACAATTTCATAAAATGCATTCGTTTTCGACTTTATGCTTTTTACCTCGGGAAAATACTTCTTTCCCACGGGAAAACCTGTTAACATAGTTAATACCAATACCGACCGAAACAAAGACTTTGATTGTTTAAACATAAGAGAAAACATAGAATTACATAGGTAAATAATCAAATACCTTCGCGAATTTTCGAGGGCTGTGACCTAAAACAAAACCTATTACAAAGTAGGCAACCCTTTCTCAACTTGATAATAAATATAGTTTGAAATTAAATTACTTCATAACAACAAAATAATATGTTTTCCATTGCCTATAGACAAAGCAAAGTTAGAAAGTGTAATTAATTTATAGAAAACAATGTAGCCCCCGAGTTATGACTGTATTTTGAGAACGAAATCGTATACAAAACGGGGACTCTGTTTTAAAGTTAAGGAAAATTTTGCAAGTATTCGATATTGTATACAAATTGGTATTGTTAAAAATTATGCTTTTTATTAATTTTGTTTTTATTTTGCGCAAGCATTTTCAGCCATTAACAATCCACTTCTATATTAAAATCCGTTCCACACAAATTATGTGTTTCCATAGTCCCCAAACTCAGCATTCAAGTTTGGGATCGCAGTTGTTTCGGTTACATAGGTGAACGCTGCTACCCATTAAATTATAATCGAAGCGAAAAATTAAGATCATTGAGCTTGGGCAGGGACTTGAACCCGCACCTCCTGGGCTATCCGGGCCGTACAGGCGTACTTCCAATTGTACCACCAAGCCTCCGTACAAGCCCAACGAAATAATTTAACGCTTTCGATTTTTTACTACGTGCTTTAGAGTGCACACAGATAGCCCAGGAGGTGCGGGTTCAAGTCCCTGCCCAGGCTCAATGAACTTCATTTTTCGCTTCGATTATAATTTAATAGTATATACTAACAGGCGTCACCTGTTGAAAAATCAATGAACTGCTGCTACCCATTTTGATAAATTCACTAACAAACTATTGAAAAAATAAAGGCTTATTTATGAGCGGTTTGCGACATGATACATAATTTTTGGCATGTAAAATCTTGTGTTAAATGCTACAAATAGAATAATTGCGGCATGCGGCAGCATTATTATTCTACGACGAGGCTACATCATAGCAAAATAATTTTCAAAGCATTTTACTGCAAAATTTGTTTATCAATTAAGTGTTGCCATACGCTATATTATTTTTTTGGTCAAGCCAATCGATGTGTTCTCCATTCTAAGCTGGAAACTCCACAATTGATCAGTAAAAATATGCTTTGTGACACCAGTGTTGGGGCTAAAATATCTGATCTGGTGAGGATACGAACCCACATTCCAGTACAGTATAAGGAAATTCGTTATAACAGTGTTAGCCGAAAACCAGTGTATAATTTTAATTATTTCCACCAACTTCTCGGTAGCTTTAACTTAAGGATAATAAACCTGTTTCAGTTGGGTTTTGTTTCACAGTTTAGTACTAAAATCCAAAGTCAACAATAACATTTATAGCCTTAAAATGTTACCTTATTTATATTTTTAATAAATAACAAATTAACACATCACTAACTTTCTTCTCGCGGCTTCGGCGGATTATTTCTAATGTTCTTTCTCGTGATTACATTAATTAGTCTACAATTTTTTTACAAATCTCTGATGGAAATTATGTAATTTATAGCGGTAAAAAATAACCTAAGTGTTAATCTAGGACACAAACTAGGAGTATCTCTATTTCAAAAAATTCATTTAATTTCTTTCAGTAGATGAGGCGTGAAAACCGTACAAACAGCCAAACATACTTTTAAATTTTTAATTACTAAGGTCATTATTTTGTTGTAATTTACCTTAAATTGTAAACATCTCATTACGTGTGTAGGTATATTAAAAACGTAATTGGATGGAAACGTAACTTATTTCCGAAATTACTGTTCAAACGAATGTGGTTTAAATCGTATTCGGTACTGAATGAAATACCACACCCAGAAACATTTCAATGCATTACATTAATTTGTATGAAAATTTGAATTAATTTATTGCGTTACGAGAAATGTGTAGAATTTACATATTTCACTATTTAATTGCTATTGTTATTTAACTTACGCCACAATAGAGTATGTAATTTTGTAAAGAAAAGAAAATCTAGGCGTTTCATCTTTCTTATAATATCAGAAGCGTAGCGTGCCTTGGCGGGGCCCCGTATAAAAATTTTTTGGGGGCCCTTAGGAAGGGTAAAGATTTCTCACAAAAGTAAAAAAAATGGTTCACGTTTCCCTGGCCACCACCTAATAGATACATGCATGTTTGATATACCAGATTATCGAGCATTATTTCAGTTATCATAGTGCCAAATTTCAGAATTAGAGACAAAACTCGAACGGCGCTATGGTCTTAAAACAGTGTGTTAGCTGGAGCACATCCCGTCAGCCGACGCAAGCGAGATCTTCGAAACTACTGCGAATATTCACAAGTAATAAAGCTCTAGATTTAGAGACAAATTGCATTTTTCTCTCACACCGTATACGCTACTAGCTCCTCTATTCCTTTCTCTCTCTACGATTTTATCATAGAAAAGAAAGAAAAGAAAGGAATGCTTTGATACTGGCTCCATCAGAGAGGTGGGAGTCGCTTCTGTAGTATAGACATGTAGCTTGTGTTGGAGGATGTTGTAACATTTTGATAGTTTCGCATTTTGCTAGGTACAATGCGTCAAAAGTAAGAATGGGATTAATTATTATTATTATTTTCGTATTAGTGTGGCCAAGTCGTCGATTTTCCTACATTTCGTGTAATTTCTGACCCTCTTACGCCTAACACGAAATATTTTGGTTAAAATCAACATTATCTAGAATCCCATTCTTACTTTTTTTTCGTATATCTCTTTCCATTCCACAATGCATATCAGAGTAGATTTTTTGGAGATGCAATTTGTCTCTAAATCTAGAGCTTTAATTCTTGTGAATATTCGAAGTAGATTCGCAGATCTCGCTTGTGTCGGCTGGCGGGATGTGCTCCAGCTAACACACTGTTTTTAGACCATAGCGCCGTTCGAGTCTTGTCTCTAATTCTGGAATTTGACTATGATTGCTGAAATCATGCTCGAAAATCTGGTATATCAAACATGCATGTAGGTATCTCTTATGTGGTGGCCAGGGAAACGCGCACAAAATAAATATTTATTCATCATAATTATCTATCTGAAGAAATTGCTGTATTTTTACTTTTATCATTTGCGAAATAGAATAAAAATTGGGAAGTTTTTATGAATTTTTGCTTATGCACGTTGGGGGCCCCCGTGGCCCGGGGGCCCCGTATAATTGATACGGCTGATACGGCGGTAGCTACGCCCCTGTATAATATGATATTACACTAATTTCATCATCAAATTCTTTAAAATCTGTTCTTAACCTTATTGTAGCCTCCTAATTTTGTAATCCTCACACTGCTCAAAATAGTTTATGTTTAGTTTAAGTTTTATTATACCCCAATTTTATCCCTCTTATGTTAAACTGTCATCCTTTTAAAAGCGTAAACTACTTATTGTTGTCATACGCTATGTAATATATATTGATGTGTCTTTTGTTGGTGGCCTTAAAAAAAAAAGAAGACAATATAGAGAATTTCTCATAATCTTTGATCCTTTTTACTTTATTTTTACTTTGCTTCCCAATAAAACCAGGAGGTCAACCGGGAAAAACGTCACCGATGTTCGATCCGTTCACGCAATTCGTCCGATCATCGATGGCATTACCTACCGCGAAACGTTTCGGAAAAGCGACGGCCGTTCTTCGAATCCATTGACACCGACGGATTGATATCGTGAATGATTTGAACGAACGAATTAAAGAAATTAGTGATGCCCTTCTACAATTATGTTTTACAAATATCGGTTTTTCATAAAATTTACAATTTAATAAGAAATATGTGAAATAAATAACAAATAACTTGAATTAATGTAATTACATCACCTTTTCTTTATTTTGAACAAACCAAAACATCTTTTTATAGTTATTTTTTGAATAATTATTTCTTAGTGGCAGTATGTTGAAATATACTTTGTCTAAATGAAAAAAAAAGCAGCTGTTCTGTCAGAGCACTTTGTTTTTATTTACGAAATTGAATTGAATTATTTATTATAAAATTATAGTTTAATAAAACGGTTAGCTATGTTATTTGAAAGTAAGTATGTATAAATCTTTAATAATAATTTAGTCACTATCTATTTCATAATATGTAAACAGTAAAAGAGGTTTATTTATTTGTCGTAGAATATCTCTGCTAGCTACTACTGAATAAGAAATCTTGATGGATTTCATACAGGAGCATGAAGACTTGGCCTGTGGTCGCCTTCTACGGAATATGGAAGGGAAGGCCTGGGCAAGCAATTGTAGTCTGACCACTTGAGATCACCTTATTAAACGGGATGGGTGGTTGGTTGTGAATACAAAATAAGCAGTGACAAAAGGTAACATTTTTATTTTTAGATTTATTTTAAAGTTCAAAATATAATTGAATACTTAAGTACTTATTTATCTATCCGTAGGTTGAAAATGTGGTACTGGGGTACCATAGGACAACAACACACACACACACACAGGTTGAAAATGAAAATTGAAACATAATGAATATAATATAATACCTACTTATTTATCCATAGATTACAAGAGAAGGATTCAAGAGGACATAAGAAAAAACCTATCAAAAGGAAAGGGGAAAAAAGCAGAGATTGTGAGACTTAGAAGAAAAAAAGACAGACGCAGTTGCTGCAGCTGTTTTGGAGTTACATTTAAAGTGCAGTACTTGAATTTATTTCAGTTCTTCTCCACAGAACACAGCAAAAAACTGATAATGGAGATTTCATTTGAGTTGTGTATATATCCAGAGGATAAAAGTAAATCCTTGAACTTTTTAGTAATTTGTAATTTGTAGGTACATTAATTTGATAATAAATGTATGTTCTTCAAATTGTTTTTATTAATGCCTATTCTTTCCCACAATCTCGCCTAAATGTTGCGCGGATGAAATCGCTCAAAGCGATAAGTAGGTACTTAATTTGCATTGTTGCAACAGGAAAAGCCTGTTTTAATTATGCTTTTAATTAAATTATTCCCTTTCGGACAGCTCTCTAGGCTCTAATTCAGCCTTTATGTATATAATAGAGCTTTTTTTAAATAGATATCTACTCATTTTATTATAATTTAAGCTCCGAACCATTTGCGAACTGAAAACGAAACACAAACGATAGCTCAGTTGGTGTCGTATAATTTGAGGTTATATTCCGATCAAAATAATGACAAACTCCGATGCTTAAACTGCCATTCGAGGTTTCGCGGTAGCGTCTTGCGAATCACGGGCTGTCAAACCACGAACTTCGTTTCGAAAATTCGAAGATCGATCGAAAGTGGTTCAGAGTAAGCAAAATCCGAAACGAAGCCAATTCGACTGTCGTTGCTTCGTATATCGAATTACAGAGTAACAGCCCATAGGATGCAGTTTATTAAAGCCAAATTTTCTAAGCTCTTAAAAATATTTGCTTACGAGTATTCTAAAATTTTCTCAGCAAGGCGATGAACATTTGCAAAACTTTCGGAACGGAACGAGTCACGACTACAGGAAATTATACGCAGTAAACAATTTTAGAAATATATTTTTGTTGCAAACTAATGTAGCAACGGCGCGGGTTTCGGGGGAAATGCTTACATGTTTGGAATTCGTTTTATGTCCAACTCTGGTAGTGTAAAAGCTTCTTTTTATTATGCTTAGAATCTAAATCAAACGTTAATAGCTTATTTATTTATAGCTATAAGTATAAAGTCAACTCGACATCATCATTTTAAAACTGATAGAAACAACCCTCGCAATCTTACGGTGAAAAATAACATAGATGTCGTTAATCGGGAATGTAATATTTTTTCTACATCTGTTATACCCAAATAGTTTCGTTTATTTTTGCATCGCGCAGTCGGGTAGGGGTTGCCAAAAGCAACAAAAAATATCAAAATTTTACTAAACTATTTATAATTTTACTAGATCTACTTCCCGACCTGCGAATGCGTCTATGTTATTTTATCCCCTATTTTGGGGATTTTTCCTACGGTAAAATGTAGCTTATCCACGTTGTTGTTTCCTGTGATGTTGTTTAGTGCCCTGAAAATCACGATCTACTCAGCCTATTAGGCTTGAAAGATAAATGAGATAATTAGAGTTACGTAACTTTACATTTATAATATTTATTCACATATTAAATAGAAAAATCTCTGTCTATAAACCCATCGAAAGGATCTCTAAATATATTTAAAGGGTTATTCCCCGAACGACGTCAAGTAATAAGTTTTAAAAATTTCCCGGGGTGGGCTCCATATTGCGCGGAGTTTAAATCATATCCTGCCCGGCACTGGAAATATGTTCTAAGATAGATTATACTGTAAATATTTACATTACATCTCTTCTGTAAAGCGTTTCAGAGGAAATAAGTCGACCAAAGTCTGTATGGACGACTAGTTCAAGAAAAATAATACTTGCTGACCGCCCACGGCTACGCTCGCGTTGTTTATTGATTTTTTCACCTTCCAAACAAAAACAAAAAAAAAACTAGATCAAAATCGGCGAATCCGTTTAGGAGCTACGATGCCACAGACAGACAGGCAGACACATACACGTCAAACTTATAACAGCCCTATTTTTCTTCGGGGGTTAAAAACTAATTACAACTACGATCCCCAAACCGTGTATTTACCACTATGCTTATAAATACATACAATAGAAAAATAAAACCCTCTTTTGGCAGTCGGCTAAATATTCAAACAAAGTCGTTTAGGCACCAAAATGTTTTCCCCACGTACGAAGCTTAAGCCATAAACAGGAGTTTACTTGCGTTAGATTCGGAATTTGTAAGCCGTGTAAGCTGCTGCGTTTCGTTCATGCTCTGAAGGCGAAATATGAGCCATTTTGCATGAGCTAGATAATCATAATGTGAAAACTTCGTTGCGAGTAGATGAAGAGCGTTTTAACTTGGCGTTGAATATGAAAGTGTGCTTGAATATCTTGTTTTTCAAAGTGAGTAACAGTTTTTCATTGCCTTTGTTGTAGCTATTATTATAAAGAGGAAAGATTTGTATTTTTATGTGTGTCAAAAATTCAAAAACTACTGAACCTATTTCAAAAATTATTTATAGGCTAACTTTTACCGCGGGAAAATGCCTCATTCCCACGGGAAACTGCGCGGGCGGAACTGCGGCGGAAAGCTAGTTTTAAATTAAAAATTGCTTGTAAAAGGTTTTATTTCAAGAATACTTATTTTAGAATACAGACTTTTTTGTTCATTAGAGCTGACGATTTTAAATGAATAAATGAGGAAATAATTGTTGTGAGTAAAATATAATTATTTTATGACTTTTTGAGCAGATGACGCCTGTTTAATTATGTGTGAGATATCTACCACATATTTATTTATTTAAGTATTTTAAATCGAAGCGAAAATGAAAAACATTGTGCTCGGGCAGGGGCTCGAACCAGCATCTAAGAAAAAATGACTTGAAAATTTGTTAAAATCAATGTAATTTTTCCAATCAGTAAAGTCTTTTGTGTAATTCAGCAGAAAAAAAAACATTTTAATTAAAATAAGAAAATACCATTAGATACCTAATGAGTACCAAGTTTTTAATAATTGAAACTGCACCTTAATAATGCTTACAAAGCGTTTATATTCCAATTACCTCCCTAGAATATACCCCAAGCCCGGATCTCAGCAGTTAGGCGCACAAAAGCAAACAAAACGGGCTGGAGGGCTGAAGCTGAAATACTTCCTTGAGAGCGAGCCATATATACATACATACACACATACATACATACATCCCGACTAAACACTCCTACTACAGCACTGTGCCCTCATTTGCTGTAAGACACACGGGTAAGAACATTGGCGAACTAGAAAACAATGACAGGAATTAGCGGCTAACTCCTAACTGATGAAAAAATAAGGAGCCAAAGTATGGGCTGGAATTCTAAAATATTTCTAAAATCTGCAGTAAGCATTTTTTTCCAGTAACTGAAAAAAAAATATATATTTTATTAGCAATGACTAACTGTATGTATGAATGTATCAATTAAAAAAAACTACTAGTAATGTTTTCATGAAGTTGCTGATTTCAAACTAAGGCAAGTTTTTAAATAAGCAGGAGTTACACAAAGGTTTGCCCTGGGCGGGGTTCGAACTCTCTACTCTTTTCTGCAACTAAGCTACGAGGCCGTCTATTGATATGAACAATCGTCATCATAATTATCTACATTATTCAGCCGAAAGATTTCAACTGCTGGACAAAAGTATTTACAATGATCGGTCCTGCGCTGCCTGCGACCTAAGTATTACCTCACCATTTTTTGAACTTTATCTAAAATATTCAGCGTTTTTGCAGTATGTGTGTCACTGAATAATTCTTACGCCTTTCCACGCGCTCTCATTAACAGCCATGTATTTGGACTGGTAATGTTTTGATTATCATATTAAGCAGTTGCCGGTGACCTACGCACTGAATTAACATGAGCCTGAATGCCTACCTGTCTAATCTTTTGAGCAAGGGATGGCAATTCGTCATTATACTTTCAAAAAGGAACGGCGCGGCGGTTTCGCAGCTTTCTTAAGTTCTGGCAATTTTTTTAGTTAAGGATACGAATCAAGTTGGAAAATTAAAAAAGTTTACGAATACGAGAAGTAGATAATAGCTTAATTTATTGCTAGTGGACGAACTCTCGACTAGACAACCACCATTTTGAAAAAAAAAAACAAAATAATAAAAAAAAGATAAATTTCTTTAGTAAAATCGAACCTACTTCCAAAAAATCCCTAGAGTTGGTGAGCTTGAGGAAAACAGTTGGACATACGAAGGAAGTTTTCCCTAAACTCTAAACTGAACTGGGATTTGACGTCAAAAATAATTTCTGGCATGATTTAACTTTTTTTTTTTTTTTTTTTTTTTTTTTTTATTGACCTATGCTTGTGTCGAAAAGGTACGACAAATCAAGCTTCACCGGACTGGCGGGGGAGTGGAAGACTCTACCCCAAAAAAAGTCATATACCAACGCGTCTAGGGGCGGGTCGAGGGAGCCTCGGACCACGGCCTAGCGCGTTGATATTGAAAAATATCGTGAAGGAGACGACGCCTGAGGGGCTCCGTCTCTGATTTTCAATTTTGATTTTGGTTCTGGCCGCGCCCCCGCCGGCGGGTGCGGGCGTTGTTACCTAAAGGGTAATTGTTACCTGAAGGGATGATTTAACTTTGTTATCAATCTAGCTCACTCTGAAAAAATAAAAAGCAAGACCTTAAGTGCAAATTTTCGATATAACAAAACATCAAAAACTAAAGGGAAACAGTAAACCAGAGTAGAAAGTAATAATCTTTGATCGTATAATAAAAAAAGATACAAAATGTTCAGTCCAATGATTAACAAAGTTGTTTCACACGATACTAACCCTCACACGTCAAATAATTAATTGCCTTCTGGAACATAATGTTGAATGTTCATGTATTTTCACGTACGCATGTACAGTCGCCGTAAAGTCAAGCTAACCAGCATAAACACCTCCAAATCGTGCCCACAACGAAGTTATAAAGCGCCTCCAGGCAAACGAATCGTTAGCATGCCAATTATATGCAAACTCACTTAGGATGTAATTAGTTTTATTTGGGTGTGAGCAGAGCTCTCAAAGTTGGAGTAAACAATGCGGGGGAGGTGTGAATGGTTATGTGACTGTCGTTTGGTTTCTAATTTTAGTAATTATCTGGTTAATATTGTAAGTAAGTGTGAAAATTTGTCTGTGTGTTTGTTCAGAGATAGCTAAATTTATTTTAATAAAAGAAGCAGTCTATTCTATTTTTTTGCTAAGATTTTGGCGTCTTTAGCATTGATAATATTAGTAGGGAATTTTAAGTATCTATAAAAACTAGGTATTCTACAAATTATCTGCCTAAATTTATGAATGTGTTGGCCTTTCTCCTCGACGTCGAAAAGTGATTTGTAAAATCTTACTTCGAATAAACACATTTTGAACTTTAAATGTACTTTGACCTTTGAATTTTCTACTTCTAACACACACACACACACATATTACTTCACATTTGTAAAACAGAATCACCTGGTACCAAACTTGCAACATGGAACTGAACCAATCACTAGAAGTCCCCTTCCAAACGACTGCATAAGAAAGTTTACGTATAGAACTTTTGCATCGAGAAGGAAAAACTCAAGTTGACATTCAGAGACGAAGTAGACAGGGATGGTCTTAGAAATGCTAGATTTTTTTAACTTTTTGGCTTAGTAATAGACAGAGTAACTCTTTTGATGGTGTCGTTTGTAGCAATTAAAATTATATGACAAAGCTAGGGATGCAACGCCTGTGGAGTTTATTCCGGCGTGTTCTTCTCCACAGAAGACAGCCAAATTGTAAACTCGCCTCAACGTCGAAAAGTTATTTGTAAAATCTTACTTCAAATAAAAACTTTGACTTTTGGTGGCTAGAGCAGTAAAGTTCACTTTAGCTTTTTTATGTACTTTAAGTAAAACCCAATTAGCGATGAATTCTGTGTGGGTTATTGTTCTCTAGTGTGTCAGATTATGTTTAAAAGAAGATTTTATGTTTAAATTTTCACAGGAGCTTATTACCGCTCCACAGCTCAAACCACGTATCCACCAAAAAGCAAAAACACATTTTTTAAGCCACCAAAATTTTCGCGCACAATATTTTCACACAAAATTAATACCACGCAAGTTTTTCCTCCGGCTAATGCTCTGAGCTCGACACAGCAAAAAGAGGTCAGATTCTACACTCGACACAAGCGCCAGAACACATTTCACAGCGTAACTTGACACGCGGCGCTCATAGTCATGGTCGTGTAGCGGGGGTCTTTATACGCTGGTTAGTATGTTCTTGTTGCGGGCCGTACAGGCATACTCAACTCGTACATTCAGCTGTTTGTGAGCAAAAACTTGGTCGTATTAATCCGTCGAGTGGTGACTCGCCTTTGTTTTCAGGTTCATATTTTGTGGATTGACATGCGGAACGGTTTCAGTGCCTACTTTGTTTTAATTAGGTTTAAAATTACATGTTCTGGGGATAATCTGCGTCAAGTAGCTAGAATGAATTAAAGGAATGAATAATTGGCAATAATTTGTAAACACCCTATTGTCATAAAGGTTTGTAGTAGGTATACCACTATTTATAAAACTAATTTGTGTATTCTAAAAGATTAGGTAAAAATTGGCAATGTTTCTTGTATATTATGTGTCCCATCTTATTGTTAACTAGCTTTCCACCGCGGCTCCGTCGGCGTTAATAGTTTTCCCCGCGGGAATGAGGCATTTTACCGCGGTAAAAGGTAGCCTATGTTACTCAGGGTAAATGTAGCTTTCTAATGGTTAAGTAAAGGTAAAGTAAAGGTAAAGGCAAATGGAATTTTTGAAATCGGCTCAAGAGTTTTTGAGTTTATTCATTATAAACATACACACAACAATACAAATCTTTCCTCTTTATAATATTGGTGTAGAAGTGTAGATGAAGATAAAATATATAATTCAAAGAATTTATTAAAAAATAAATTTATCTACTACTGCCAACAATTACACAATAAAATGTAAAAATATCGACACGAAAACGGCTAGCTCCATTCGCTAACGACATATACCTTAAAATGCAGATTTGCTTAAGTCGCATAACTCGCATTTATCAAAAACCGCCCTAACGCTCCTTACGCTGTCTTTCCGCGCGTTTTCCCACCAAATTACTTGTCGCCCCATTAGCGCTCATCGGACGACGGGATACGTCATTTTGACGCGCCACTGCGTCATGGCAGCGTCACACGAAAATTTTGAAAGGTTTTATGAAGTATGACATGGAAATATGGTTTGGTTTAAGCTAAAACGCCATTTGACTGCAGTTTCATAAATATTTAACTAACATTTGAAACCATAATAATTTAATAGCTGCATGGCACAGTTTCATTGCCAAGTCATAAATATGCGATGCAAATTATGAATTACACTTCGTTGCTTCGTTGTCTATCTATAGTAAATTCTGTTGACTGATTACACATACAATACAATACAAAATACTTTATTGACACCAGAAAAAACACCAACCACCACCAACTTAAATCACATATTTTGTAAAAAAAACATTGTTCAACTTCAACTCCACCGTAATATTTTCCAACAGTGAAATTCGATATCCATCAAGGCTTCAAAACTCGTTAATTTATATACTGTATGAAAATTTAATTATTATCCCGTCAAAGTGGCAGTGTGGCGGTTATTCAATCGCTCGTCGTGACGTGGCGTGCGGAAACCGCATGTGGCTCCGATGATTGCCGCGAGTTGCGCGGTTTCGCGTTTTGTGACATACGACGAAATTATTTACTGTTTTTTTTTACCAAACAGTACTTGTAAAGTTAAACAGTGCTTGTATGTAAATATCCAAAAATATGCAAATGGCGAAGCACTATGTGGTATAACTCTTTTTTTCCTTCATGTCTTTAATCATTAAACCAACTGAATTTTGACAGTGACAAATAAATTTTAATGAACACATTAAATTCCACTACTTAAAGTTAAAACTAAAAGGCGGAGGGAGACCATTTTCAAACTAAGTTGAAACACCTGAGTCACAGAATACCAAATAGTAGTCCCTGTGTTTATATTTTTCATTATTAATTTGAAGTAGCCAGTTTCCCGCCGAACTATAAAGAGTAATTACATCAAATCGCTTCACCTCCTGTCTTGCAGTGTGTCCTTTATACCGCGTGATATAGGTACCTGCGTCTGAGCACTAACTCTTTAATGAACCATACTTGCTCGGAAAAGGCCGGGAGTAACTCTGGAGTAGGGCTTCTAAAACATTTTTGTATTAGTTTACTTTATTTGCTAGTACCCAGAGCTTATAAAAAAAACTTAAGTTATTTTAATTTTTCAAGAACTGAGTTCATATCCCTTTTTCATGTTTGCTTCTAAAACATTTCCGTATTAGTTCACGTTATTTGCTAGTACCCAGAGCTAAAAAAAAACTTAAGTAATTTTATTTTTTCAAGAACTAAGTTCATATCCCTTTTTCATGTTATCAAATGGATAAAATATTTATCAAGAAACATTGATTGCATTTTCGATTCTTTTCTTGTACAAGACCGGTGAAGCTTGATCCGTTGTATTTTTTCGACTAAAGCATAGGTCAATTAAAAAAAAAGTCTTTTCTTGTTTTATTTTACAGTTTTCTTCTTTTAAATGACGTGTTTTCCATTCTTTGGTAATTTATTTAAGCTTTCATCAAGAATGTTAAAAGGATGTTGTTGTGTCAAGGAAAAGTAAAAGTAAAAAAAAAGGTAAAGTAAAAAACTCACTAAGCTTTCATTAAAGCTAAGTGAGTTTTTTAGGGTTTAGGTATAGTTCTGGAGCATAGTTCCTTTGGAACGATTGTAAAAAGTTTCATTCACAGATGTGACAATTTAATTTCATTGCTCTGTTTGTTTACAAAAAAATCTTAGTAGCTTTTTTTCTGCATGAATAAGATCCTTTCGTAGCAAAGTGCTTGAAACGCAAATGGCCGAAAATAGGTGTTTTGGCTAAATGCGTTTCTGGAACTTTGCTGCAAAAGGCTTATTATAAATGTTAAAACGATTAAAGAATTTGTGCCTGATACGTTTTCTGACCATTTAAATCTCAGATAATAACTACATACGTTTGTTTATTTGTGAAGTTCTCATTCAAAAAGTGCAGTAACATTTGGTCATTCAAGATCTATAATAATAAAACTGTAGAGGTCGAAAATCTGTACTATGCTCATAACCGAGTCAGGGGGATGTAACAAATTATATATAGAACACATCCAGATTATTATTTAATCATTTGTTTCTTTTTTGTCTTGTTTATCTGTTTGTAAGGGCTAATCTCCGAAACTGTTGGACCGATTTTCATGGAGGTACCTTATATCCCCAACATCTTAGATAGTTTTTACCGCGAAAAAATATCTCATTCCTACGGAAAACTGCAGGAAAAAGTAAAAAAACAACGCGGGCGCAGCCGCGGGCGGACAGCTAGTCGTATAATACTTTAAGACCTTGTATATATCCCAGTGACTGCATCCTGCGACCTCACCTAAGGCGGAATTAGCCACACTCGGGCGGAGTCAAAGGGGCCGTTGCCATGACAACGCAGGCTCCGATACCAGCGAAACCGACCGACCGAAAATAAGTGTATTAGTACCGTAGAGTTGTCGGTGAACTGAAGGTGGAATTGATTGATACTATTTTTCAAATACCTAATCTATCTTCTTCTTTTATCTATCTATCTTTATTATTATCTATATAATAAAACTGTAGGGGTCGAAAATCTGTACCTAGAAAAAAAATGCTAAAAACCGTTTCAGGGGGATGTACGAGTAAGATATAGAACATATTATCTAGATTTTTTTAATTTTTTTGTTTGTAAGGTCAAATCTCCAAATTTGCTGGACCGATTTTAGTGAAATTTTGCATGATGGTACCGTACACCCCCGGTCAACATCTTGGATACTTTTAATCACGGAAAATTAAAGACTTCCCGTGGTACCTATAGTTAAAAATTACTACGGAAAAGTTGAAAAACAATGCGGGCGTAGCCGCGCGGTTAGACAGCTGATTTAATTAATAATTATTCAAGAAAAAAAAACGTAATGTTCTTGTTATTTTATCTTTAAGACCAACATAACAAACCAAACAACCCTACTGCTAAATTAAGTAGGATTCTACATACATCGAAACAGATCAAAAAGCAGGAAAAGGCGCATGACTTCGTTTTTGGTCGGATAACTTTGATTTGGCATTTCTACAGTTTGCCAACAAGCGTAAAGGGCCTGTTTGAATTCCATATTGGATTCTTGTTTCCCTCGAATAGGTCGCCGGTATATTTGATTTGAGGGCTTGGACCTTTTTTCCCTTCCTTTATACCTATCGAGACTATAAGAGTTGCGTAAGCTTATACGAATAGTACCTAACCCATAAACTATTTTTGTATTTCTTAAGATTTCATGTATCTTTTGCAGGACATTTTTATTCACAACTAGCGACCCGCCCCGGCTCCGCACGGGAAAATGGTTATTGTGGGTTATCCTTCAGTTTATTATGCATGTATTATACATATAAACCTTTCTCTTGAATCACTCTATCTATTAAAAAAAACCGCATAAAAATCCGTTGCGTAGTTTTAAAGATTTAAGCGTACAAAGGGACATAGGGACATAGGGACATAGGGACGGAGAAAGCGACTTTATTTTATACTATGTAGTGATTATTAAAATGAAAAAAAGAAGACCAGTCCTTCAAATAGTACCTAATAAAGAAAATTGTTCTTGTTATAAAATAGGTATGTGATTATGATTTTGTTCGTAAAGTGGTCAGTTCATTTAGATGTTTACTTTTCTATGTTGAAACCCACCATCCAAATCAACTTAGAGAATAAATATACATAGATCACGCGCATCGCTCCGCTGCCTTTATGTCAAGCGTAAGCAAGTTTTGGCAGATTTTGTATGGGCGGCGGTGAAATCAATAACATTTTTTCTTTTTGGATTTGTTCCTCGAGTCATGTTTGCAACTTATCACTGCACATTTCAAAATGTTCTCCTATTAAATTCCTTATTTTCACCGGGAAAAATAAAGCTCCGATAACCATTTGATACTAAACGAACGCGCTGAAGATATTCGGACTGTTCATATCCGTGCTTACGGTTCATACTCGATTAGGCGTACTCTATCCCTCCCAGAAAATTTTCTATTTATACTCTAAGCAAATCAATTATAATTTCGGCTGTCTTACGTAGTAATAAAGTATAGTAGCCAGCACATGCGGCTGGAAATGTTGACCTTATTCCGTAGCTGTAGGGGTGAATTTCGTAGTGCGAATGGCCAACCGCATTACATTATTTCTAAAAGCACCTGCGTAATATTCACCAACTGCGATCCCCAATAATGGCGGCACCTTTTTTTTTAACGTATTCTATTCAATGTAAAGTGGAACGTAAGAATCTTACTCAGAATTTAATTTAACTGTAGTTCTTTGTGAAATTTAAGATAATTGTCCTAATTTGCTTTAAGTGGTAGAAACGCCGAGACCTATTGTCTGCAAGTACTATAAATTATAATGAAATTCTAATCTAGTATTTCAAACGACGTGAAGTGCTTCTAAGTTCTTAGTTTAACTTCAATCTAAATGGTACTTAACTTTATTCGCCTACTTAAGGAATTCATAGGAATTTCGATAAATTAAATTAAATACCTATGTTTTATTCTTCAGATTTTTTTTATGTTTACGGTATAAGCAGGTATCTCGAAGTAAGCTTATTGCTTGGCTCTAGCCTACCCTGTAATCAGGGTGAATAGGCCTTAGTCGACCACACTGGCCCAGTGCGGGTTAAATAGGTCAACTTCACACACAACAAACTTTAAATTACTTCGCAGGAGTGTGCAGGTTTCCTTACGATGCTTTCCTTCACCTTAAGAGCGCGAAATTAACGTACAAAAGCCAGCACATGCGGTTGGACATTCACACTACGAAATTCACCCCTACCGCTACGGAATACGGGCGCTCTCAAGGTCAACATGTCCAGCCGCATGTGCTGGCTACTGTATATATGAATCCAAAATTCGAAAACACAATTGGTACGCGCCGAGGCTTGAACCAACGAACATCCGAATGGGAGTCAACAGCTCTAGCCACTAGGCCACCGACACTAACATTTGTAAAAAAAAAGTATTAAATTGCACTCAATCGAATTCAGACCAATCATTCGATAGTTTTTAATAATACATTACTGGTTTAATTCATGTAATTAAGTCGCGGGATCATTATAACGCTGCAGTGGACTCGGATTGCTCATTACAGCCTCATGAATATAATTTTATTTAAATCCATTTAATTTAACGACAGTTAATTATATGTATCGATAAAGTATAATTTTTTTCTCGGTTATATTATAGAAACAGAACAGAAAAAAGGTAAAATGAATATACAGAGAAAACAAAATTAATGGTTGTATCTGATTGTTGACCAACCCGCAACAATTAAATTCATCATCACCTTTTCTATCGAAAGATGTCCATTAGTGCACAAAGATCCTATCTAACTTTTCTTTATAAAATTTCGTGATAATTAAAAAAAAAACAGTCAATTTTTAAACGTCCTAATGATAACGTTTCGTGCATACGAAACACGAGTCTAAAGTAATTAATTAGTAAAAGCAAATTAATATTCAAAAAGTTATTGGTCACATAAAACAATTATGTAAATTCTGACGATAAAATGATAGTATCGCTCGCTTCACGATCAAAAAGTACCATTTGTGCGTGTAAAAGTGGAAAATTAAATAAATGGTCACATTTGCATTTAAGGGCATGTCCGGATGGCAATTTGGAATATACCCATTTGTTTAAAAAGTTCATGTCACTTTAACGCATCAACCATTTGTTTGTTTGTCTGATAAAGTCAAAGTCAAATTTATTTATTCATCATAGGTTTTTAAAACACTTAATGACGTCATATCAGAAGTTAAGAAGCTTTGCTTAAACCAAGACCGGTTCTCGTCTCAAACTAATGTACAAGTCTAAGCAATATAAAAGAGATCAAACAATCTAAGAGAGACGATGCGATATCAGTTTGAACGTAACTGGCTGATATCATACTAATTATAATAAATTCATACTAATATTATGAATGCGACAGTAACAGTGACTGTTAGTGTTACCACGCCTATTAGGTATTCTATGGTTATGGTATCACGCAAAAACCATTACACAGATTTTAAAGAAAATTCTCACAGAGATACGATAGACCTTGAAATCGAAAGGGGCGAAAATCTAGTTTACCTATAAATATCTCTGTCAAACAATGTTTGAATGCTTGTGAGTTTAGATGTTGACCGAAATGGAATAAAATTATAAATGTAGATAGTATTTATTACCGAAATTGAAACATCAGACACTTTTTTATTGGAAAATTAATTGTACATATTGTAATGTTAGAAATGTCTCCACTGCCTACGATTGATTTTAGCTACGCTTTCCATAGACTATTAAACAGTTTTCTATCCCTTTCAGACCTTCCTCTTTTTTCTTTATGATATACTAGCTTTCCGTCGCGGCTCCGTCCGCGTTAACAGTTTTTCCCGTAAAAATGAGGCATTTTCCCGCGGTGTAAGGTAGCCTATGTTACTCGGGTAGAATGTGGCTTTCTAATGGTGAAAGAATTTTTGAAATCGGTTCAGTAGTTTTTGAGTTTATTCATTACAAAGACACACACACATACACACATAAAAATACAAATCTTTCCTCTTTATTACGTTAGTATGAATGAGTATGACTAGTATGATAATTGGAAAAGGACATAAAATATTGTTTAACTTGCATTGTTTTTAAATGAGAGAGTTATGGTTGTGCTCAATCGAAGAAATTATATGCTTACTGAGAGAAACGTTAATTTAAAGTACCTAACAGAGGTTTAACCGTTGATTTACGACAAAATGTAATATTGTTCCGATTTCATTTCAGATGCGTTCGCGATAATTCAGTTCTGACAGAGTCGTGATTTAGTACTAAAATACAAAGCAGAGTTTATGGTTCATGAATAAATTGAATTATTTTCAATTTATACAGTTTTAGATTAAGGCTACACTTTTCAAGCTAACCGGTTTATTTTTTTGATAAACGATATGTCATCTGTACAATATTGGCCTGTGCGATAGAATCAGGAATGATGAGATCCGCAGACAAGCCAAAGTCACCGAGAGGTAGCCTGAAGAATCGCTTAATTTAAGTAGCAGTGTGCGACGGCCGTTAAGGCAGAAAAGTTCTTGAATGGCGACAGTACGCCGGAAGGGAAGACGTGAACAGGCCCTGAAGATGTGGTGAGGATTGCGGGAAGCCTCTGGTTAGGACAGCGTAGGACCGATCTTTGGGGGAGACCATAGGCCTTAGTCTTTCACCTTAGGCAATCACCTTTCTATATAATTTTTATAAAGAAAAAAATTATTACGGTCTCGTTCTTTTCACACTCTCTTCACTTATGATGTCCTTTTCATGTACCTACTGTATAACTACTTTCCCAGGGGTGGGTCCTGAAGACCTGTAATACAGGCTTGCCTAGCACAGGCTCCAGTCTCCCCTAACATGTTAATTTTTTGATTAATTGTTATGTTAATATAGTTAAGTACCTTCTACCATGTTAAGAGGAGAAATAAAGATTTATTATTATTATTATTATTATTATTATTATTATTATTATTATAGTCTAGCAGCCTCCGTGATCGAATGGTCAAAAGCTCGCCTGACATTACCGAAGTTCCAGGTTCGAATCCCGGCGGAATCGTCGAACAAATATCACTTTGTGAGGATTCCCCAGTTCGGTTAATATATTGCAGGTCGAATCACCTGATTATCCGAAAAGGTAGATGATTCCGTGCTTCATAAAACACTTAAAGCCGTTGGTCCCGGTTACTATCTACGGATGTAGTCGTTACATGAGCCTTGTCAGAAGCCATAGGCGACTCAATGATTCTGACACCAGGGTTTGTAAGGTAGGCCGCCAAAACACAAAAAACAAATAACATCGACCAACAGATTTGAAATGTATCTCAGTATATTCATCTTACCTATGTGATTACTTTTTAATATGGCGACATCTTTCAAAGACGCGGGATATTCCGAAAAAAATCGTCTTGCTATTAATATTGGTACCCAAAATAACAGATTGTAAGCATTCAATTTTCAAATCCCATTGATCATGAAGTTAAAACTAGTTACTAGCCTTTCTATAGATCCATAAGAACCTATTGACACATACAAAAGATCTGTTGGAGGGGGGGGACAGGGCTCATATAAAAATGGTCATCATCCTTTATGTTCGTGTTGTTTTTATATGTAAAATATTTTATGTGCAATAAAGAATATTTGTATTTGTAGGTTAACCTCGAAACCCACACCCTAAAGAAGAAGTCTAGCAGTAGGCCTTAGTCCAATGTCTTTCGCTTGTAATTATGACGATAATTATATCATAAACATGGTTTTACTTTCTAAACCCAACCACTTTCTGTAGGTATCGTGTCGTTCGTAAGGGGTCACTTCAGACAGCGAAAGGATGTTTTAAGACCCGTGGACTGCAGCAGTAAATATATGATAATATAATATCAAGTTACAATGACTCAAAGTGTTAGTAATTTCTTATATCTAAGTGTTAGTAAAGTTATAATAATAATAAAATGTGGGACACCTCACACACGGCCATCTGACCCCAAACTAGGCATTTTTAGTTAGTTATATTATAGAAGACTTAATAAAATTGATTGGTAAAGAATGCAGTTTTAAAAAGTTAAGTGGTCTAAACATTGAATTTCACAATAAAAACTATAGGGGCGTTTTGCTCGACAAGTCGTAACTTTGTAAACTGCATTTAAAATTTGAACGGTAGTGCTAAAAGCTGTTATAGCATGCTTGTTTAAGAAATTTATTAAATAACTTTTATATAAATAATATCTTAAACATTTAATGAGACAAGTTCATAAACTAACTGGTGCCAACAGAATGTGAAAACTTAATAACCGTAACAAACGTTTTAAAGGCTTATTAAAAGTTATACAGGTTCAGAATAAAATTGAACCGTGGAAAATACAGGTACGAACACCTCAAATGGCATTCGCCGTCGCACTCGCACTTATAGCATTTTAATGTTTTGTCTCAGGCGTATGTAGGGGGTAAGTGGGAAAGTTGTAAACTCAAGTTTTGATTGCGAAACCCAATTTAATAAGTTCGTGCTTTCTTTTAACGACTCAGAGTTTGTGTGATTTAATAAACAATATTTTTGTTATTGTAAATTAAAATTTCTAGCCGCAAAATTATAGCAAAATTCTTTTGAAAACATTTTTTTATTACTTACTTCTATAATAACTATAGTTAGTTATTTTCCAAAGTTTTAATGAGTAAATCTGAATCTAAAATAATTTTCACTTTAATTACTTAATTTGAATAGATTTAAGTTTAGTTTTTTTTTAAGTTCAGTACCTATACTTTATAATGTGCACAAAGCGCGATATGTTCAAAACATTCAGCTGAATGTATGTACGTCTACATAATATGTATGTAAATATATATGTAAATCTAGATTTTTGAAATTTGAAATAGGGACATTTTTTTGTTTTCAGTTTTGTACCTAAGAACAGTATTCAATAAAAAATATTAATTGCTCCAAGTCGTTGCTGTAATTTAATTTTCTATCTATATTCATTGCGCTCTTCCTCAATAACAGGAAAGCGAATAACGAATTTTTCCGACAAAATAATTTAACAATTCATCTAATTCTTTCGGTAATCTTCCTCAAAATGCTACGTGGTTGAACACTGGAGCCACTACGAATAACACATACACATACTGGCTAGCAAAACTGAGTACTATACTTTTAAATCACTCGTATTGTTGTTTTCTAAATTATAGAAGTTAGAGAATAAAAATAAAGTTTTATAGAAAATTTTATCGGCTTTCTTTAAAAGTTGTAAAATATGCTTTAGTTTCATTAATTTCAAGTCCTTTCTGTTTCGTACTTAAAAGTAATTCCAGTTTTAAAAAGTGAAAAGTCGAAAACCGACGCGGGCGTAGCCGCGGCCGGGCAGCTAGCAGTAGATATAATCTTTACACAGTAAACGGTGATATAGCAATATTTACAGCACCTCTATAGTACCAGCACGTATCGTAAACCATTATTTACATGGCCGGGGCGGCATATTGGTCTGTATTGTTTTTCAATCGCCCACGTCCCGGGGCGTCCCCGCCGATGGGATGACGTCGTGGCGTAACGCATAAACAACATGGCTGCCGAGTGGGGTACTCCTGTTCCGACCAATATTATATACCGGCGGCACCGCCCACAGGTACGCCCGCGTTGTGTTTTTTTTATATATGTTTTTATTTCCCGTGGTAAAATGTATCTAAGATGTTGACCGGGGGTATAAGGTACCTCCATGCAAAATTTCATTTAAATCGGTTCAACGATTTCAGAGATAATAAGATTTTGCGACATTTGTACAAGATTTTTTGATAAAGAGAAAAGTACTTAGTTTTATAAGTTTCAGTTATTTAATAACAAACAAACAAACAAACAAATATTCTTTATAAAATTATGTTTGTAAGTTAATTTTTATATTGCTTGTTATCATTTTTTCAAATAAACTCAAAAACTACTGAACCAATTTCAAAAATTCTTTCACCATAAGAATGCTACATTCACCCTGAGTAACATAGGCAGACTTTTACGGCAGGAAAATGCCTCATTCCCACGGAAAAAACTGTTAACGCGGGCGGAGCCGCGGTGGAAGGACAGTTATAAATATATCCCTGATATCAGATTTGTAAAAAGTGAAATTTTATATAAAAAAGCCTTATTATAAAAAATAGGCTTGGTATAAACAAGAATACGCCGGTGTGAATCGATGACCCGCCGGAGAGCTGGGGATTGTTTCACCAAATTTTTTTGCCGCCAAATTTTCGGGTCGACCCGATTTCTGGAACGAAATTGAACGTAGAAAAATGCGGCTTACATTTTTTTATGCAAATATTTTGGTCGCTGTCATAATGTCACGCGATACCCTAACAGCCGTTGGTGAATTCTCCAAGGTACGATATTGCGGGATAGAAGGAAACTGATTGTTTACGTTTATTTTTATAATATTTCAGAAATAAAATAAACGTACCTACTTGTAATACGTACGTAACGTATTAACTTCATAATTTGTCCGTTTTGTTCACCGACGAGCTACTGGAATTTACTCCTTATTACCACTCTACCAGCGTTACCAGTTTTTCCGTTTTTCCCGTGAAAATAAGTACTTTTCCGCAGTAAAAAGTAGTCTATGTCTGTCTACAACCATCAAGCTACTTGTTCCTATACGAAAAATAATTCCATGCCGATGTTCTGTATGGTCGTGAAAGAATATGTCGCTTTTAAGTTTATGGTTGTATCGATTTTATTTTTTTGTTAAGGCGTAAACTTCGTAAAGCTACAAAATGCCATGTCCTTTTTAAAACCCTCTCAAGTCGAAAAGCGCAGAAACACGGATTTGACAATGGCCCGACGACATAACATTGCAAAAGCGTGTTTTTCTGCACAAAAATTTGATTGGGGCACAAAGAGTCCGTACACGCGTTCGCAGCGTTTGTTTGTGCCGGCTTTTAATGAAGTTGTCGCCGAGCGGGCGTGCGACGAGCGTGCGAGCGTACACATTTGCGGTACAAGTCACGAGAACATACGGTGTACGTTTTTTTATTTTTTGTAAAAACGCAACCCCCATCATCATAATTAACAGCTCATATATGTCCCCACCGAGGGGTTCGAGCCTACCCTAAAATCAAGGTGAATAGGCCTTAGTCGACCACACTGGCCCACAGCGCAACGCAGAACGCAGCCATTAAATTCAACAAAATTATTGTCAAGTAATCAATTTTATAAACTTCTGAGCTCGTAATGTAAAGAAAGTATTAAAAAATCCGTAATAGAAGCTTTTGTTGGAAATTGGCTGAGAGGTATTAATGCGTTTATCGGCCAAATGCGTATCTGGTACTTTGCTGCAAAAGGTCTATCTAATGTCATTATCAGGGAGAAAAAAAGTCCAACAACACTAGAAATAAATGTGTTACAAAGAATGTTGACTGATATTGAAACAGCAGAACAAGGCATTAATTGGCTTAGCGCTTATGGTTATAATTTTAGAGTTATTATAAGAATGTTGTATATTTATATATGTATCTATATCAGCTATCTGACACCCATAGTACAGGCTCTGCCTAGTTTGGGGTCAGATGGCCGTGTGTGACATGTCCCACATATTTATTATTATTTATTTAATGATTTAAGAAAATTGTTTTGACGAGAAAGAACTGTATTATTGAAATATACAAATCAGAATATCAGACAAAGTGAAGTGAAATATAAAGACATTTGAAGTAGACTAAAAATAAAATTATCTAAATGGAACAATTCTAGAGAAACTAACCAAATAAAAATACGCTAAAACCTTTTACAAAGCCCACAAAAGATTTTATGCAAAGGACTAACACAGCGCCGACATAATGCTCGAAATTAACATTGCAAAACAACGAGCCGCTTATGACTCCAACCAAACACCGCTGCAGACGACGAGCGTAGCCTAGTTCGCTGCAAAGCGAAGGGCTTAGAATTGAAGCTCTGAATTGGAAAATCGTGGGAGGAAGGCGGTACGTACTCCCGTACTTGTGTAGAAGGCAAGGTAATTGATTGACGTCGGTTGTCTGACAACTGGGACGCAGAAGCACTCACTGAAGTGTTTCACTTCGCTGGGAGCTGAAGAATATTGGAATTTTCGACGCGGAATTTACGCCTCAAAGTTTGAACGAATTAGCGTAACGTTGAAACGGAGTAATATGAGAGCGTAAATATGTGTAAGTACTTAGTACAGGGTAATGTGATGATATTGGGCTCAATTCCGGCGTGGCCGCTAAAATCTCTAAATTTAAGTTGTTGGTCTCTTTCTTTCTTATGGGGATCGAAAAGGATGGAAGATGAATGAATTTAATTTTGAATGAATTATATTATATTTAAAATAAGCCGCGCAGCTGACAAATTTAGCTTAATTTAAGTGGGATGTTTTCGCATGCCTGCTAAACTAGTGCACACTAGTAAACTAGTGCAAACTACGCGTATATTTCCGAAGATCGAAAATACATTGGCATACGTGCCAAGGCCTAAAAAGTAACACTAACAACTATAGTTTTTCTATCTATCGATCTATCTCTAATTTTTTTCTGTATCGCTCAATATCGTATCCTTCCTCCATTAAGCATTAAGCTATAAATTTCACCCCTTTTTATTCTTCACAAAGGTAGGTCTTAAAACGTCAGGAGGATGCTACAATAATTCACCGTGTCCCCAGGAAGGTAATTTACCGTTTCCCTGACCGTAATGTCCCCAAAATATAACCGCTACTTGCCGAAACGACAATTGTCCTCTAGTTGTCCCAAAATAATGCGCGAAGGTAACAATGCCTTTGAAATGGGGAGACTTAGAGCTTGGACGAAATGTTACATGAATGGCTCGTTTAGGTGTGTTGTCACTTGGTATACGTTTATCCTAAACATGAATGACACTTGGTTTGAATAGCTTAAATTGTATTAAAGGTAACTATAATATGAGGTGCTACTACTAATACTGATATTATCTTTTGTTTGAAAGGTTAACTTTTAATCTAGCGTGTAAATGAACAGGAACAGGATCGACTGAAAAACAGCATCTCCGAGCTAGACTTATAAGTCGAGACCTTTTTTCGCTGTTGTGCTCTATTGCATACTGTGATGTAGACGCATAAGAAACGATTTTATATTTAAAAAAATATGTTTTTCTTTTTTCTCCCCACATTTCAGTGTGTAATTTGTCGCAACAGTGCAAATGAATGTGTTTTCTTTTCTTCTTAAATTATCGAAATATTTTTTTATTGTTTGTTTTGAAGACACGCTAAGGGATAGATAATCTAGTTTGAATCCCGCCCAGGGAAAACATTCGTGTGATGAGCACTTGTGTTTGCCTTGTGTCTGGATGTTGTATATTTATATTATGTATGTATATCGGCGAGAGCGTCGGTGGCCTAGTGGCTAGGGCCGGTGACTTCCATTCAGAAGTTCGCGGGTTCGAACCTCGGCACGTACCAATGTGTTTTCGATTTTCGAATTCATATGTACGTTTATTCGCGCTCTTACGGTGAAGGAAAACATCGTGAGGAAACCTGCACACACCTGCGAAGTAATTCAAGGGTTGTGTGTGAAGTTGACCAACCCGCATTGGGCCAGCGTGGTCGACTAAGGCCTATTCACCCTGGTTTCAGGGTAGGCTCGAGCCCCTCGGTGGGGACATGTATGAGCTGTTAATGATGATGTATATCGGCTATCTGACACCCATAGTACAGGCTCTGTCTAGTTTAGGGTCAGATGGCCGTGTATGAGATGTCCCACATATTTACTCATTTATTTATTTGTATATAGATATTACACAAATCTGTTGTAAGAATATTTGCTTAAAAACTCTCGACATACCATTATCAAGTAAGCAAAAATGTTTTTCCGCCATATTTTTTTTTTGCAAGTAAGTCATATATAATGGGCCCTCCCCCAAAGGAAATAATAAATAACGCAGCAACAACCCCTATTACCGGTTAGGAGGTAAAGCCTTGACTTGGAAAATAAAAATGTGCTGAAAAACATGCTAAGTTTGTTTATCAAATCTTAATATACTGTTACTTGAATTATGTAGAGTCGTTTTAACAATAGGAATGATAATTGGTTAGTCAAATCAGTATCTTTTTATGAAATGCCAAAAACGATAACCTTTAATAGGGATGTTGACT
Source organism: Teleiodes luculella (assembly GCA_948473455.1). Taxonomy (NCBI): domain Eukaryota; kingdom Metazoa; phylum Arthropoda; class Insecta; order Lepidoptera; family Gelechiidae; genus Teleiodes; species Teleiodes luculella. The sequence goes on from OX419586.1 coordinate 15,464,097, forward strand.
GTATTCAAAATAAATTATCGTAAATATACTATGTAGGAAATAAAACATCTGAAAGTATAACTTATGTAGGCGCGTTTTTTAAAATTTTTATGATTTGTTATTGCAAATCAAATTAAAAATCGTACAAAAACGACATCACAAGTATTCACAAGCATTTGACGTCATAAGGTAGTATTCCCTTTATTTTTCATATTAAATATTGTTTTTGACATTTCATAAAAAGAAGCTCTTTTGATTAATACATAACGCAGAAGAAGCTGTCAAACTCTACATAATGACAGAACTAATTAAGGCTCTAATGTAACTATGTCGCATTTGATGCGCGAGAAGCTGTCAAACGTGACAATGACAGTACTACTATGGCTCTAATGTCACTATGTCGGGTTTGACAGCCTCTCGAGCTTCTCACGCATTACTGCAGCTTGTTAATGGTGCTACCAATTTATTTCATAGAATTTTCATGGATAGCATAGAATTTCAAGCATATTTTTAAATGTAGGCAAAAAAAATCAAGTTACTATACTAAAACGTCTATTTTGAAAGAATTATAAATGAATGTATATTTTTTTCATAATACTAAATCTATAAAACTCAAATTTTGACTATCATTTTATTAATATTTACAACTTACACGAATATAACAAAACTTCGTCGCCAAACAGTCCCTTTCTGGGCGCCAAATATCAATATCGCCTAATTTTATAATAGACCATTTCAATCGCATTCATCATTTGCGACTATATGGCATTAAAATTAAATCTGCTGTATCCCCTTAATACTTCCCCGTCATTGTTCGAATGATATAAATCATTTCGTTAATACGCTTAATGACTCAATAGTTATTTATTCCACGCGACGACAGACGGCTCAGTGTCCGGACATGAATAATTACGTCACAGCAATTGATGACGTCACAGATCGGTATATTGATGACAGTATTGCATTGCGCGACCGTTAACGCTCGATCGAGGGTGGATTTGAGGGAAGGTGAAATGTATATGAAATATGATATATGTCTAGAAGGTATTCCAATTATTCATAATTATTTGAAACATGAACATGATATTTACATCGCGTATCGTTCGGTAAGGATCTAAATTAACATTGACGAGGGCGCTGCTCGCTTTACGAAATAATGTCAAATGAAACGATTCGTAAGATGACTGTGTTAGTTCCTTTTTTGGCCACTTTCATTTAGATTCTTGTCGATCTGTACAGCGTAGCTTGATATTTTGACCGTACCTACCCTAATTTGAGGAAATATTTTTTGTCAAAATGTTGTAATCAAATAATATATTATCAATCAAACTTTCGGTTATTTGACCAACAAGTAATTAGTGCTATACGTATGTTTATAACATGTAAACTTGTTTTTTTAAGAAATCATACATAAAAATCTAGACATCAAATCTTTTCTTTTTATAATTTAAGCGTAACTAAGTATGTTACATTATGACTAAACCAAAAACAAAAGAATACACTGTTGTTATTTTTACTATAGCGTGACGACACAACCATGGAATGCTTTAGATTTCCCATAATTAGACAAACTGTACAGTGAACTAGAATTAACACCTTTTGTTAGGTTTAACGCAAATAAAACATTAACATTTCATATGGATGTTGACCGGCTAGGCCTGCAAAAACTCTTGTATTTAATAAAATTGTTATTGACATAATTAGTTTAACGATTAGTTTAATAACACGAGCCTGCACGTAATATTTGCACAATGTAATTTGCATGGAACATTTTAATATAACGGGATGATGCAGAATTTGCTTATTGCGGAAATTTTCCGGGTTACAAATTAGAGCTGGGGCCTCTATTCGGGATGGAGGCAATAGGTAATTGCGGGGTTCGCACAGAGCGGTGACGATGGAACCACAGCTAGCTACGATTGCTTGGTGCAAGGGAAAAGATTCAAGACGTTTTGAAATGAGATTTTATTTATTGTGAAAGTGAAGGACCATCACCATGAAAAATGATTTTTTTGTTGTTATTTGAAATATTATGTTTTTAATCCGTTTGTGGGATTAATCAATCAATGGCCATTTAATTTATATAGAATATAAATACTTTATTGCACACAAAAATACAGCGGAAAAATTACGAATCATACATAAAGGAAACGTACCATTATTGCTTCACAATTTCTTACAAGCAAAAAACTTAAAATTAAAAACAATCACAACATTTTTCTTTGTAGGTTTTTTCTATTGTCTAATCTTTTTTGTCCTGTCTGCAATAAAATAAGTATCTAAATTAAATCATAATTAAACGTCAGAATCTTTGACACAAACCAATCATAGTTCAACGGCTACAGAATTTAATCCCGAAGCTTCCCCGATTTTGCGGTCCATTGGTGCTAACGCCTACGCACCTGAGGCCATAGTTGCGGATTCTGGATCAATAGAGGGCGCTGTGGCCACAGTGTAGACTAAGAACAGTAAGTTATCTCCATACCAACTGGCCGCATCCGCCGCGCCGCCGCCGCGGCCATCACGGCCGCATTGCGCGCCGTGTAGGCACGCGCTGTCACGCACACGCTAGCATTTTGCCCATGGTCTAAGAAAACAAGGTCTAACAAGAAGACCACGTGACTAACACAAGCCTACGTCATTTCTACGTCATTTTTCCTATTCATCCTTGTCGAATGCGTGTAATAGACAAGGATTAACAGCGCAAAATGACGTAGGCTTATGTCAGTCACGTGGTCTTCTTGTAAGACCTTGTTTTCTTGGACCATGCATTTTTCCCATAATGTCGCCTTATTCCCCTTTTTTATCCTAGTGTGTGCGTGATAGAGCGTGCCTACACGGCACACATTCAAACAGCGGCACATTTGTATGAAGATAACTTACTGGTTTTACTGTGCTGTGGCTCTTTTGATTACCGATGTCGGATTAGAATTAGGGCCAATAGAAATAAGCATTTCTGAATCAGCGAACCGAGATCCGCATTTGTTAGGGACAAGGGTGAGAATGTGTGAGATGAAAAAATATATGGAACTAGTTGTGGACAGAGATAAAACTACTGTTTTTTCTCTTTCTATTGTAAGATCTGCTCTGATGAAAAAGTGTTTTGGTTTCTAAAAGTGACTAACATAAAAACTATGTTATTCTAACCTTAGGCTTAAAAATATACCTAGACATTTCCTAATGAGAAGCCATCGTTAATTGCCTGATTTCTAAAGCGTTAAGTTTAATTATTCTGTCTTAAATAATACCCAATTTCAGCAGATTAAGCTTTAAAAATATTTTTTAAAGAATACTTTCATAAGGAATACTTAATACCGTAATTCAATTTTACATAAAATAACAAAGAATTAGATCCCAGAATTGCCTACCCAAAGATGTGAAACGATCTTTAATTTATGAAAATGCTAACCTTAAAATTTTATTTTAAACCATAATTTCATGAAAAAGTTCACCGTCTGTCGCGACTCTTAGTAAATAACTCCTCGTCCTTACAATACAATACAAAACATACTTTACTAGTTTAACTATTTTTCCCGTAGGAATGAGGTATTTTCCCGCAGTAAAAGGTAGCCTATGTTACTCAGCGTGAACGTAGCTTTCTGAAGGTGTAAGAATTTTGAAATCAGTTCAGTAGTTTTTGAGTGTATTCATTACAAACACACACACACAAATACAAATCTTTCCTCCTTATAATATTAGTATAATTGACACCAAGAAAAGTCCGGCTAAGCTTGATCCGTCGTACTTTTTCGACTCAAGCATAGGTCAATAAAAAAAAGACACGAACAAAATCATTACAGATAAATATGACCTCCTTCTCTCCCTCCTTAAAAAATAATTCCCTGTGTACTTGGCAAACATCATAAAGCAAAAACAAAAGCCACTACTCCCCTGAGATTAAAAAAGCCCAATACAGACGTCCGTGAATCCTCAAGTTCAAACTTTGCATCAATCTTGGGACAAACTTTTGTAGTCGTAACCGATAGAAAAAGTTTAGGGCTGCCAACTTCGTAACCGCCATAAGACTAAACAGGGTCACCGTTGTTTCAGCTTTTTCACTCCAACTGGTTTTATTTTTTTAGTTCAGTAGGAATTGAAACTGCCTTTTATAACTTTCTGTTTTCTAAAGGATTATGTTGTACTTTTGGGGAAAATTATTTTTGTCTTCAATGCTGCTTGCTTACCTTGTGGGTTTCGTCATTAATTAGATTGATTCATCAATTAGATCAATCAAGTCATCAATTAGATTGATGATTACATCTTATGGGCACTCTGACGCGCAAGAGAGTATCTATTATTTATAAGTGGATTATATTTTATATTATAGACTCAGCACAAAGATAGAATAAACCTTGGGAAAGAATGAAGGCTATGATTTACCGCGGGAAAATTTCTCAGTCCCACGGGAAAAAATATTAATGTGGGCGGAACCGTGGGGCGGAAAGCTGGTTGAATATAAAAAAAACAGATCTGTAGCCGAAATAAATGAACGTCTAATTTGTAATTACAGAGCGTATTGGATAAAATTGGGGGTAAATCGGCGGATTACACAAAATTAGAATCAATTCGAGGTGATCCCGCAAACAAACAAAAGCGTTTTAAACGCTAGCGGTTGTTAAACAAATACTCATGGTTTCATTAGAATCGCATATCGGTTCGATTTAGGCGAAATTGTTTACATACACGAGATGAATATGGAGATTGAAGAATATATAGGCGGTTTTATATTCATTAGCTTGTTATGTAAAATCGTCTAGAAATAAGATGTATCTCATTTGATTCATCTTCTGAAAGAACACGTTGAATGTATGAAAAGAATGAAAGACGTGGAATTATTATGGTAATGGATTTTGTTTGTTATTGATGACTAGGTTTACGCCCGGCGGCATCGCCCGCGTTATCAGTTTTTTCCGTGGGAATGAGGTAATTTACCGCAGTAAAAGGTTAATGTTAATGTTAATTCAGGGTGTCAGCTAACTCGCTTTGCTATTATCAATCAATCAATCAATCAATCAAATCAATCAAATCATTTATTTGCTTTGCATAGGGTACAAAAAAGGATGGTCAATAACAAATAAACGAAACACCTATACAGCCTTAAAAGTCAGCATGCAAAATAGATTATATAAAATTAAATGTCTTAAGAAATAATAATATTATTAACAAAATAATTCAAATAACTAAATATTCGATTAAATTACACAGGTCAGGATACAAAATAATAATAGGAATAATACGCTAGTGTCAATTTATGATATTAAAATAAGTCATGTCAATATTAATTCAATACAATTTAATATAAATTATAAATCCAATTTCATTTATATTTAAAAAATTCATCTATGCTATAAAAACAATTGTCACACAATAAATTAAAAAGCGCTGTTCTAAACATTCTTTCAGGTAGGTTTCTTATTGAGTTTGGAAGAGAATTATATATTTTTATTGCCATGTTATAGCTATTTCTAGCAAAGCAGGATGTTTTGTGTGGCAACGTTACCAATTTGTCAGGATATCTGGTATTAAACCTACAAATCTCACTATTTTTGGTAAAAAGCACACCATTTTTTTTAACAAATAGACAAGTCTCAAAAATGTACATGGAAGGTAGAGTCAGCAAGCGCAGTCTTTTAAATAAAGGTCTACATGTTTCCAATTGTCCTATGCTGCAGATAGCCCTTATGCATCTCTTTTGGATAACGAAACATCGGTTTATTTCAGTGCAGTTTCCCCATAATATGAAAAAAAAGATAAAATCGCTTCAGCCGTTTAAGCGTGAAAAAGTAACAAACATACACACTCACACATGCACAAACTTTCGCCTTTATAATATTAGTGTAAAATAGGTATTTAAATTCTTAAGTAACCTTGTTTCATACTTGTCGATTAAGGGTGAATAGACCTTAGTCGACCAAGCTGGTTCAATACAAGTTCGTCAACTTCACACACAACCTTTGAATTTCTTCGCAGGTGTGTGCAGGTTTCCTCGCGATGGTTTCCTTTACAGAATAAACGTAGGTATAAATTTGAAAATAGAAAACACATTGGTACGTGCCGAGGCTTCAAAGTCAAAGTCAAAGTCAAATAGTGTTTATTCAAAGTAAGATTTCACAAATCATTTTTTGACGACGGCTTAAACCCGCGTACTTCTAAATGGAAGTCAACGGCCCTAGCCACTTGGCCATTACGCTATTTTGTCCTCATTCGTACCTACTTAATCAAGATATTGTCCGCATTATTTCAAGCACGTTTCTCAAGCTTTGAAATGCGATCCTAACGAGTCCAATAGAATCGGTTAATAATTTTGACGTCTTCGTTGGAAACCTCAAGGGGATTTATTTCAGATCCTTTATGGATTAGTTTTAGTATAAGATACTTTGGAATCCTGTCTTTGGAATCTTCGCTTTGTGGATTTAGTAATATTGCAAGCAATGGGAGATTTCGAAATCCTTTGTATTGTTTGCACACAAAAAAAGTTTTTCTTTTAACAGTTGACATACTAACGTTATGTTACTTTTCGGTGAGTACCAAGAATGTTAAAGCTTAGAGAATAATTTAAAAAAATGTGGTAGGTAGATACTACGGTAGTACTTATATCATCCTAGCTGATTACAATACATAAAATACAGTATCTTCATTATATTTTAACATCACAATAAGACTAAAATCAAGCTAGATGTAGGTAGGATATTTATAATTTTAACTAATATCGCATCGCTTCTTTAAATTTTAAGAGTTTATTCTTCATTAGTTTGAGATAAGAGCCAGCCTTGTTTTGGGCAAAACTATTAAGTTTATGGAAATTTGACGTCGAAAAGTGATTTGTGTAATCTTATTTCCAATAAAACATTTTGAATATTGTAACAAAAATATATATTTCAATTTCAAAACATCAATCAATCATGTGTTATGTATTCTTTTTAATACAATAGTGTTCTAGTTGATCATAAACTTAGGTATATTTTAAATAGTACTTGACAGAGATTGAAATAGTATATTTCGGTATGAAGCATTGGTCCTAGCCGCGTAGCTAACAGCAAGGTCGAAAATATCAATGACCTTACAACTCACACAAGGATTATAAAATACAGGTAAGTCGCGAAGGCTCCAAAGAGGTTCCAACTCAATAAACCAATATGACATTAATGATTACTTGGAGCAGCTCTCACTATATCGTATTACTTATCACAAAGAGTATACCCGGGTGACTTTGATCAGTCCCGTGCGTCCTTAACTTCATTTATTTTGAGACAAGGGTCGCGACCTTTCTGCTGCTTCCTCCTCCAAGAAGCTATACTTTACAAGTTCAATTCGATATTTATTGCTTCTTTTGTTTATCTCAAATCCGTACGCTTATACTGGCACCATATTGACTGAGCAATGTAAAGCGAATAAGGCATTAGGTTTGTAGATTGTAGCTTGGAAAATAGATGTCAGGTTGTCATCAGCTCGCTTGATTGGATCTCTGACGATCATCTAACAAAGTGACAGTAATCCAGTAGTTGAATTTTGTAAATTGTAAGTGTAAAAACTAGTGGATTAAAAATATTATTTATTAGATTTCCGCTGACCGACGGCCGTTGGGGCAGAAAGGTTCTTGAATGGCGACCGCGCGCCGGAAGACGTAGTGTGGGCAGGCCCCCCTCGAGGTGGACCGATGATCTGGTGAGGGTCACGGGAAGCCGCTGGATGCGGGCAGCGCAGGACCGATCATTGTGGAGATCCTTGGGGGAGGCCTTTGTCCAGCAGTGGGCGTCTTTCGGCTGAGATGATGATGATGATGATGAGCTTTCTGCCGCGGCTCCGCCCGCGTTCACTGTTTTTCCCGTGGGAATGAGACATTTCCTCGCAGTAAAAAGTAGCCTATTTACTTTATTATAGTCTATTTTATCTTTGTACCAAGTTTCAGTAAAATCTATTCAGTAGTTTCGGAGCCTATTCAATGCAAACTAACAATAAAATAATTCCTCTTTATAATATTATAAAGCTAGAGTATAGATAATCGTTCCATTTAGCCGTGTCCCGTGTCTGTGTAAGAGGTGACTAATGGAACATAACGGGAATGAGCAGCCGCATTCAACTGTGTAATCAATCAACAACCGTAATCCCCACCCCGCCTGCTAAGCTTGGGGATCAAGGCAAACCTTCTATTTTCAAGAAGAGGACTCAGTACAACATTGGACTGCTTTAAATAGCGAAAGTATCCTTTGCGCTTTCAAGTATAAAATACTGCAAAATTCAAATATCCGACTATCCCAAGTCTTCCCATTGGGTGTGGTTGAAAGCGACTAAGGGATTCGGGTGTAGTTGCCACGTAGGTGACAGGCTGGCAACCTGTCACTAGGTGCACTAGAAAACACTAAGATCCGTGTATCTTATTTTAGATGTATGCTGAATCTTAATCCAAACCGCCTTGACGGCCTCGTAGCCTAGTTGGTAGTACGTCTGCCTACGAAGCACAAGGTCGCGGGTTCGAATCCCGCCCAGGGCAAACTTTCGTGTGATGAGCACTTGTGTTTGCCTTGTGTCTGGATGTTGTATATTTATATATGTATGTATATCAGCTGTCTGACACCCATAGTACAGGTTCTGCCTAGTTTGGGGTCAGATGGCCGTGTGTGAGATGTCCCCACATATTTATTTTTATTTATTTTATTATAAACTCTTTGCTAATGGTGGTTTTAACTTTGACCTATAGGTAAAGCTTACTGAAACTCGTTAGCAAAATGAGCTTGTCTAATTTTTATTTTTTTGTAAAATAAAAATGGTAAGGCTACTGTTAACTGCGATTAAATCATTTCCTAAAAAAAAGAAATTGAAAAATAAAGACGGCAAATTCGCAGGATAAACTAAACACAGTGGGCCCGATTCTACATATGACGCTCTAACTTCAATTTAAAAACCATGTCCCTTTCACGTTCTTAAGAACGAAAAGGGACAGGTGATTGTCAACATAAACAAAAACAAGCAAAAATAATAAAGATGTCAAAAATAGATTTTACGTGTAGTTCACACTAGTTTAGCAGGTATGCGGAAACATCCCACATTGACGGCTGCGCTGCTTATTTTAAATATCATTCATTCAAAATTAAATGCATTCATCTCCCATTCTTTTTGATTCCCATAAAAATGAAAAGAGGCCAACAACTTAAATTTATAGATTTTAGCGGCCACGCCGGTGTTGAGGCCAGTGTGGAGGTAAAACCTTATAACTGCAGATATATAAATAAGTCCTTTTATCCGCCTCCGATCAAAAAGAACCTAAAACATGAACTCCGCAAAGACCAGCTTTTCATTACTTACTGGGCTTTGCTTGAAACGGATTTATTAAGCAAGGAATCCAGTTTCAGCTTTTAATATTTCTTTCAGACTGCAGGCAATGGAAAAAAGCTGAAAAGCACTTGAAAAATAGAATCAACTTCAAAATGTATAGCTACTTTTATAATTCGTTTTTATATTGTTGAGTTTAAGGACTGTAAATACGGTACTCTATATAATAAAACTTTAGAGGTCGAAAATCTATACACAGAAAAAAAATTGCTAAAATTAAACCGAGTCTGGGGCATGTATAGAACAAATCCAAAGTTTGTCTGTTTGTACGGGCTAATCTCCGAAACTGTTTGACTGGTTTGAATGAAATTTTGCATGGTGGTACCTTGTGTCCCGGTCAATATCTTAGATAATTTCCATCGCGGGAAAATATCTCATTCCTTCGAGAAACTGCACGGAAAAAAGAAAACGCGGGCGTAGCCACGGGCGGACAGTGAGTTCTAGAATGTACTGTATTACTCTTGAACGAACACATAACTTCAATATTAATTTTCGTCACTTTTCACGAATTAAGACTCTCGAATTTGAATTTATCTACTACTACGAGTATATAGCTGTAGCAAAGCGGCTTACAGTTAAACGGGTCCTATGTTTAACTGTAAGACAATATAACTCATTCCTCCGGGAAAAAATAAATACAATACAATACAATACAAATATTCTTTATTGACACCAATAATAAATAGGACAGTTACAATTTTAATAAGTGTGAGACAATGAGCCGATAGGCGGCCTGATTGCTAAAGTAGCAATTTCTTCCAGGCAACCAAACAGGAAATTGCGAAAAACAGTTAGTATTAATAACACCCTCCAATAATAATCGAAATCGGTCGAACCGTTAACTAGAAATATTTTTGGTAAAAATTTCTTGAAATTAGTACTTATACTAATGGAACTCAACACCTGCGTCTATTATTAACAGAATAAATGACACGGGACTTCCCCGACCGATTTCTGGATAGTTTATGATTATTGCAAAAGCGGGATGAGCGGGAGATTGCCGGGGGAATCCCCGGGTGTTCGTAAAGGTATTCAAGGTGATAATCCACGGGTTTATGGCACATTTTTTATAGAAAGGTGTGAAATATTGCACTCTTAACTTCAGTGAAATTACTTTCAGTGAAGTGCTGTGTAAAGGTTCGTGTTGTATTACTTTTTAACCCCCGACGAAAAGGAGGGGTGTTATATAAGTTTGACGTGTCTGTCTGTCTGTCTGTGGCATTGTAGCTCCTAAACGGATGCGCCGAATTGTTCTAGTTTTTTTTGTTTGCTAGGTGTCGAAATTGAGAGTGTTCTTAGCTATGATCCAAGAAAATATCTTTAGCCATTTGAAGGTTATTAGCTCTTTTCTAGTTGTTGAAAAGATAAAGTGACTGTTTTGTGTCGGGGGTTATAATTTTTTTAAATTTAGTGTTATTCTAAAATGAATTGGTTTTATAGTTATAACCTTTTATGTCTATTGCCGATCGTCGGCGCGTAGTTTGAACTTTAGTGAAACAAAGAAAAATAATTATTTGAGTACTCGTATTTATTTTATTCTTTCACTATCACAGGAATAGTGCTTTTATGTACAATAGCCTATACGGTTAGACATGTTGACCTTGAGAGCGCCTTCATTCCGTAGCGTTAGGGATGAATTTCGAACTGCATGTGCAGGCTTCTGTACGGTAAAGAACTTAATGAAAATGTGTCCTTGGCATTTTTTTATATTTTTTTGTTGTATCTGTTTTAGAAATTGTACCAAGCTTAGAATAGGAAAAAATCTATTAAGTCTTCTTGCGGGTACCATATAAAAATCTAGGGAAGAACCAGCAGTTTTCGCCCATAAAACTATTAACAACTGCGATCTCTAATCTACTTGCAAAGCATCTATAGGGTTAAAGCAAAATCTCGATATTTAAATGACTTACCTAAGTGATCATCCAAAAGTTAAAAATAAATTTTTAGAACTCGATTATATTTTGTAGAAGACTGTTGTAAGCGATTAAAGTAGTAGTAGGTAATAATTACCTGGAATTCTGAAGTTGTACTTATACGTACGTTTGAAAAAGGATAATTTGTGTTTTGTAATAACTGTCTTCGTAATAAGTCTAGGGTTAAGAGGGTTCAGTAAAGGTGCTTAGATAAATAAAACAAAATATTTTGAAACTCAAGTCGAAACGGAGACGTGTTACGTACAATCCGTTCGTTTAAAAAAAGTAAATTGAGGTAAATTTCTCTAACAGGCAAATTGAATCGTCTCATCCGAGATATGGCGTCGTCGCCATGTAACGTTATTTGGCGCCCGACGCGGGACCAAGCCGACACGTTTCCGACGTAAATATTGAGATTACCCTCCGAAATGTTCTTTTAAAACTGTTTGGATTTGTGCGGATATAAAATGTAACGGCATCTTAATGTTTTGGTTGTTCAACAAAGGAAATAAAGAGAAAAGCTTTTAATAAAAAAAAAACATACTTTTTATATTTTTGTGCATAAATCTGGATGAAGGAAGTATTCAAGACGGATAAATAAATAATAAATATCTGAAAAACATAAACATAGAACAATTCAAATTATTATGGATGACGTGTTACTCTACAGAGTCTGAAAAGGAACGAATGCCTTGAAAATCATTTTTTTTATAATCTCTTGTAAAATCCTTGTTCTCGTTTGAATAACCGACTTCGAAATAGAAGGAGGTTCTCAATTCGACGCATATGTTTTTTTCTTGTGTGTTCGTTATATCTCCGCTAATTGTGAACCGATTTTCAAAATTCTGTTTTTAGATCTTTGTTGGACTATTCTGTGTCATATGGCAAAAATACAATTCTGCTCTCTATGACTTTAATCCTATCTTACTAATATTATAAAGAGGAAAGATTTGTATTTTTGTGTATGTGTGTGTGTGTGTTTTTTGTGTGTTACCGATTTCAAAAATTCTTTCATCTTTAGAAAGCTACGTTCACCCTGAGTAACATAGGCTACCTTTTACCGCGGGAAAATGCTTCATTCCCACGGGAAAAACTGTAACCGCGGCGGAAAACTAGTACTAAATAAAATATTTAATAGAAATTGTTTTAGATAAGATTTATGAATTATCTACGAAAATTACGCCCAAGGATGAAATTCATCGTCAAACATTATGATTGATTTCGTTAGTTCGATGAAATGTGTACACAAAACTCCGAACTCAATTTCCGACGATCGTTCAAGTTATCTGTTCATTTCGAGAATAAATTGCTTAAGTTGGATAAGTAACTAATTAAAATTTGTAAGACGTATAACATAATTAATAAAACAGTCGATTTACGACACGATTCGAACATAAATATTTTTTTTAATTTTGGGATAAATAAAGTCAAGTTTTCTGTTAAGATTTTGAGATACAGTATGAATATAAACTTAATGAAGCATTTTTAAATAAATACCAGCTTTCCGCCGCGGCTCCGCCCACGTTAAAGGTTTTCCCGTGGGAATAAGGCATTTCACCGCGGTAAAAGGTAGCCTATGTTACTCAGAGTGAATGAAGCTTTCTAATGGTGAAAGAATTTTTGAAATCGGTTCAGTTGTTTTTGAGTTTATTCATTACAAACATACATACACACACACACACAAAATACAAATCTTTCCTCTTTTTAAATTTTAGTATGATAAAAAACTCTGCCGATCGATATTATATTAAGGTTGAATCTGTCGTGAACATAGACAATTATTTTTAGTCGAAAGTCTATGGTCATGAACAGTAATAAAATAAACAAAAATAGATCTTACGTTCCTAGTTCACAAAAACAAACACTTTTAAAAGTCTGAGTTAATTTCGAAAATAAATTGATTAAGTTAGAGAGATAACTAATTAATATTAGTAAGATGTATAACATAATTCCAGCCACGTAATGTGTGCGAGAGTCGTAAATAGTGACACAGTTAGTGGGTAACCTCCGCCACAGACTATCTATCAAGACAAGACACTGCAATGAGATTTGCATTTTTTAAATTGATCTGCGCTTGTGTAGCACAATCGACGTATGAAACTTAACTGGATTTGGAAATTGGCATTTGAGAGCTTAAGTAATAAATATGTAAAATAAAGGTAAATAAATGAGTCGAATATTTTCTGTCAAAAAATTATGAGACATGCATTTTACTCTAAAAATTTTTTCGCTTATTTTATTTGGCACGTTATAAATAAATAAGACTGAATTTGAATCATAAATTCGTTGGTTTAAATCGCACACTAATTGTTTCGTGTACAAACTTTAGGCAACAAAAAATCAGGTTTATTCACTTGTTCAATGTAGCTATAAAGCCCGAGGATTATAGCAGCAAACCATTATAAAAGAAAAGTATTTCGCTTAATGATGGAATGCTGCTTTTGTGGTGGTAGGTGGTTTTATTGTCTGTGGTTTCAAACTAAAATAATTAGTCGAGTCGAGTTGTCAACTTTGGCATGTAGGGAGGGAATTAAGCGGAGGAGAAAGGTGTTAGGCGTGACGTCTGATAAATATTTCATGAGTGGAGGGGTTGCCGCGTAATTATTGACTTTGATAGGGAAGTAGATTAGGCGGATTTATTTTTACTTATATACCTATCATACTATGACTAAATTGTATAAAACAAAGTCGCTTTCTCTGTCCCTATGTCCCTATGTCCCTATGTATGCTTAAATCTTTAAAACTACGCGACGGATTTTGATGCGGTTTTTTTTAATAGATAGAGTGATTGTGAGTGAAGAACCTTCCTCTTGAAGGTTTACGTGGATAAATGCAGGATATACTTAAGGATAACCCACAATAACCATTTTCCCGTGCGGAGCCGGGGCGGGTCGCTAGTATATTTATTATTATAAAGAGGAAAGATTTGTATTTTTGTGTGTGTGTGTGTGTGTGTGTGTGTGTGTGTGTGTGTGTATGTTTGTAATGAATAAACTCGAAAGCAACTGAACCGATTTCAAAAATTCTTTCACCGTTAGAAATCTATATTCACCCTGAGTATAGGCTACAATTTACCGCCGGAAAATGCCTCATTCCCGCTGGAAAATCTGTTAACGCGGGCGGAGCTTCGGCGCAAAGTTAGTAAATAATATTTTCTGCAGTAATTTTCCTTTAGTACATAGAAGGAGATATTTTTATGCAATCTTGGACGAAACAATAAAAAATATTCATCGTTGAAAAAGAAAAACTCTTTAAGGAAGGCTTCACTGAAAAGCTAAAGCGAGAGTTTTTCTTTTTTCTTTTTTTCTCTAGACCTAATTCGGCCGCAATGCCTAGTATGTCTAGATCAATGTCTATATACATTTTCTAAAAACACTTTTCACTTCTTTTTTTTTCTTCTCTATGATAGACCATGTAAAAAATGAGGTTCAAGGTCATGGTTACTTTAATCGATATTTGAGATATTTACGAAAATACACATCACGTTCATATAATATAATTAGCTTTCCGCCGCGGCTCCGCCCGCGTTAACAGTTTTTCCCGTGGGAATGAGGCATTTCCCCGCAGTAAAAGGTAGCCTATGTTACTCAGGGTTAATGTAGCTTTTTAATAGTGAAAGAATTTTTGGAATCGGCACAGTAGTTTTCAGTTTATTCATTACTAGCGACCCGCCCCGGCTCCGCACGGGAAAATGGTTATTGTGGGTTATCCTTCTGTATATTATGCATGTATTATACATATAAACCTTCCTCTTGAATCACTCTATCTATTAAAAAAAACCGCATCAAAATCCGTTGCGTAGTTTTAAAATTTAAGCGTACAAAGGGAGGGACATAGGGACATAGGGACAGAGAAAGCGACTTTATTTTATACTATGTAGTGACAAACATACACACACAAAAATACAAATCTTTCCTCTTTCTATTATTAGTATAATATAAGGACAAAAACACGTCTTCAATAATAAGTCTAATACTTACTCTTCAAGCTGTATACAGGATGATCGCGTCTCACTAGTTTATTTGCACAGGGCGTTCTCATTTCACGGTAACGAGATAATTTATGTACGAGACGAGTAAACGTCAAGAGCTTGGTTAATACTGACGATCAGTTGAGGAATGTACGCGTGTTTTGATAACACCACTGTGTTTGTCGATGTCTGTTAAAACGAGGTAACAATCGTATTTTCAAACAATTTTATGTCACAACATTTGTGAAACATTTTGCGGGCTTACCACGTTTATTTGAATCCCATGCGGAAACAGGCACTTCTAACAGAAAAAAATAATGTAAAATTTGATAAATAAAGTAATTGCTTTAAGGCTGTTGAGATGTCAAATAAATGTTATTATAGTAACTGTGAAAGTTTCAAGTATTAATAAGAGTAGGATACGAGTATCGTCATACTAATATTATAAAGAGGAAAGATTTGTATTTTTGTGTGTATGTTTGTAATGAATAAACTCAAAAACTACTGAACCGATTTTAAAAATTCTTTCACAGTTAGAAAGCTACATTCACCTTGAGTAACATAGGCTACCTTTTATCGCGGGAAAATGCCCCATTCCCACGGAAAAAAACTGTTTACGCAGGCGGAGCCGCGGCGGAAAGCTAGTTTTTAAATGTTTAGAAAATAATTATAAACGGAAGTAAAATCAGTTCCTTAAAAAATAATAGCTCTTAAAAAGTCAAAATACAGGGTTACTTTTTAATCAGTGCACAAATTTTAGGTAGGCATAGTTTAAAGAAAATAAAAACACCCGTATATTTTTATTTTATCACGTTTCATACAAAAAAATCGAAATATCGCCATTTTATGCATAAAATTGGTATCAAATTTTGTATGGGAAAAAAAATTTTACGCGCCAATTTTCTTGATACTTCGTATAAACACTCATTGGCAAAATTAATTGGCGTTTTCTGAAATTCGTTCTCTAAATGGGTTAAAAATAGTGTTAAAATTTGTAAAAAAAAAAAAAAAAATTTCTTTTTTCGTCTCATGTGATCTAGTAACGATACTGACTGTGTACACAAAATTTGTGCACTGATTAAAAAGTAACCCTGTATAAATAGTAATATTGGTTGTGTTTGAAATCAGTTCAAATTGAAATAATTATGAAATTATTAACAAAATTGTTTCCCAAAAAACGTAAAAAGACTACAAAGATGATGGATGAAAGCTTTTATACAGGAATAAAAAAATAAAAACCTTTTTGAACACACCTATTTCCAAACCTAAGGGAGGAATATTTTCTTTTTCCTCAGCGCATTTTTTAAACATGAAAAAATACCGTGATCCACCCTTAATCCCATCATCAGTACAAAATTGCGGATAAGGAAACGATTTTTAAACAGAATGAACGATTTATCCTTCTTTTATTTACCGATTTTGCCACTAAACTTCTTTTTTAAGTATTTTTTTATTTACATTGAAATGTGCCAGTGTTGAAATGCGAATAATTTATAGAAATAGAAATAGAAATGTCTTTATTTGCTTAAAACACGGTACTATAAAGATTGTGTAACATGTTGGTACAAGCGTGCTTCGCCACATACATAGGCATGCAAATTTAATACATGTTACATACATGAGTCAATACATTCATTATATATTATTATTATCATTACATTATAGATTACTACATTATAGTTTTTTACATTCTAAGAATTAATTAACAGTATAAAAGTTATAAGAGTTTAAAAGAGCAGAAGAAGAGAAGTATAAGAAAAAAACGAAGAATAATTTATTTAAAGCAAGTTCTACCGAAAAGTCGGTTATATGATGTGTTTTCCTACATGCTCCTAGCGCATAACCATTTTTTTTATAATCTATTTTGAGAGTAAATTGTTTCATATAAGCTTTAGTCACGTGACCAGCCACTTTGTTTGACAAGTTAAATCTTAATTTTTAGATTTCAACCTACGATCCTCGGGAAAAGTTGTTCTGTTTCACTAGTACCTACCACTATGAAAAAGGAAAGATGATTCCGTGCTTCGGAAGGCACGTAAAGCCGTTGGTCCCGGTTACTATCTACGGTGATAGTCGTTATATGAGCTATGTCGGAAGCCTAAGGCGGCTCAACAATTACGATACCAGGGTTTGTGAGGTAGGTTAACCTTGAAACTCACTCGATAAGAAGTGTATAAACAACCAGGTTTTCACGGTGTATACCTTGTCTTGGCTAAGAAACTACTTGCTTATAAAAATAGTATTCGAAATGCTTATTTTATACTCATACCTAAATAATAGAATCTATCAAATTTCATGCCTGACTTGATAAGTTCCGTGGTCATATTGCATTGAATTTTGTATGAAACGATATTCGGAGTTTCCACAGCAGACAATACCCTGTTGTCTGATACGGCACGAATTTAATCTTAGTAGGGTTGTCAAAACAAACTTACTAAGTATTAGTGAGTCTAATAGTTATGGATACCTAATTATGAATTTAAGTGTCCAAATAAAATAATGGATCTATTTATCACTAAGGAACGAAATAGATTTAGTAATTTGTTTGTGTTTGCTAAAAAAAAAACCTCACCATATTGCCGAATTTCAATGGAACTAATTTTTCAAGAGAAAATTGTTGCCATAGTCGTAAAAGTATACCAGAGCAGGTTTTTTATTTCTTTGGTCAGGCTTTACAAAGGATGCCTGGTAGAAATTTAATGGAAGGATGCCTGGTAGGCTACTTTAGCAATAAGGCCGCTTTTTGACTCTTCTGTTTGTTCAGTTTTTCTGCATTATGTGTTTTATTTTTGTATTTCAATAAATAACATTTGTATTGTATTGTATTGATGATATGGTTTTAGTGGAGTAATAATAAAAAAAATATAACAAGCTATCTTTAAGAGCCCGTCCCCATCTCTACGGCGCGGCGCGGTGCGTCACGTCACGGTACGGTACGCGCCGCGCCGCGCCGCCGTAGAGATGGGGACGGGTTCTTATATAAGTTGAATACAACAAAACACAAATATGACATTGCGCTGCGTATTTCGCTCGCCTAATTTAGAATACAATAGAATAGAATATACTTTATTGCTCACCAGTAATAAATTACAAGTATGAGTATCCAAGAAGACCACAACATCCGAACACACAAACTTTTCACTCGTGCCAGTATTAAACATTAAACCAGCCAGTGACAATAAAAGCAGGAATAAACTTCCCTCTCAAAGTTAGCGGTGTAGCCCTAGCGTCTAGGCGGATATATTATGCATCAAAACGGCTCCCGAGCGCGCTACCCGCATACGCCTGTCATTTGAGCTGCACTCGAATGCAACTTTTGCTTGACTTCATTATTTAGCCTAGCAACAAACTTGAAGTTCTTAGTCTGTGGTTTTAGAATTATTTAAAAAATATAACGGAAATAAAAACTTTAAATCTTCGGCCCTTTGAGGAGGGAGGCTAAAGTTCAGTTCTTAAAATATCCAGCTTTTTGAAAATATCCAATTTCCAAATTGTTAAATTCCCGTAATGTCCAATGCCCAGATTACACAAATATTTTTGTTTATAAAATGTACACATATTTTGGTTTATGGATTTTGAGAAAAATTGTAACACAATCGCGAAAGAGACTAAAATCCAAGATGGCGGCCAGTGATTTATGGTTTTGTATTTACTGATTAAGTGTAAATGTACGAGTATAATGCCCAATTTGCCCTCTTTGAATTCATAATCGTGGCCGAATATTCCGGATCAATCTGGGAATTGGTCATTTTGGACATTATTGGTTACATAATTATTAAACTGAATTTTATGTTAAAGAATTACGTTTTTGAACGGGGAATGCTAAATAAAAATGAAAACATTTTAGTGGCAAAGCTAAAATCTTTGAATACCCGTTAACTTATAGTACACCTCAAAGATCAAGGTTTGGTAAAGTTCAACCAGGTTCAAGTTAGTATGACAAACTAACTATTTCAACTTTCCGCTTGTCACAAGTCTATCTTGGTTGTCTTGTCTTGTCCCCTTACAAGCGAATCCTTGCAAACTTTGATCAGTTTGGAACAAGTCAGTGAGATATCTCTAAAATGAAATCGTCCCTATGGTCCACTAAAGGATACACTTACTAAATACCAATAAATTCAACTCATAGTATGGCACTGTAATGTAAGCATGTCGTATTACTTACTAGCGACCCGCCCCGGCTCCGCACTAGAAAATGGTTATTGTGGGTTATCCATATCCATATTATTGTATATTATGCATGTATTATACATATAAACCTTCCTCTTGAATCACTCTATCTATTAAAAAAAACCGCATCAAAATCCGTTTGGTAGTTTTAAAGATTTAAGCATACATAGGGACATAGGGACAGAGAAAGCAACTTTGTTTTATACTGTGTAGTGAAGAGTGATTTTACAACATGTTAGAAGAAAGTGGATGACGACATGTGTCGAAAGGTATCTATAATATAAAAATGAATCGCAAAATGTGTTGGTAAGCGCATAACTCAACAACGCCTGGACCAATTTTTCCAATTCTTTTTTTTAAATGTTCGTTGAAGTCCAAGGATGGTTCATAAGGAGAGAAATTTAAAAAAAGGGGAAAATAATTAACGCGAGCGGAGCCGCGGGGCGAAAAGCTAGTTTGTCATATTTGTTTCGCTTTGGAAGAACATGAATAGATTTTTTGAAAATGGAAAATCAAGGTTGTGTGTATAAATGTTATGCAAGTTAGAAATTGGAGAGCGTCGATGACGAAGTGGCTAGGCCTGTTGACTTCCATTCAGAAGTTCGCGGATTCAAACCTCGGCGCGTACCAATGTGTTTTCGACGTTTATTAGACGCTTATGGTGAAGGAAAACATCGTAATTTAAAGGTTGTGAGCGAAGTTGATCAACCCGCACTGGGCCAGCGTGATCGCTAAGGCCTATTCACCCTGTTATCAGGGTTAGCTTGAGCCCCTCGGTGGGGACATATATATGAGCTGTTAACGAAGTAATAAATTTAAGAGAGAAAATGAAATAAGAAAGTAAATTATTCAATTATATTTATTTATCAGCTTACTGTACACTTAGACAGACAATGGACAAGCTCAGAAAGAGAGGCAACACAACAGACGCCTCGTTAATTATCAAGAAAAGACCAGCCTTCTTGGCATGAGAAAAGCTTTTTTAACATCTGAAATCATTCAGTGATTTAGAAAACCTATAAATGTATAAATGAGTTTCAATTTGAATTTATAGCTGTTGCATAACTCATGATGCAAAAGCTTTAAAATGTTGATTTAGTACCATTTTGTAGTAGCTTTTGATAAACTTTTAATATGTTTCAAGATATAATCGGTCTAGTCACGGTACTGGCGTTACTTCATAGCCTCCGGGGGGCTGCTTTCGGGACAGGCCGCGAGTTTGTTCGGGGTGCGGTTCATTTCGTATAAAAACAGATAATCTAATTTCAAAAGACATAACGTTATTTTCATATAACATTCATTTGGGATAACGTTTACAAGCTATAACTTTAATTCATATAAGGTTCATTTGGTATAAAGTTCAGTTTTTATAAAACCATTTAGTATAACACTCATTTCATATAACATTCGTGTCACATAACCTTTATTTCAACTAATAATAATAAGATATAATGCTCATTTGATATAAAATTCCAAATATTTTTTATTGTAAAAAATTTAATTAATTATTATATTAATGTACAATATAAATTAGGGCACCGTAATCCAGGGCGGGTGCGAGCGCAGCGAGCACGGAAATCCGGGGCACACCGACTTGGATAGGAGGTTGACATGTATGCATCCCTGCATGCTTTCTTGCTTGCATGCATGCTTGCTTGCTTGCTTGCATGCATGCTTGATTGCTTGCTTGCTTGCATGCTTGCTTGTTTGATTGCTCGCATGCTTGCTTGTTCGCACGTTTGCATGCCTGGATGCCTGCACGTGTCAAAAAATACAAAGTATCTGCAGTTCATTTCGTTTACTTTTGAGTATAAATCAAGCGTTATACGAAAAGTTTATTATGTCTTGTAAATTTTATATAAATTATCCGTTATGACAAATAATTATTAGTTAATATGAACATTACATGAATTAACTGTTATACCAAGTGAAATTATACAAAATAAAATTATATTAATGGTACATTATATCATTTAAATTGTTATACTAAATGTTTTTAGATCATATAAAATTATAGCACTTGAACGTTAGTTTATCTAAATTTATATCATATATTACACACCCGTTTGTTCGAAATTTGAATCTTTTTCAAATGAATTGATTCTGATGATTTCAGTCAGTTAATACCGCGACGCTTTCCTGGAGTAGACGAAGATCGCTCCAGGATCGTCCCGTTTGGGAATTGTTGGATGGTATTATTGAATTTACGTTAAGTGCAGTTGTGTTGAAGATAAGTAAACGAATTCATAGAGTTTCAGTGAGTTTAAGTCGTATTAGTAGGCTGCGTCCCTACAATACTAAAATAAAAATTGGTTATAATGTAATATATTGGAGTAACGCGAGTTACCGTAAACAGACCCTTATGATAACAGATTACAAAATTAAATGTATTTTCGTTACGTACCTTAAGTACCTTACGTACTTTCGTAACGTACGTTATGGTCGGTATTGAGTTATGCACATCCCTGTAATCAGCAACTCATAAGCTTATCAAATCCAAAAAGATTATATACGTAATTAAACCCGCCATAAGGTACCATTTCATGTGGAACCCAATATAGAATATACTTTATTTAGAAGCATTCCATTAGAGCGAGACAGTAAATCAAAACTGAGGAGCAGAGAGAGACATTCATCATACAAGCGAGCTGTGATACCCGCACCTGCCGTCAGCCTTTTAATATACGGCCACAGAGAAAGAAATATCTAAACACAGAGAGAAAATGACTTAGCTAAAACTGAAAATATCTTTTTCTATCTATGCTATAATTAAACTGAAGAATCGGCGTGTCTATACATTGATTTGTTTTTCAAGAAACCGATTTTAGGTGATAGGGAACATTCCCTATCACCCAAACTACATAGTTAAACAGGAAAATACAAGTTTTGAAAAAAAAGAAATCCGTCTGTCTGTCTGTTTGTACACGCTGATCTCTGGAACCGTTTGACCGATTTAAATAAAATTTTGCATGGTGGTACCTTATATCCTCGGTCAACATCTTAGGTACTTTTTACCACGAAAAAAACAACAACGCGAGCGTAACCGTGGGCGGACAGCTAGTAAATAAATATGTGGGGACATTTCACACACAACCATCTGACCCCAAACTAGACTGAGCCTGTATTATGGGTGTCAGACAACTGATACATTATAGAAAGATACAATTCGCCGAAAAGCAGTTGGCTGATTCTTTGGGCCGATTATTACTTGACAGAAGACATCTCAGACGGAGCCATCTGATCGTACTATGGGTGTCAGACAGGTGATATAGATAGATATATAAAATAATAAATATGGATGTTTTAAAAGATTATAATATAATCTGAGATAAAAGAAAAAAAAGTTGCATAGAAACTCGTGCTGGCGGAAAAACTAAATAAAATCTCAACAAATTTCTTAACTGCATAACCTAGTACGAGATTTCAAAAACTAAGTTAAACCAACTCAATTAACACCAACCATAATTAAACCGACAAAATTCAAACAGAGAACCCGGATTGTTCCATTTCCAAACTCCACGTTCGTTTTGCCGTTATAACTTTTTAGTTTGCGCGCGCGCGGTTAACATTATTAAACGCTGGAAAGGAACGTACTTCCGTTGCGTTCTTTTGCAAATGCGTTCCGTTTTACGCTTTGTAGCGTCGAGTTATTAGAATATTTTATGTATTGTACGATAGAAAGATATGCTGAAACCGTGTTTTGATGTCTTTTTTATTTTTATTCACATTGGTATTTTGTTTTTCACATTTTTAATTTGTTTTTACTTGACCAGTACAAAATTATAATAGTTGATGGACCTAATCTATGAAATACTCATGAAAAATTCGAGATGTACAAAATAGTAGCCTTATTACCAAGATTGATATTACTTCTAGGACACGATAGTTGATGTAGAGTTTTTATAGGTAAGATTTTAGACTCAGGCAACCAAAGGCATAATTACTTAATATATTTACTCTATTGTATCATTATCAATAAGTGGTTTTATTATTCCACTATTAGCCAATTAATAATCAAAAATGAAAAAAATGCCTACGAAAGCAGCCACAAAATCAAATACATTTAAAAATGGCAACATTTAATTTGTAAATGTTTATTTGAATACGTAAACACATCGAGGGTTTGAGTGTGTACACACCCGCCTAATGCTGGATTTCTCATTAACTTTGAGTGGAAAAAGGAAAATTCCTTGAAAATACACCAGGCAGGGGTATGAAAGCAGGGGTATGAAGGCAGGCGTATGAAAGCGCTCTCTTTTTTATAACATTCCATAATATTATTATGATATCTTATCTGGAGACGGGAGTTCGAATGAAAGAATTCCATCGAAAATATGTCGCGAATCGAGTCGATATTGAGATATTCTATACGACGCTTAAGGGTTCCGAGTTTCGTTGAAAATAATGGTACTTTGTGTCGTTATTTTTAATACACATTTTTCTTGTTACGAGCGTTAGTCTTGAGTTCAATTCTAGTAAGGACAGGATATTGGGCAAAAATATTTGGAATGTGTTACTAGACATTGAGACGTAATGCATGCAAAGCTAAGGAAGAAATTCTGTTAACTAGCTGAGGTGCGGGTATCTCCTCGGGGTTGTTATTGCTTCAAATGTCATGCTGCTTTCTTTTGGTGACTTTTTATTGGTCAAAACTGACGGAAAACAAACATATAACAGTTTTTTTTTTTTTTTTTTGAATTGACCTATGCTTGTCTCGAAAAGGTACGGCCAATCAAGCTTCACCGGACTTGCGGGGGAGTGGAATACTCTACCCCAAAAAAAGTTATATACCAGCGCGTCTAGGGGCGGCTCGAGGGAGCCTCGGACCACGGCCTAGCGCGTTGATATTGAAAAACATCGTGAAGGAGACGACGCCTGAGGGGCTCCGTCTCTGATTTTCAATTTTGATTTTGGTTCCGGCCGCGCCCCCGCCGGCGGGTGCGGGCGTTGTTACCTGAAAATATAACAGTATCAAATCACATATTATGTGTTAACAGGATCGGATCGCTTTTATACTAGATCTTTGGCTTTTAGCGTTTTTGGTAAAATGCGTATCAGGTACAATGCGTTTATTGGCCAAATGCGTTTCTGTCATTTTGCTGCGAAATGCTTTATACTACGCAAAAATATGCTTCTTGACTCTATGCTAGACTCTACACAACAAATACAATGAAAGTCATAATGATAGGACTTATTTTAACATGGCCGCTTCTATAAAATATAATTTTGAGTGATAATGACGAAGAAAGGATTTCAGACCATTTTCGTTTGGTTAGGACATTGAAGGCTGAATTACAAATATTTAAGTGTCAAAAGTTAGGTTCATAAAATAGGTTATTATTATAATTTAAAATTAATGTATTGACTTTAGGAAATAAGTTTCTCCTTGTAACTTCTCCAAGATATATTTATGCACCGATAATTACTTTTATAAATATCGTATGCTATTTATTGATGTTTTCCTTAAACTGTTTTCACACGGTCGTGTCGGGCGCATATTTACAAAATATCATAGGAAAATATAACGAATTTTTTTTTCTCGATTTCCTGTGATAATAACCGTGAGGATATTGTGACAAAATTGATTGGTTGACAATTTTCCGAGAAGCGTACGTGATAATATCGGAGTTGCAAGAAAATGTCAAACATTTTCTACGAATAAGCAAAGGAAGGATTTATTGCAATTTCGTTTGCAATTTTCGCGTTTCTTTGAAAAACTGTTTTGTATGTGAAGATTACACCAAATATATATTTTAAATATTTTGGTTGCAGTATTTTTGATAAAAGTCGACTAGTTTTTGTTAGATCTCCTGAAAATCGTGTATTCATTTCTTCTGCAGTGGTATTTGCTTACACTAGTACAACGGCTTTTGAAAATACTTTCAAAATTAAAATCAAAATGTTTTAATTCGAAATAATTTGATCAAGCGAAAATATTATAATTATAATAATCATTTCTATAAGATACCGGTAAAATGATTGATATCATCATCATTGGTTTAGCCTGTAGACATCCACTGCTGGACAAAGGCAAAGTTAGCTATCAGAGAGTGCGCCTTCTGTACCTAGTACTATTATTTATTCTGTTCCAATATAGAATGAACTCAAATTATTGTTAGTACTTACAAAACATTGAAAACCTAAGCTAACCTAACCTAAACAACAAAACATAACACGAAACAACTTAATATAATAATATGTCATGTAGAATTGAATTTCGAATTCAATGCTCACGCGTCGCTGTGTGCAGTCAGTTGTCAATCGCTAAGCCGATTGGCTGCTTGTTCGTCGGAGATTTCTGACAGTTGAATGAAAAATTCCTACTTTGTTGTCATAAGTAGTTATGTAGATTTTATGTAGATATACTTAAAACTACGTCAGTGGGCAAGTGGTTAGGGCTCTTGACTTCCATTGTACCAATGTGCAGCGCCTTTTTTAAACTACAGCTTTCTTGCTGAAGCTGAAAAAAATGTCCAGCGGTAACCAGAAAAATAAGGTTTATTCCGAGAAAGAAGCGGTATAAGTGAATTTCAAA
The DNA here is from genome assembly GCA_948473455.1 of Teleiodes luculella. NCBI lineage: Eukaryota > Metazoa > Arthropoda > Insecta > Lepidoptera > Gelechiidae > Teleiodes > Teleiodes luculella. The sequence continues at coordinate 15,489,994 of OX419586.1, forward strand.
GTTTTCCTTTGCCACATCTGTTAGCAAGTTTAGTACTTGCCAACTTGATGTAGACAGTTACCGCAGTTACTAACTGATGGAGCTTTCAACACTTATATTTTGGAAGATGCTAGAAAAATGTTGCCATCCAAAATATTATTTCTGAATGAATTCCAGAATCGAACTACGGCTTTGGTTGGAGCAAAGGTTATTAATTTAATTTGACGTTGAAAAAATATTTGTAAAATTTTACTTTAAGTAAAAAACTTTTGATTTTGATTTTGTAGTATTTATTTGCATGAAAAAGTATTTGCAAAAATGGTCTTTTAAAAATATATAGGTAAACATAGGTAGAGGCACTCTGTTTTTCAACTAGCTATTTAAATCGAAATTATTATTGTTTTCAGAAATGGCAAACAAAAGCTTAATTTTGGGTGTATACCCAATTATTTAAAAATATATCATAATTAGCTTGATTACTCCCACCACCACACTTCCACCTTTTTGTTCGTTTTGTTTGTTTTGTTTCTATTATCATTATTTTACAAATACATGTCATAACGCTCAAACCTACCACAAAATTAAGGTAAACAGCAGAAATTGCAAGAAAAAAACTTAAAACAATTCAAAAAGGATAAAAGTTAACGATTTACTATGCTTAGTTGCTTATTCTTAGTACTTACGTATTAAGCTCGAGGTCCAAACGAAACTTATGGTTGAAAGCTTTGATGAGAAGTGATGTTCGGTGAAAATGTTTGCCGGTCTGAAACAACGAGAAAAATATAATTATTAAACATCAATTATAATGCAATATATTTTTATTTATTTCATCATTATCATCATCATCATTAACAGCTCATATATATGTCCCCACTGAGGGGCTCGAGCCTACTCTGAAGCCAGGGTGAAAAGGCCTTAGTCGACCACGCTGGCCCAGTGCGGGTCGGTCAACTTCACACACAATCCTAATTATTTCGCAGGTGTGTGCAGTTTTCTTAATGATGTTGTTCATCACTGTAAGAGCGTCGAGCGTAGAGCGTTGTGTTGTGTATGAAGTTGACCAATCCGCACTGGGCCGGCGCCAGCGTAGTCCCACGGTGGAGACATATTATAACGTTTGGAGAAAGACTGCAAAATGGCGTCTCTTATTAAATACTACAAATAATAAACCTATCTAAAAATATCATAAGCTCAACTGACGATTTAACAAAAACTTATTTTAGGCATCGTGTCATATTTTTGTGTATAATTGTTTAATAATTTATACGCTATTCTGTTTTTAACTCCCGACGAAAAAGAGGGGTATTATAAGTTTGACGTGTGTGTCTGTCTGTCTGTCTGTGGCATCGTAGCTCCTAAACGGATGCGCCAATTTGGATCTAGTTTTTTTTGTTTGCAAGGTGTCACAATCGAGAGTGTTCTTAGCTATGATCCAAGAAAATATCTTTAGCCATTTGCAGATTATCAGCTCTTTTCTAGTTGTTGAAAGGATCAAGTAACGGTTTTGTGTCGGGGGTTATTAAAATTTTTAATTTAGTGTTATAGATAATATTTATTGAAATTATTTCTTTCTTTATTACTCAGCAAAACGATTCTCATAATACCTAGATGCCAATTGGGATTTTTGTTACTTATCATTGTTTTATGTACAAAAAAAAACGTAATTTCGTTACTACAAGGATAGGATTCATAAAGTGAAATAAAGGTTTTTAGATATAAAAAAAGCAATTATGATTTTAATTCCACTAAAAGCTAACAATTTATTCAACTTGTAATGTAAAAAGAAACTGATTTAACAAGTCCTTCAAACCCTAGATCCATTGGAGCGATGCGACGAATCATCTGCTAGGCAAAGCGCGACGGCGTAATTTGTTGATTTTGCGAGTTACGCCCTTTTGCCACCCGTCTGGGCTGAACCGTGTGATTGGTTTGGTTTCATTACGAGACGTCTCTTATTTAGAATTCTTATTTCGAGAGTTTCTGCACGTGTAGAGATTAAATAGCTTTATTTTGGTATAAATTTCGAAATACTAGACTAGGCAGTTTGCATACCTACTTAGAACTTGTTTGAAGTTTCACGTATACCTATATGTATTTATACTACTAGATAAGTTATATCGGTCCAAGACTGGATTGCCTTAATCCCCACGCTTTGCAGGCGAAATGGGGATCGTAGATATTGGGGATTGTAGACACTAAGCACATTTTTGTATGATGTTCAGCAATTATAGTTAATTGCATTGCAAGACGGCTCCGTAGCCAAGTTTGTCGTCTGTTTTCGAAGCACAGAGTATCGGGATTAAGTCCCGCGCACAGCAAACATCGTGTGATAAATACTTGTGTTTGCCGTGTGTCTGGGTGTTGTGTATTTGTATAAGTATTTTATCAGTGTAAGTAAGTACTGACTATCAGCTGTCTGACACCCATAGTGTATGTATAGCAGGGGTCAGCAATTAGTTTCGCTCGGGATCCGTTCTAAGAAATGAAATGACCATCGCGGTCCGTACAACATTTTATAGAAAAAAAAAATTATAAACAAATGTAATTACGAAAATTATTAAGGTATTTTTTTACATATTATAATGAGAAAAATGTCATTTTTTGTTGCGTAATGACGTCAACAAAGAATTATATTTATTTAATTGAATTGCAGGGGATACATTTTTATTGAATTACGTAATCTGTAGGTAGGTTGCTGTAATCTCGCGGTCCGCACAAAATTGGTCGGCGGTCCGGATGCGGACCGCGGTCCGCCATTTGGTGACTCCGTATAGGCTCCGTCTAGTTAGTGTATGAGATGTCTCTACATATTTATTTATATTTAGAAAAATACTGGCATTATCCTATTTTTGTTTGTACAAGTATATCTCTTAATATATACCTAAATTAATATCATTTATTTTTAAGATACAAACACACATTGATTAAATAAAAATATTACTTTTAGCAAAATGTGTAGTGAAGTGACCCTTGTGTTTGTAGTTTGAAAATGAAAACACTATACCTATACTAAATTAAACTTTCTCGGCTATCCGACGACAAAAATGCAGCATAGAAAATTTTAAAATTAATTATTTTCAAGCTGAAAACTTGTTGCGAAGATAGCGGAGTTTTAATAATAGTTGCTTAGACATTATTTTCCAATAAATTTTCATCATAAATGAGTTTCCTATCTTGTCTGATTTTATAAAAAGAAAATATATTATTTTTTTACGAATAATGGCATTTTTTACAAAAGTGATAAAAGTACCTATTTATGAAGATTTTGGTTGTTTTTTTTTTTCTTTTACCAAAATATTTGTTATAGCTGCCCGTTACGCCCGTGGTTTTGAATTAAATTAAGTTACCATTTTCCAAAATGGCAGTAGTGATGTAGTAAAGAAGGAAGCGTTTTACAATATTTATAAATCAGGAATACCTATTTAAAAAACCACTTGTAACTTGTAACTGCGTAATAACTAATAACCACTTCTTTAAGACGATTTCAAATTGTAAAAATAAAATAAAAATATTTTATCATACTAATATTATAAAGAGAAAAGATTTGCTTTTTTGTGTGGATTTCAAATATTCTTTCACCATTAGAAAGTTACATTCACCCTAATTAACATAAACCACTTTTTACCGCGGAAAAATGCCTCACTCCCACGGAAAAAACTGTCAACGCGGGCGGAGTCGCGGCGGAAAGCTAGTGTGAAATATAAGGAAAATTTGCTTTTACAAAATAATATCCTTAACCATCGATGTAACTCTCCTAAGAGTTCAAAAAACGTAATATCCGACATCAAAGTGTAACCAAGCATTTACATCAAATTTTGTGTACCAAAAATGTTTTATATTTAGAAACCATACTAACCCACAATTCTTATTAGCGTGTGCTTGATGAAATTGCAAACCCAGTACGGTAAATTAGAAATAATAAAATTGTAATAAAACGTCAAAGAAGTTGTTTTTTACCAGGAAAATATATTATGAAGGACAGCTTTCGTAAAATGGGCAACGTCGCCTGTAATATAATAACAGCGTTTCCTTGTTACAATAATGTATTTATTAAGATAAAACAAAGTAAATTGATCGTATTATTCTTGTTTGTACACAAGAATGGTCTTAATGAAGGAATACCCTTTTCTATAATAATAAAACTGGTCGAAAATCTATATTATAAAGAAAAAAAATGCTATAAACCGGGTCAGGGGATGTAAGAAGTGAAACAGAACATACCCAGTTTTTTTTTAATTTTTTGTTTCTCTATTTGTCTGTTTGTACCTACGGGCTGATCTCCGAAACTGTTAAACCGATTTGAATGAAATTTAGTATAGTGGTACCTTATATCCCTGGTCAACATCTTGATAGTATTTACCGCGGGTAAATATCTCATTCCTACGGTAAATTGCACGGAAAAGTCAAAAAACAACGCGGGCGTAGCCGCGGGCGGACAGCTAGTCTGTATTATTTGGATAAGTAATTTATGAAGCCAAATTGAGTTATCAGTTCAAAATAGTTCAAATGAATTTACGGCCGCAGAAATGAAATATTATTCAAATTTAAATATTTTTTTTCATTATAGGGAGCCTATTAGAACATTTAATGACGTAATTTCAGAAGTTAATAAGATTTTCTCAAACCAAGATAGTACTTAGTTCGTTTTGAGGCAATATTTAATAGTAGTTCGTAAAAACTAATATAAAAAAGTACATATTATAATTTTTTTGTAGAAAATACATTTAAGGCCCTGAATAGGTTCTTTTTTCTGATATTACGAAAATATCTCTAAATTGTAGTTAGGGCTGCTATGGGCTAAATATAATTTACAAAATATCACTAGTTGATGAATATTAGTTACTTTACTAGCGACCCGCCCCGGCTCCGCACGGGAAGATGGTTATTGTGGGTTATCCTTAAGTATATTATTCATGTATTACTCTTGAATCACTCTATCTATTTAAAAAAATTCATCAAAATCCGTTGCGTAGTTTTAAAGATTTAAGCATACAGAGGGACATAGGGACAGAGAAAGCGACTTTGTTTTACATAGATTGTTTATTGTACACAAAATAAAATTATACATTTGGTATAAACGGAAGTATACAAGGGCGAGCTTATCTCTAAATAGAGATCTCTTCCAGCCAACCCGTAGCAAATGTGAGAGAACTATACAGACATTGCAGGGACAAGGCTGTGTACTTAATCGAAAATATAATACTTACTTATCAATACACGCACCATACTTACAATACAAATAAAAAATAGTCATATAAACATACACACTACTACATGTATATAAACACAAATATATATAAACATAAATACTACTACATATATACATAAACATAATATAATAATTAAGACAATTGTGATAAAAAATGCTCTTTAAGTCTCTTCCTAAATGACGCAATAGATGGACTATTTTGGATACATGCGGGTAGTTTGTTCCAGAGCCGCGCACTGCGAACTGTGAAAGAATTAAAAAAGAATTTAGTGTTCGTTTTCGGATAATCTAATTTTATACTATGTAGTGATGATAATTATGAATAGCATTGCAACAACGTGCATTTTAGTTTTTCATTAATATGCTATCTATCTTCTTCTTCTATCTATACTATAATAAAACTGAAGAATCGGTGTGTCTGTATATTGATCTGATTGTAAAAAAACTGATTGTAGGTGATAGACGGAGTGTAGCTAAAAACAAAAATACAAGTTTTGAAAAAAAAAAAACTTTCTGTGTGTCTGTCTGTACACGCTAATCTGTGAACCGTTGTACTGATTTAAATAAAATTTTGCATGGTGGTACCTTATATCCCCGGTCAACATCTTAGATATTTTTAGCATGGGAAATAAAATAAAGCAACGCGGGCGTACCCGTGGGCGCAGCTAGTTCAACAAATATAATCTTCTCTGTGGAAGTACTAAACTAAAACCACACGGCATACGGAAAGGAAATAAAATAAGAAAAAAACGCTTTATAAATTTTCCACAAATAACTCAATAACAATAACACTAAATAATAAAAAAAACTTCCGCCACAAAACCGTTACATAGATCCTTTCAACAACTAGAAAAGAGCTCATAATCTTCAAATGGCTGAAGATACTTTCTTGGATCATAGCTAAGAAAGAACACTCTCGATTATGACACCTTGCAAACAAAATAAAAACTAATTAAAATCGGCGCATACGTTTAGAAGCTAAGATGCCACAGACAGACAGACAGACACGTCAAATTTTACCCTTCTCTTTCGTCAAGGGTTCAAAAAGCAGTACAAAAATTACTAAAATGACAGCAACTCTGATGCATTCTGACTTTATGCGCTCATCGCTGGAATTTAATAATAGACACTTTAAAATATAATATCACCAGTACCGCTTAAAAAAGCAATTTGCGCTACGATAACCCACTTTATTAGGTTTCGTTTTATGAAATTTTCAATCGATTTCGGCGTACTGAAGCTTCATTTCGAAATATTTTCGAACAGCCAATAATTTGAATTATTGAAGTGATATTAGTGAAGCTATTGAAAGCACAGATTTTTCATTCAAAGTTTATAATGATTTTAGTATTCGGTAATATATAATGTATTGTCTTTTGCAAATACTAAATGAGGTTTCAAATGTTCGCTCAGTAGAGCCACAGAGCTAGAATAAAAAATACGATATCTTGGGTTATAACGTAATGTGCTCAGTAAGAAAAGATTAACAATTAGCAATCGTGAATAAAAGTTATGGTGTTAAATTCACACCGACATAAAAAATCCAAACTTAAAATTCGGCTGGACATGTTCTCCATTATTTTTTCACCATGCACTATTTCACGCACTTCATCCCAAATTACGAATGAAAGCGACGACGAGAGTTCTAAACGCACACCGACATAAGAAATCCAAGCAATTTGAATTAGACACGACACGCTCATCCAATAATTTTAAACCATTTACTATTTACTCACACACACAACACACACACGCCCACACACACACACACACACACACACACACACACACACACACCCACCAAATATGTAATACCAAACACAATATTGCATTTATATCTTGATCGGCCTTAATGACACACGCGTCTGCTAACAAAACAACGGAGCACCGAGTTCCTAAGATACAGGTTTCCACCTAGTTTAGGAATAAGGAGTTCACTATAATTATGTAGTACTTTACTGTGTAACTGTTAATGTGAACATATTGTAAAAATGCAATTTTTGTTGTTTTAATAAATTATTATTATTATTATTTACTTGATCCCAAAGCCATTGAGATCACCCGAACTTACTGTGAATTTGAGTCTCCTTGTACCCAAAAATTGTATTTTGAAAACCCGTATAAGTTAATCGCCGATCCTTGACTGGTTGGAACCGGAACGAGGGTCTCTAATCCAATATACAATCACTGGAGGTCAATTAGTACACGTACCTTTCGACAGCTTGGCTGCCGGGTGTGTGTGGGGTGGTAGAATTTTTAATACTTTAACTGCTGGCTGTATTATATCATACGCAAAAAATTAACTTGGGTTTCAGCTTTGGATTTAGAAGCCAGAATGTCCATGGGAAAAGACTGTTGAAGTAACAGGCTGATAAATTTAAAAATAATAATTTTAAAAAGTTTTCTTTTTTTAATTAGTTCTCCGAAGAACTGTAAGGTGTAAAATATGGGAAACGAGCGAGTGTAAACCAATTTAAAAACACGACAGCAGATACTGTGTTATTGAAATTCTAAAATAATGTATGTCTAACACTTAAATAAGAGATTTTATTTCAGTATTTTAAACTGTACTCATTTAAAAAAAAGGAACACGCCGAATTCAACAAACGAACGCTGGCAGGCATCACGTTAAATTTGAACAGGCAGAGCAGGGTGATTTGATTAGTTTGTAAAGTTACTAAAAGGATTTGGTTGGAAGTTTTGAACGTAACGAATTTAGTTCGGCTGTCTATCCGTGACCCATTACTTTTATGCCATGTACGTACGTCTCTGATTGGTCGATTGACGTCACAAATATATTATGTGTAAAAAACATGGTCCAAGAAAACAAGGACTAACAAGAAGATCACGTGACTGACACAAGCCTACATCATTTTGCCTATTTATCTTTGTCGAATGCGTGTAATAGACAAGGACGAACAGCGCAAAATGACGTAGGCTTATGTCAGTCACGTGGTCTTTTTGTTAGACCTTGTTTTCTTAGAACATGGTAAAAAACTATTATTTAGCTAATAGTTGTTTCTGGATGTTTTATAATCTGCTGTCGACCCATAGTACAGGCTCTGCATAGTTTGGGGTCAGATGGCCGTGTGTGAGATGTCCGACATATTTATTATATTTATTTACTCATTATTTTTTGCTACGTTCTTGTTCACAGAAGAATGCATATTATCGTGTATTATAATGTTTATTAAGTTAGGTAATATCTCGTTGCTTCTTGTCAAATTAAAAAAATATACACATTTTAAATGTAATGAGATTTATTTCGTCATAAACAGACGGACTCAACTAGTTAGAACAGAAATACGAACACTATACGTATTAATGGTGGCTTTTGTCTCTAGGATAAAGTATATATTTTTACTAGCAATAATTTTAATCACTACATAGTAAAACAAAGTCGCTTTCTCTGTCCCTATATCGCTATATGTATGCTTAAATCTTTAAAACTACGCAACGGATTTTGATGCGTTTTTTTTTAATAGATAGAATGATTCAAGGGTAAGGTTTATATGTATAATACATGCATAATATACTTAAAAATAACTCACAATAACTATTTTCCCGTGCGAAGCCGGGACCGGTCGCTAGTTAAAAAAATATTTTGTCCCACTCCACGGCCGATCATTTAACAGACAATAAAAATATTAGTTGCATTCTTATGGAAGGCTGCTATGTTTCTTAGATTTTTTATATGTGGGTTACCGTTTATTTTCTTTAGAAAGAGCTTTTATTTTTAGCAAAACCTAGACTTCTGATTCTATGAAACTAAAAAACCAATTTACAAATAAAATATTATAGAAGCATTTTTGAGAATTGAATGTTCAAAATCTCGTTAAATAAACAATCAGACAGACGATTTTAAGTACAGTAGCCAGCCCATACGGCTAGACAATCGCACTTCGAGTTTCGCCCCTGCTACTACAGGATAAAGGCGTATAAGGGCATTATGTCCTGCCGCGTGTGCTGGCTGCTGTACCAGACGAACTTTTCGTTTGATGAGTTGTAATCCAAATTCGATGTAATTATGCTTCGACATTTCCAAGAAATTCACAAAGTGCCATGAACATAAACATACTTGTATAATATAATATTACTAGCGACCCGCCCCGGCTCCGCACAGGAAAATGGTTATTGTGGGTTATCCTTAAGTATTTATATTATTATGCATGTATTATTCATATAAACCTTCCTCTTGAATCACTCTATCTATTAAAAAAAACCGCATCAAAATCCGTTGCGTAGTTTTAAAGATTTAAGCAAACATAGGGACATAGGGACAGAGAAAGCGACTTTGTTTTATATACTACTAGCGACCCGCCCCGGCTCCGCACGGGAAAATGGTAACTGTGGGTTATCTTTAAGCAAATTATGCATGTATTATACATATAAACCTTCCTCTTGAATCACTCTATCTATTAAAAAAACCGCATCAAAATCCGTTGCATAGTTTTAAAGATTTAAGCAAACATAGGGACATAGGGGCAGAGAAAGCGACTTTGTTTTATATACTATGTAGTGGTAACCAGCCCAAATAGACTGTAGTATTCAATGATTCCAATAGCTTTATGTATGTTATCATGGACTAGCTTTCCACCGCGGCGTCGCCAGCGTTAACAGTTTTCCCGTGGGAATGAGGCATTTCCCCGCAGTAAACGGTAGCCTATGTTACTCAGGGTGAATGTAGCTTTCGAATGGTGAAAAATTTTTTGAATTCGGTTCAGTGGTTTTTCAGTGTATTCATTATAAGAATAAGAATAAGAATAAGAACACATTTATTTGCACCACACAGAACAAAATGTACAGTAAAAATACAAAAAGAGTGACAAAACAAGCAGAACATACAACAATAACAATACACGATGTTCTGCGCACTGCAAAAAGGCAGTAGCTCAGCATAATGTTGTATTGAAGTACCCACAGGGTAGGCACCTCAATACAACGCTGTTTTTCTGCTACAGCCCTTCGCAAGTGACGCGCCATCCATACAGACTAGTACATACATTAAAAATATAAAAGAAACCGGTTGCTTTCATGCTGGTACACGCGATGATCGGTCATACCAGCGCCGTGGATAAATAGATACGGTGTACAAGGTGTAGATTTACTTTAAAGAACCGTGCACAATAAATATTTATAATAAATAGATAATACAATAAATTAATATATACAATAAATCAATATAGCCAAGTGTTTAATAAGTTTATAATGTAAGTAAGATGATGTGTGTGACCATAGAACAGTGTGAATTAATCAAATATCAGGGGAATGCGCACAACAATGCGAGAGACTACAGACTCAGGTATAGTAAAAAAATTTGTTTTGTTTTAAGATGAAAATGAGATCTTATGACTAAAATTACCTAAAGGTAGTTTTACAAATTAAATTTTGTTCTTCCAAAAGGGAAGATTTGTAGCTGCTTTTAAAAGAACGCAAAATTTTCAGATTACGTAATGGAGGTGGGATGGTATTCCAGCAGTGGGTAGCAGTAAATGTAAAACTACCCCGAAATGCCGCAGTTCTATACTTGCACGCGGTCAAGGGTATCGTGCACGATCTGACTGGATTACGGTTGACATTATGTCTCCAAGTAAGTCTTTTAAACAAGTATTCGGGCTTTCGAAAATTAATAATGCCAAATAGTAAGGTCGCAAGATGCAACTTTTGCCTATTCTCCATATTCAAAACACGTGCGCGAGTCAAAAAGGGCGACACATGTTCTCGAGCAGGAACATTAAAGCAATAGCGCGCGCAACCGTTTTGGATTCTCTGGATGACTCGCTGAGTTCGTTTAAGCAAACATGGCCCATATACCACGATGCAGTGATTAAGTTTGGACAAGATCAAGGAATCACACAATCTTACACGCAGTTCTGAGCTGATATAATTGCGTATGCGGTAGAGGACCTTGAGCCTGTAAAAACAATTTCTCATTAACTCGAGCACATGTCGCTCAAAACGCAGTTCGCCATCCATAATTAGACCCAAATTACGAGCTTCCTGCACTCGCGCAACAGTTTCATTGCCTATAACAATATTAGGTTTATGATTAATTGTCGAATTAATCTGGTTTTTAGAACCTAGCACTAAAAACTTTGTATATAGCTTTAATTACAAACATACACACACACACACACACACGCATACACATAAATTAAATCTTTCCCCTTTATAATAATTGTATGAAGTATGACAAGTGTAAGTAATTTTAAACTTAACTATTCTAACCGTTAAGGCTTCAGTTACATCGATGTCTGGAAAGTTATAACGATATTGTTTGATCGGCTTTCAAAATGCTAAGTTTGAGCCATAAACTTGCCAAGTTTCTACAATAGACTAAATAAGAATAGGATATTGAATATTTCCTTTAGGCTGTAAAGGTTATTGAAGTTTGATTTCTGGTGTTGTACAAGTAAAGGTCAAATAATAAGAGGCATTCTTCTTTTATTCCAAGCTCTTCAATAACAGAACTTTGTTTCGAACTAGGTCTGTTCTAAGGGGCGTTAATGATAAGAAACGAACTAATGAAACGGTGAAAGAAATTGAAAAATTCTGTAAAATTTTCAATTAAAAAAAGAATCTAGCTTTCCGCCCGCTGCTCCCACGCTAACAGTTTTTTCCCGTGGAAATGAGGAATTTTCCCGCGGTAAAAGGTAGCTTATGTGTTATCCTGATGTATAAGCTATATTATTGTAAAGTTTCATAAAAAAATCATTCAGTAAATAGTAACAAACATCCATACATCCTCACAAACTTTCGCATTTATAATATTAGTAATTTATTAGTAGAATAAATAAGTACCTAGATTTAGAAGTCAAAGGCCCACTGCTAAATTGAGAGTATCCTTAGTAAAAATATGTTCCTATTCAATCGTTGCTGGTGACACATCCAAACAATTTTCAAGTTTTAATTTTCACTAAAAGCATCAAATTTAATTTACTTCACGATACAAATTCAGTCTATTCTAAAACTGTAGTACGAACACTAAACTGAAAATAAGTACTGAAACTGCTGAGAGCTGTTAACAACTTTGCTAGCACAAAGGGAAACAAGGAGTGTTCCTGTATAGAGAGGTTGTCAAATTGTCGACCGGGGCTGCCAGCCGAAAATATTAAACAACATTTTAAGTCTCTTTTGAACACCGGCTCTTTAACCTTTGAAATTATACGAGTATATTTGGGCTTATAACCTAACAGAGCTCATTTAATGTTCCCACCGAGGGGCTTAAGCCTTCCTTAATATATGAATAGGCATTTATTGGTCTAGTCAACCACTATAACAATATCTGACTTTGATTACATCGCACCTTAAACCTACACCATGAAATATAATTGTTGTTGTTGTTGTTGTTGTTGTTGTTGTTTGGTTGTTTATTAGCAACATAGTGGTAGTACTCATGAAACTGAACTTTCCCTAAGGAACATAGATTGAAATCTCAAAAAAAAAATTCTACACTGGGAACAATATAATTGTGGCCCAAAATAAATAAAATCAAATAAATAATCCACAAAAGACGTTAAAAGCCGATCAAACAAAAGTAGAAACTGAATTTATGTTTTCTAACATTTTTAATTTGACAAGTAATTCATACGATGACAAAGCTTTTTTGCACGCTATAAAAAAACACCAGCGTTTCTGGCACCGAGCCGAGACAAAGTCGTTTCAAAACTTACATCACTTGATTTAGGTAGCTCCGCAAATTTTATGATAAACTCCCGGTTGCTAAATTATCGTTTGGGTTTCAACGGTAACCTACCTCACAAACCCTGGTATCACAATAATTGAACCACCTAAAGCCCACCACATAGTACGTAGCTCTAATGTATATTAGAGCAAGACATATTACGAAATATTAATGTAACGAAGCACAGGGTCGCAGGTTCGAATCCCGTCCAGGGCAATCATTCGTGTGATGATCACTTGTGATTTTTTAAATATATAGCAGTGTGTGAGATATCCCCACATATTAACACATCACACTTAATATTATTAAGGCAAAATTTCTTCTTTTTTTTCATAATCATAATTTACGTTTTTGGTGATACATTCTCTTTGTTTATTGCTTCTACTTTTAACATTTATTTTGATATTAAATGTGGGATCTCAAAAATTTTTTTTCGAAAATACTTTGAAATATTTGACTGTACGTCATCACTTCGTTTCACATCGACTCCTGATAATCTTTGATCAAATCAAATTTCGCACACAAAAGAATATTCTTTGACATCAGTTTCAGTTCCCGGTCTTCAAAATTTATAATAATAAAATTCTTTAAACATTCTCTTTGGTAAGTACAGTTTGGTCTCAGGCATGAATTGAATTACGATCCGATGTTATGAAAAAACTGTAGGTATTATTCAGTCACACTAATAATCAATAAATAAAATTGTAAAATTGAAAATATTATATTTCAATTGGCCTTTTTACCAATGTGTATCTATTTTCTTTGTTTGTTAGCTCTTTATATGTGGGTTTTTTCGTTACATCATAAATATATTTCCACTGGCATGATTTTTGTCATAGCAATTTACAAATCATGTGCCTAAATGTTGTACATTTATTGTCTTGCGTTCATTTCATGCTATGTTCATAGACTTGCCAGTAAATATATTTTTGCTTAACTGGCTTAACTGATAATGAAAAACGTTCAGAAGCTAACTTGAATATCTTTAGTTCTGGTCTCAGTTTCACCAAAATAAATTACGATTCATATGTTAGGTGGTAATGAAAGGGCGTTAGCTGCAATGTTAGCCAAGAACATTATTTACTCTCAAATTGCCAATATCAACAGAGCTTTATCAACAGTTTAAAATCTGAGACCAAATTGATTTATGACCAAAGCAAACTGTTTGGTTTTGGTTGACAGTTTGCTGAGGACGAGCAGGGACGTTTAAAAAGGGTCTAAGTAAATAAAGGTCGGGTTGTGGAGGCCTGTACTGGGCACACTTTGTAGTGAATCTCTGCAAACATATGCCCCATTGGTTGGTATATTGTTTGTGAACAGTACACGTTTTGCACCATTACTGGAGATAGGAGTAACGTTTTTGGTTTGAGAATACGCATCAGGCATGAAGACACGGTGACATATTTTTTTAAATTAATCATTGCTTGTGTGCGGCCACAATCACTAATACTCGTATTATTACTACCATGATTTTTTTGTTGCAGATTAAAGAATGTATATCACATTAAATTAAATACCCCCGCCATAAGACCGTTACTTGATCAATTCAACAACTAGAAAAGAGCTGATAGTCTTCAAATGGCTGAAGTTATTTTCTTGGATCATAGCTAAGTACACTACCGATTGGAACAAACTTGTAAACAAAAAAAACTAGATCAAAATCGGCTAATCCGTTTAGGAGCTACGATGTCACAGACATACAGACAGACACACGTCAAACTTATTACACCTCTCTTTTTGTCGGGAGTCAAAAATTGCATCTTACTATGTTTGGAGCATCTTTTTAACATATTACATCAAATTAAATCAAAGTTTTACTTATTATCTAACTCTGTAATAGGTACATAGCGCGGACTTCTGTGAAGGCAAAATAAATTGCCAATAATGCCGAACTATAAGTAAAACTATGTGAGTTAACTATACAACAGAGTAAAGGTGCGATTAATTAGAATAAAAAAGAAAAAGGATGTTTTGGGACATCTAATGCACATCCGTCTGACCCACATGTGATCTGACCCCAAAATAGACGAGATAATATACTATAGAATGCGATAATGTATCCTATTGATTCGATATCTTTTACAGATTCCACGACATTATCTAGCTCCATTAAATTGGTAGGCTAAATTAATTTATACAAAAAGAGGATTTCATTTATACATACTACTATCATCTTGTTTTTATCTTTTTAGTTCGCTTTTTAAGCAGTCGGGTTTTTAGATTTTTTTAATAGAATAGAATAGAATATACTTTATTGCACATTAGGAATAACAAAAAATACGGTCTACAACGGTAAAAGTGTACAAATAGGCGGCCTACTAATTTACTAATTTACTTTTTTATTGCCAATAGTACCATTAAAATAGTTGTTATGTTTAATTAACTATCTAAGTTTATTATTGTAGAATATAATAGAATAGAATAGAACTGTACTTATTGTACTTATTGGTGAGTGTAGTTCTTTTATTATTATTATTATTATATTCTTGTGAGACAGTTGTAAAAGCATCCCATATAAACACGACTTACTTCGCCAATTCGACAAACGATAAAATAACCAAATTAAGACTGATGGCGTACAAGAGCCGACTTACTAAGGCTTTTACCGGCCCATAATCACATAAGTCGCCCGAAAACAAGGTCGGGAGGACCTTGTAGGGTCGAAAGGACCTCGTAGGGTCTGAAAGGGGTCTCAAGGGCCCCGGCTGTTTTTAATTAGCCAAGAGCGACCTCCATGCATCAGGACGGATATGGGTATTGTTTTGGGCTCGTGAATAAAAATAGGCTTTCGGGGCATGAATAAATTTATTCTGTATAAGCAAGTTTTATGGCTCGGAACGCAATTTTAGGTAATTATCTAATGGATGTTTTTA
Source organism: Teleiodes luculella (assembly GCA_948473455.1). NCBI lineage: Eukaryota > Metazoa > Arthropoda > Insecta > Lepidoptera > Gelechiidae > Teleiodes > Teleiodes luculella. The sequence continues at coordinate 15,505,739 of OX419586.1, forward strand.
GATCGTTCGTTTTTTACTACTCTGAAAAGGAAAAAAAATATAAATGTTTTATTCAAAATAAAATTACATAAATCACTTTTCGACGTCAAATTTTTATGAAGTTACTGAGTTTTGTTCAAACCAAGGAAGGCTCTCGTCTCACACGAATGAAGAATTAAACTCTTAAAATTTATAGAGATTTATCTGTTCATGATGACGCTACAATAAAGATGAATCAAAAAATAATATGTGGGTAGTTTCATACACGACCATTTGACTCTTAAACTAGGAGGTATTATCACATACTAATATACGATTAAATTAAATTAATATTTATAACTATTATTAAGATTTAAAACGGGATATTTACCGTGGTATTTGTTTTAATAAAATAATAATAATAAATTCATTTATTTCAGGCAATATTTACATAAAGATATTAAATATGTAAACAGAGGCCCATATCATAATTACCTTACAGACTAACATACATATTTATCACGGTTCACGGTTGTTTTGTGTGAAAACAACCGTGAAAGTTTTAAATAGTATAAATATTTATGTTTCTAAATTTATAAGAGATCACTTAAGGCAAATACTATACAAATGCTTATCACACGCATGCTTGTCCGGGCGGTAATCGAATCCGCGATTCTTTGCTTCGAAGACGGAACTACCAACTAGGCTACGGGGTCGTGAGATGAACATAGAATCTACTAATAAACACAGAATAAACTCTATTGTTTTGTCACAAACTAGAAAGATACCATTAATGCAATCTTGTAGCACAAAAAAGTAAGTACAGTTCTTCCGAAGAAACACTTTGATTTACACATTGAAATATCGCTTCCTTTACAAGTGGCCGGCAAACAAAACATTAGGTGTTTCGTGGAGAACAAACGCAAACAACCATTTTATCCTGACCCTTCCGCCCTTCCTTTGCCATCTTAACACTAAACATAAGAGCAAAAATATTTTAAAAGTGTAGCGTTGCGTCGTCGTCTGTTTCAGTATAATTATGTTGTAAGTATTATTTAACAGTATATTAATCTGCAAAACAACTTTTCATATAAACTTCAGTCACATGGCTTTGTATGACAAGTTGAATTTAGCAGACCCTCTCACTGGCGTCTTTTCAGCGACATCGACGCGACGCCAGCGCTGCGTTTTTTTTAAAGCAACATTTTTTTGTGAACACAACTTTCTTTTCTTTCAAGCGCTTTCCTGCCTATGATTGTATGCGTGAAGGCCAGCGCTGGCGTCGCGTCTATGACGACGACGCAAAGACGCTCGAAAGAAGCCATTGTAGGGGGCATGTTAATTTTGATATTTTACACCTATGTTCCTTAGGGAAAGAAAGTTGTTCAGTTTTATGAGTACCACCGCTCGATCTTTCATTTGACCAATAAAATAAAAATACAGAAAAAATATACAAATTCGTCATAGATTTATAGTAACAATTATTTAGATAAACAAAATTATTAAAAAAAATCCTACTAACTACTAATACATTATCAAAATGAGATCATTGTTAGTTGATTTTTACCGTTATGTTGCAGATTAACAAGCAGTTAATTTTCACGGTGTTATTAGAAATAATGACAACACTTTATTGATGCAAAAAAACATCAAAATTTGCACGCTTATTTTGTTCGGCAGAATACAATGCTACCAAATGTAACTTTATTTAAGATCTTGTCTTACTTGTATTCTTGCGAATACTTTTCTTTATATTTATCTTACGACCCTGTAGCCCAGTTGGTAGTTCGTCTGCCTACGAAACACAAGGTCCCGGGTTCGAATCCCGCCCAGGGCAAACATTCGTGTGATGAGCACTTGTGTTTGCCTTATGTCTGGATGCTGTATCTTTATATATGTATGTATATCAGCTGTCTGACTATGGGTACTATGGGTATAGTACAGGCTCTGCCTAGTTTAGGGTCAGGTAGCCTTGTGTGAGATGTTGTCTTATCTAAAAAAGCTGCAAGAAACAAAAACATTAAACATTTCCTGCTATAGGGTATACGCATGACAAAATTATGTCTTGTCACGAGCGAAATACCATGCTACGCCGTCAGGGATCTTGGTAAACTTGTCGAGGATGGCTGAATGTTCACAAGCCTGTAGTCAGCAACATACCACACTTAGTGTAAAATATTGCTTTGTTGCTAATGCATACGTCGGCACAGCGCTGAGGTTTTAACGGGATACGTTTTGTTTGTTTGTTTGTTGCCGATCTGAGCAAGAAAGTACACTTATATATAGATTCGGTACTTATTAATGAGAAAGAAGAAAGGTACTTATTTCTTCACTAAAAAAATTAAATATTCAACATATAACATGATAATACAAAATGCACTAGCTGTAAGACTTTTCATAAGAAATAAGCTTTACCTGTTGTGTCTATTTTTTTATCATCGCCATTAATAGCTCATATTATGTCTCCACCGAGGGGCTCGAGCCTACCCTGAAATCAGGTTGAATAGGCCTTAATCGACCACGCTGGCCCAGTGCGTATTGGTCAACTTCACACACAACATTTGAATTACTTCGCAAGTGTGTGGTTTATTCGACGCTCGTTCAGTGAAGGAAAACGTCGTGAGGAAACCTGCACGCACCTGCGAAATAATTTGAAAGTAGTGTGTGCAGTTGACTAACCTGCACTGGCCCAGTATGGTCTACTAAGGCCTATTTACCCTAATTTCAGGGTAGACTCGAGTTCTCGGTGGGGACAATATGAGCTGTCAAAGATAAACAAAACAGTTTCTCATATCCAAAACGGAGTGTTATGATAATGAATATGCAGCATCCAGACACCGCGCACCGTTTCACAGCGTGTGGACGCAGACGACAGACTTAGATTAACGGCAGCACAAGTTTAATTGTCTCACTCGTTATAATTTCTGCAACACGAAATTGCAATTTCTACACTCGTACATCATTTCGGAAGTGGGGGTAGTGTTGCGCTTAGGATCTGTCGATAGAAAGTTTATTTTGAATATTTGTATTCGCTAAAAAAAGAAAGGGAAATAATAAGATGTGGAAAACATTTTAGATTTTTATGAATTTATTTATTTTTTTAAATAGCAAACGGTCAATCAATAAGTTTTAAAAGATGATAAATGATTATATTATTTCTTTATTTAAAAGATCTTTTTTTAACTCCCGACGAAAAAGAGGGGTGTTATAAGTTTGACGTGTGTGTCTGTCTGTCTGTGCCATCGTAGCTCCTAAACGGATGCGCCGATTTTGATCTAGTTTTTTTTGTTTGTAACAAACAGTTCTGTACCAAAATCTTAGCTGGATCAATTTATTTTTAAATCTATATATATATCTCCATTCTACTCTGTGTGATAGAGTAGAATGTCAAGAGTCATAAGACTTTCAAATCAAAAATCAAAAATAATTTATTGCACAAAACAAAAACAAGTACAGTAACAATACTCAAAGAGGAGAAAGAAAGTGGCGGCCTAAGCGATTTCTCCTAGGCAACCATTATTAGATTTCCGGGGGAGCGGAAGGCTCACTTTCCCCCTAATACCGATTTTTTTCACCAGTGCCTTCACAAAATCGATATCAAAATCATCGACATGTTCTCAACACTAGCACCGTCAAGGAAAACAATAAACGTCGCAAAACCGCTGTAGTAACGTACGGATTACCCGGCAATATGTTTTTGAAGTGGGCGAAATGGCACCGCACATGAGGTTTCCCACATTGTAAGTACGCGATTATTATTTTCTTTTTTTGTACGTACTTGCACGAGACATGTTACGAGTAAAAACTGTGAAATTGTTATGGTTTTGTACATCTTTGAGTTTGGAAAATAATGCAGTGAGATTATAATATGCCAACTCTGTAGTAGTTTATTTTTTTGTACAATACTAAACAGACCATAAGCCAATTACAGACTTCTACTATGTTTACATAACAGAAATTCATTATTTTCTTGAGGGCAAGTTAAAAAACATCTTTGAAACAAAAAAAAATAATAAAATGTTTAAAATACAAAAAGCATGACTAACAAATAAGTTTGGGCGTGTTTTGTTTTCATCTTTTTATCAATTTAAAGCGAAAAAATACAGTAAATTCCATAATATTCCAGTATCGTATTTGAGACATTTATTTAGCTTGAATTCTTATATCAAACTGGCTCCTGTATAACTTTGTAACGTGGTGCATTACCATGCCACCTCGTTGCCACGTTTTCTACTTCATTTCTCATCTCATTTACCATTTTCGTCTAAATTCAAATATATTTAATTTTGGAATTCATTCAAAATCATCCGTCAATCATCCATTTTTTATTATTCAACTACTTTTACTCCTGGCCACGAACTACGTGGCCATTTCCCAAAATGTAATTATTTTCAAAATATAATATTAGTATACGTGATTAAAGTGTGTGCTATTGTGGATATATTATTCTTATTATTTGTGCATCTTCTAACATCTTCATCTTAAACGTAGTTGCCCCGCAGGCTCGTCCAGGATCTGGTGAGCCGCGGGTGTGACAACTTTAAAAAAATCGTTTAAACTAAAACGGATCTGTACCAAATATACGCTGCGATTTCGAAATCCGTTTAAACAAAACCGAATTCTATACCAAATATACGCTGCGATTCTACCCAATTCTCGCTAGTACTGTGCGATGCTCAGATGTGTCGGGATTCGATTTGCGAAGTGGTTTCTATATCGTTTTATTAGATCGCCGAATCGTTTCGTATGCTACGATTCGTACCGCTGGAGGTGTTTGTGTCTGGTTCAGATATGCAAAAAATCGTTTGACATAAATATATTTATTACTAGCTTGCAGCGCCGTGGCTGTGCCCGCGTTAAAATATTTCCCGCTGTAAAAAGTAGTCTATATTCTATCTCAGTATACCAAGTTTTATCAAAATTGGTTCTGTAATTTTGACATAATAGTACTTACTAATCATTATTTAATTTTAAATCTGCACTTTATAGTATTTTTTATGTTAAGTTTTGCTTCAACAAGTTTAAAATGTATACACACCCACTTATTCGCTCAACTATTATCTCTCTTCGTGATATTAAAAAAATATACTACAAATTAATCCCATGTACATTAAAATAGCCCGTATTTAAATTACGCTCCGCTTCATTCCGCAACCACTTTAATAAATTTAGTGTAAATTTAATTTTGGCCACGCTAAAAACCAGTGCACCGAATAAACCACAATTTGGTGATTGTTTCATCCAAAAACCTTTTAGTCGTTTTGTGAGAATTCTGCGTGTGAATGATATTAGAATTACAAACGTCGCGTCGGTGGTATAAAATTGAGTGTCAATTTAAAAATGTCATTTTCAAATAAGTTTTTTGTTTTATTTTACGTACCTATATTTATTTAACACGGTTCTATAACTTTCTTATTAAAAAAAATACATTGAAAGACGCTATAAGTCGACAAACTACGCCCAAATCAATTTCGCTGGTTAAAAATAAAAATAGTTTTATATAATAATACTAGCGACCCGCCCCGGCTTCACACAGGAAAATGGTTATTGTGGGTTATCCCTAAGTATATTATGCATGTATTATACATAATAATATAAACCTTCTTCTTGAATCACTCTATCTACTAAAAGAAACCGCATCTAAATCCGTTGCGTAGTTTTAAAGATTTAAGCATACATAGGGGCATAGGGACAGAGAAAGCGACTTTGTTTTATACTATGAATGAAGTCATGCATTGGTATAATGTCATTCTGTACTACATATAACAATCCTGCGCGTATTTCGTAGCCAAATAGCAACCACAGATCTAAACAGTCGATTTGAGCACATTCAAATGCCACAGAGTAATACATCTACTGTCACCGGTCCAGTCTCCAGTGGTGCTATAACGGTGCTATAGTGGCGCTATAGAGGTACTATAGAGGTGTTATAGCTGTCGTTAATGGCATCGAAAAGATTTGCACGCCATAACGGGCCCATTACTTGCAGGGTTTTGACTTATGGTCTCGCTTAGGATTGAATATTAGTTTGTACGGAGTGAAAGATGCGTTATTTCCCGGGAATCAGAGATATCTCTTTCAGTTACGCGTTCGAAAAGCATCATCCAGGCGCTGTCATTGAGAAAAACTGACAGCTGTGATTTAAAAAAAAAGTAATCAATATACGTTCAGGCATTTAGTGCAGGCTAGGTATAAAAATAAGTAAATAACGAAAAAAATAAAGTATAAAAATCAGAACACTCGTAAGTGTTATTGTTACGTAGCTCAACGACAACAACATTTGCGAAAATATTCAATTATCAGTAAATTCGGCAAACGATCAAATCGCATCATATTACGAGTTAAAAAAGTGTGATTAAAAATTAAATTTAAACGACCATAGCTTTTTAATAAATAAAATAAATAGTATTTATATAATTGCTACATTAAATATTTAAAATCAAAGTAAAAATCGAAATATTTTATTCGACATAGGTTTTTAAAAAGACTTATTGACGTTAGATCAGAAGTTAATATTGTTAATAAGTTTCACTCAAACCAATGGCTGATTTCGTCTTACACTAATGAACAATTAGTACTCGTTATTTATTTAGTTAACACAAACAAATCCCTATAAATCCAAGAAAAACTTCTTTAAACATTTCTCTTTCTTAAACGCGTATAAATATAAGTTTATCTTAAGTACAGTTGTAGCCGTATTTTACATACAACTGTAGAAGTTCCCGTTAAGTCGCAGAAACTAGTTGAAACTTGGAAAATCCACTTCGTTAGACTGAGTTGCTTTTCGCTTACTACCTGACCGGGTCCGGGAGATACGACTAGTTCTAGATCGTTAGTGCAGTCAGGTGCATCCACAATCGCCGCCTTCTAATGAAACGTCATATTTCACACTAGCTGTCTGCCCGCGGCTACGCCCGCGTTGTTTTCCGACTTTTCCGTAATAATTTTTAACTATCCCACAAGTATCTATAATGTTGACCCCCTGGTGATGTGAAGAACCACCATGCAAAATTTCATTCAAATCGGTCCAATGGTTTATGAGATTAGCCCGTACAAACAGACAAACTGACAGAGAAACAAAAAAAAGAAAATTATTTTGTTAAGTTGTATTTCACTTCTTACATCCCCCTGATTCGGTTTTCGGCATATTTTTCCTATGTACAGATTTTCGACCTCTACAGTTTTATTATATTATATAGATTTTATTTTATTTCACGCCTCGGCACGTACTAATAATGATTTCAATTTTTCAATTCATATACGTTTATCGAAGTTCTTATGGTGAAGGAAAACATCGTGAGGAAACCTGCACACACTTGCGAAGTAATTCAAGGGTTGTATGTGAAGTTGACCAACCTGCACTAGGCCAGCGTAGTTGCTTAAGGCCTATTCACCCTGACTAATGGGTAGGCCCGGGCCCCTCGGTGGGGACATATATGAGCTGTTAATCATGATATCGTATATTTTTTTGCTAATATGATTTTAAAAAATCATACAAATTAACCATACCCTCAGCTTAGCGGTTTCAATTTACCAGAGCACGAACACAACTAAAGGAGGTAGCTTAAGGTAAAAAATAAAAGGAACATTCGTCGGCAGTGAACGGGAAAAGAGCGAGATACGAAGCAGGTGTATTCGAACACGGAACCAGCCAGCCGTAAGTTGCTCGATGTGTGCTCGGGCGCTCCGAGCTTTATTTGAAGGGAAAGAATGGAAAAATGTGTAGTTGTTTGTTGGAGACAAAATTGTCTTCTTGTTAGTTTTTGTTTGCAATTTAACGACATTTCTGTTGTCGATTTTGTTGAGGTTTCTCTCTTTGTTTTTTTAATTACTAGGCATATAAAAGATTATAATTCAGTTGAATATTTTAAATGAAATAGTATGCATTTTCTGTCTTTTCAGTTACACAAAAAATACATTGTCAATTAAATATACTGATACTTGGTAGTCAAACTGTTACCTGTTATCGCAAATCGGAAAATTCAAATATGATCAAAAGTATCAAAACCACTTGAAAAGAATCTTCAAAAAGTTGATAGCTTAAGTTAAATTACTTATACGAGTATCCTCCATTTTTCATAAACCAAGAATTTCTTACTCCAAAAACAAAATTTCTTTCCCAATGTGAAACAAGTTTACGTGAAATAAGGAGGTTCTATCAGCCCAGCTGCATTTACCGGAGAGACGCTAGTTTTTAAATTTGAAATACCGTTTGTGTGAGTTTTGTCATACATGAACGGTTCTCGTACAATTTTGTTTTATCAAAATAAATAAAGTTAAAGGGTTACTACTTATACTGTTTAAGTGACTTAATACTTCGAAAAAAAAATCTTCGTCTTTCTATTACAATTTAAAAATTTATATCGTGTTAAAATCTCTTTGACCAAATTATAATTTTGTTTTCGGTCAGAAATATCTCATATAAATAAAACTAAAAGAAAAGATACAAGTAGGTAACTTAAATAATAACCTTTGTAGTATATTATTTGGTTTTCAATTTATTTAAAGTACAATACAATACAAAGAAAAATAATATTCCACGCTAATAAGAACGGAAGACTACGATTTCGTAGAAGCTAATTGTAGTAATTTGCTACGTCGTAGCCACTGCTACGAAATGGCTACGAGGAATTTCATTATTTGTGATTTTGTTATAGAGCCCTGACGCCGTTGGTGTAATGGCTAAAGCTGTTGCCTTCAAAACCGAGATATACTAGTTTGATCCGCTTTTTATTTATAGGGTATTGAATTACAAATTTACGTACGTTTGTGTGACTGACAAAAACTGCAATCTCCACGTGCTTTAGTAATATCTCTGTTGAATGTAATTAGTTATTTCTATGGTAGTAGTTACTTATTTCAATTCATGCCTAAAATTCCCACAGTTTTTCTTTACTTGCTTATCGTATGTGTTTCAAGGTTAACCAACCTTACAAACCAGGAAGCCGCTTTGAAAAAAATACTGTATAATATGTAGGAACATAGTATAAAACAAAGTCCCTTTCTCTGTCCCTATATCCCTATGTATGCTTAATCTTTAAAACTACGCAACGGATTTTGATGCGGTTTCTTTTAATAGATAGAGTGATTCAGGTGAAAGGTTAATATGTATAATACATGCATAATATACTTAGGGATAACCTACAATAACCATTTTCCTGTGCGAAGCCGGGGCGGGTCGCTAGTGTAGGAATAAACCTGCATATTTATATTTTTGGTTTTTACTAATTACTTTTCACCACTACTTCCAAGTCTTTTATCTTTTTTCTTTTATATGCGGTAAAGAATATATTCATTTAAGTCCAAAAAGATTTGTTTACAAAATGTTTTTCAAAACAGCAAAATTGTTTTCGGAAGTGGTCTCAAAACATCTTGTTTCTTGCAAATTCTCTCTTACCGTTTCCTATGCAGTTACATTTTATTTGTTTCTCCGCTCAAAGGAAGATAGCTCGTTAAAGAGAACATGAACTTGCCTTTAGAACTTTAGCTTCAACACTCATACAAAACGGTACAAAGAATGACCTTTGTTTTTTAACACTTTCCAAAGGTGTTTTCTGAAAAATGTTTTGTAAACTAGCTGTGATAAAAAATACAAAAACTGTCAATTGCAGTTGAACTCGCCTGCAGAAAGTTTCGTACGTACAAAATTCATCTGCCGTAACAACTGGGCTGTATGAATTAAAATTTGGTGTACTATGCAATACCGTACGTGACCCAAAGATGGACTTGTACCATTATATAATGAAATTTAAACAGAAAAGCCACCATTTGCACCAGTGTTGTTGTGGCTCTTCTTTTGAAAAAAATAAAAAACTAACTATCTTTACACATATCAGTTGAAAAGGTATGTGCAACGATCTTTAATTCAACTTTTTTTACAATTTAACTAGCGATTACTGCGGGATAGCTAGTATAACTATATTTACCTAAAAATAAGGACATTAAAACAAAAACTAAAAAAAAACCGACTAGCTAATAAAATGTAAGCATCTGTTATATTACCCTACAACATTTGATTGAAGACAACACACCTTTTAATACTTGTCGGGGCATTTTTCACTCGCCCAGTGTCCGGCCAATAGGCAATCTCGCGTATAATTGGCCGTTCCAACGCTGAACACCAATTTAGTGGGCGGCCGGGCTGAAGGGCCCTTTACGTTGGCTATTTAACAGGTTTTTTTTATTCAACGCACTGTATGTTGATGATATGAAAGTAAAGTCTAGTCATTTAACGTATAGGCCGGGAGATGATGACAGAAATTTTTAGGTCATTTGTTACAGTATGGCGGTTTTACAGGGGTCTTAGTACGCAATGACAAAAAGAAAAATGATGGTCATAGCGCTGGTACTGGCGGCCCAATCGCGAAAAAAAAAATTGCAGATTTTCGGCAGTATGGCGACCATTTGGAGCCGTCCGAAAAGTATGGCATGGTGATTTTCGTAAATGGCTGCACGAAGATGATCAAACTGTGCAAAAATTACCCTGGTACAAATGGTTGAATTTTTATTTTTCGCGTCGGTATGGCGGGCTGTAAGTCACACCGGAGAAGTATGGCATGACACTGTAGTCTAGTTATTTTTACGGGCTATCGGAAAATACTAAAATTTTTGTGGTAGGTACAAATCGTTTGACTTTCGTAATTTATCCGACTAGTTCACTAACGCCCACGCGATTGGGCCGCCAGTACCAGCGCTATGACTATCATTTTTCTTTTTGTCATTGTGTACTAAGACCCCTGTAAAACCGCCATACTGTAACAAATGACCTAAAAATTTCTGTCATCATCTCCCGGCCTAGTAGTCACATCAATTCAAATCGAATCCAAAGGTGTTTTATTCGAAGTAAGATTTTAAGATTTTACAAATGACTTTCCGACGTCAAATTTTAATGAAGTTACTAAGTTTTTCGCAAACCAAGGCTATTATATCACTATCACTCTTATGATGAACAAACTCTTAAATATTTAAAGAGGCGATGCGATATTAGTTCGCACAGAACTGGCAGGTCCATTAAGGCAGCACCTTGAAAAAATTAAAATCGCTTCAGAGGCGTGGTTTATCTGCGCGGCAAAGTATAGACCACTGACAGCAATGCAGGAAAGTAACAGCGCTAAGCATTGCCATATTATGAACGCTGCATGTTAACAGCTTATAAATATGTCCCCACCGAGGGGTCTAAGCCCCTGTTTTAGGGTGAGTGCTGTTTGCACGCTAGAACTAAATAGCGTAAGATTATATCAAAGTTCAAAGTGTTTATTTTCAACTTTAGGATATTTACATCACCTAGTTTTAAGTCAGTTACATATTCTTTTGTGGCGAGTTCAGAAACTTGGCTGTCTTCTGTGGAAAAGAACTCGCCGGAAGAAACTCCACAGGCGTTGCATCTTATCAAAATATCTGTACAAATTATTATTTTACAAAATTCTATTCATATCACAAAGAGTGCAATCGAAATATACAGGCAACCAGTTAAGTAGAAAAACTAAACTATATCTCTATGTTCAGTGGAGCAATTGCCAACGCTGTAATTCAGTAGCAACAATAGTACTTAAATTCAAATTCAACACAGTGAATAACAAACAAAAAGAAGCCGCTAGATAACAAATCAATCATCTTTATTTATATTTGTTTTTCTCACAAAACACGACACGAGACCAGGACGAAAAATAATTTTCAATTTACCAGCCAAATACCGATTCCACGTAGCTTGCTGATCCGGTATTCGAAGCGAATCAGACAAAGCACACCTCAGGGAGAGTGATCATAAGGCTTACCCCTCCCCCGGCTCCCCCCATCAACCCCCTCTAACCTTAATTATGGCTCCTACCCTCTACGTGATCGAAGAGATTCAGTGGAGAGAAGTAATGGAGATAAGAGTGCGGTTAGGTTGAAAAGAAGTTAAAATTGTCATTATTATTACTGAGAGGGCGACGTGATTTAAATGAGTGCTTTTATAACTTCAGTAAAAACATTTGTTTAGAAAATAATTTACACATTGTAACAATCGTACTAAAGCTAGGCTTTATCTTCAAAATGAACAAAAATTAAAATTACGTTAAATGTATTAAAATTTTTGTGTTAAAACTTTTTGTGATTTTTTTCAATTATTAAAAACTATTTAAATATTGGTATTGGTAATATTGGTTGGTATTGGTAAATGTCATTCGCTGTGTTTTAAAAGAACGCCATTTCTACATAATTTAGCAAAGCAACACTAGCTTTCACATCCTAGTTTGGGAGACAGAGAATGATAAAACAAGTATAAATTATGTTAAGCGTTACTATACGTTGATGTAACTAGAAATATATTTTGGTAATAAATAAACTTTTATTATTATTATTATTATTATTATTATTATATTATTACTTTTACTCAGTCCTTCTTATTCTTACTCCAAGTTTATCTTAGTAATTATTTCGTCCTTATTTTCCCGTTTGGCCTAGAAAAATCGGTGGAAATTCAATCAAAGCTTGTATGACGTATCTCTATTAACACGTTCGCTAACTTAATTAGGTATATCCTTAGTAATGCTATCAATTAATTTGGAACGTTAATTATTTTCGAAAGTTAAATGTTAAAATAATAATATGTTAAATTAAAATATGATTATCGGTGCAGAAAACCATATTTTATGTTTCAATATTGATGTAAAATATGTTAATTGATTGAAGACATAATCCAAGCTTAAATTTATTTAGGTATATTTAAAATGTTTTTCTTTGTTTGTTTTTCTCACACATCGAAACCGATTGATTTATAAATTCAGGTATATTATGAACGTACAGTAGCCAGCCAGCACATGCGGCTGGACATGTTGACCTTGACCGTAGCGGTAAGGGTGAATTTCGTAGTGCGATTGACCAACCGTATGTGCTGATTTCATAAAGTACAAAATGCGAGTGTCGGTGGCCAAGTGGCTAGGGCTGTTGACTTCCATTCGGAAGTTCGCAGGTTCAAGCCTCGGCACGTACCAATGTGTTTTCGATTTTCGAATTCATATGTACGTTTCTTCGACGCTCTTACGGTGAAGGAAAACATCGTGAGGAAACCTGCACACACCTGCGAAAAAATTTCAAGTTGTGTGTGAAGTTGACCAACCCGCACTGGGCCAGCGTGGTCGACTAAGGCCTATTCACCCTGATTTCAGGGTAGGCTCGAGCCCCTCGGTGGGGACATAATATGAGCTGTTAACAGAAAGTACAAAATACCAGCAGTATAAAGACGCAAAACAAGGGGATTTGGTCCTGTTAACACCTCAGTGATTTGTACAGACATATCATTGTTTTCTCTCAGTTTCAACCACTAGAAAGTCACCAATAGAAAGCTGCATGATATTTGGACCAATCGCAACCCCGGGACAGCGCCCCCCCCACACATACTTCAGCTAGTAGACAGAATGTGTTTCTTGCATGTTTTACGTGTCTATATTGATAGCCTGTAGCCTAGTTGGTCTACTACTACGTCTGTCTTCGAAGCACTGGGTCGCGGGTTCAAATCCCGCCCAGGGCAAACATTCGTGTGATGAGCACTTGTGTTTACCTTGTCTGGATGTTGTATATTTGAATATGTATGTATTTCAGCCGTCTGACACCCATAGCATAGGGCATAGGGTCTACTATTTGGTATTTTGTGCCCATAGTACCCACCCATAGTAAATGTGTATATGTATGCATATCAGATTTTAATAGTGTAAATCACCTTTGGTTTGCTTTCTGTAACCTTCTATATTCTGTGGTAGTAATGTGATCTGAAGAGCATTATTACCGCTACAAAGACGGCTCAGACGAGAGCTCCTATTCATAGCTCCGATATTACACGGGTAATTTATATTACACTAGTAATTTATATTACATAGGTAATTTCGAGAGATTACAGACTCAAGCTTCTCAGAGTTTCAACAAAGACTACTTAATTAGAATGTTCGAATGAATGTCACTGAACGTCAAGCAGATGAAATGTATTAAAGTTACATGAAGAGTGAATGAGTACATTATAGGTACTTATCTATATTTTATTATTATATTGTATTAGTAAAATTCTTCTATTTCTTAAAATTAAATTTATTAGTATGCAGAGTTTTGTGTAAAAAAAATGGAACATAGGTGGGTACCTATCTAGTATTATTTTGTTAACTCATATTTTTTTTCCATTTCAAATCATAGGAGAACCGGATAATTAAATTAAATTATTTGCCTTAAAAAAGGAGTGTAATATATTTTTTAAGACAGAATTTGAACCTTAGCTACGTTCCATAACATTAGTATGAATTTTGAAAAATGAAATACATTTGTATATGGGAAGGTAGGTAATGCTTCGTGACTCTATATTAGAATGGCAGCAGCGCAATTATTTTTATATGTATTGTGGAGAAGACCACTTATGGGCAAATGAAATGTGGGACAGGGACACCTTAAGCGTGATACATAGTGAGTAACTTGACGAGCGAGTAAATGACTAATGGATTTATGTCCAGCAGTGGACTCCCAAAAATGATTGATGATAATAATTATGAAGAATATTTGCACTTCAACTAAACATTCCACCCAAATCTGTAACCCCCGAAACATTATTAAAACGACAAACACCTACCCCTAATAACTCACACCTATTTTTATTACATGTCGGTAAACAAATAATAAATTATTATGAACCTTTCGACCCGGCGCGGGGTGTCGTTGGAAAATCCACCTTCTTTCGCTACAGATTAGGTTGGCTGTGCTATTAGGGTGAGTGCGCCAATAGTTGTTCGGCGAGTTGTCGGTGTGATTTAGTAATGTCGGGTAGGATGAAAAATGGGTGTAGCGAGGTCACAAATCACGGACACGCCTATGGGCTGACGAACAAACCCTGGATTTACTGCCTGCCGATACGAGTTAGCACAATTTTTTTGGACTGATTCCGCGGTGTAACGCATAATAAATTATATTTGTCAAGTTACACTGCTCTAAAGTGTCTCTGGATGGATTAGGTTTTATAGTTAAAATAATAGATACTTATAGACTTTCAAGCTGTAGCGATTTAGCTTGCAAAGTACTTAAATGTTTACCATGTTGAACCTTACGCCCTTAGATTGTAGTTTAAACCTAATTTTGTTATAAAGAAAGGCGAAATATTTGTGGAGCCTCGCTCGATTTTTTATACCTGTTATTATGTCTATGCTTTACTTGTCATAATTACGTTAGTATTTCGTAAAAGTATTGATATTTAAAAAAATACATTATACGTTCTGTTGCTTGTTAGGTTTTCGACCAAACTTATTAATCAAAGTTACCAAAATTATTGAGCTGCTTCAAAACATATTACATGAACACTTAACATTTGCACAAATAAAAAAGTAAGCAATCATCGGTAAAATGTATAAAATAACTAGCGACCCGCCCGGCTCCGCACAGGAAAATGGTTATTGTGGGTTATCCTTAAGTATATTATACATGTATTATACACATAAACCTTCTTCTTGAATCATTCTATCTATTAAAAAAAACTGCATCAAAATCCGTTGCGTAGTTTTAAATATTTAAGCATACATAGGGACATAGGAACATAGGGACCGAGAAAGCGACTTTTTTTTAAACTATGTAGTGATAGTGATGTTACAAAAATGTGATTTTTGAACTGTGAACCCGCGTATTTGGACATCACTTGAGCCTACATAGCCTCATTGTTTTCATTCAATTCCGCGTGTGTATTTAGCCGTTGCATTGTCGTTCGCGTCCCGACTATAATTGGGCGTCCTACCCTCACCTCTCATTCCAATTTCAAAGTGTCAATGTTATTTTTTATTCTCAAAATTGGTTTGTTTTGCGCGATCGTATCATTCGTCGATTGAGATTTATTTCCAAATTTGAATTTCGTACATATTGGATCATAAAATCTGGTTTTTCATCAGTTATTTCAAATTGTTGATTCGTTTTTGTTTTTTTTTGTCGGTGGTGGTGTAAGATTAAAGTATGGTATGTTTTTTGAAATAACTTGATGTGTTTTTTTTTGTTTTTTTAATGGTACCGCCCCTTTTCTTTCCGTATGCCATACAACACAAATTTTAATAAGGTACGGTCACAGAATAAATAATAGTACTACGATAATATCACGTATTCTTAAAAAAATTTTTTCCTAAAAGCATTTTTTATTTTTATTTTTGAAATTTGAATACAGTATACGGGACTTATTATTTCAGTAAAAATATCATACATGATAAAAAAAAAAACTAAAAAATATGTATTTCAAGGCAGATGTTTTTTTATTTCCTATGTTAAAAAAAACACATTGCCAAATGCTTGACCTCAATCCCCAATATTTCGGTAAAACTCAAACAGGCACAAAATATTCTTATGATATTCCTCACCAATAACATGAAATATAATAACTTAATTTGGAATTATCATTATTTTCCTTTATTGCTCGGAGGCATCATCAGACGGTACGTTTTCCCTAACTATAACAAATAAATGATTTGGTTATAGCAAGTCGGAGGTATTTCTATTAATAAACGTATTATTTTGTTATGCTGGACATGGTCATGGATTTCGGCTAAAAATAATATGGAACTTGAGCCAGCATTGTTTTGTTTGAACAAAGATCTTTACTTTTGAAGTCATCAAATGTTTTTTGATTATAAAAAACCTACCATACTTCATACTATATTATTATTAAGAGGAAAGATTTGTATTTTGTGTGTGTGTGTGTCTATGTTTGTAATGAATAAACTCAGAAACTACTTAACCGATTTTAGAAATTCTTTCACCATTAGAAAGCTACATTCACCCTGAGTAACATAGGCTACTTTTTATTGCGGGAAAATGCCTCATTCCTACGGGAAAAACTGTTAACGCGGGCGGAGCCGCGGCGAAAGTTAGTAAGAAATAAACTAGTTTAATTTTGATTACGAACTGCGAAAACAAACAAAGGTAAAAAAAAGACAATATGATGTGTTTGGTAAAGAACAAAGTACCGAAAATGAAAGCTTATAACGATTTGGTTTATATCGCAGTCGACTTTTAGAGGGAAAGAGAGATAAATAGTTGATAGCTGTTCTTGTTTCATGTTGTGTATTTTGTTATGTAGTTAATATTTTTTATTTTCTGTCGTATTGTCGTTTTGTGTTGTAATGTCGTACAAATAATTGTTTCTGATTTCTGATAAAATAACGACAATTAAGTTCAGGAGCCGAACGTTTTTTTTTTAATTTGACCTACGCTTTTGTCGTAATATGCGATGTATGAAGCTTCGCTGGACTTGCGGGGGAACGGAGTCGAATTAAAGGACAGAGAGAGAGAGAGAGAGAGAATAACGCCTAGTAAAAACTGTATTTAAAAAAAACGTCGTCTAACAATTTCACTATCAAGTAAAAGGTTGCTTGCTTAATTGCTTAATGCTACAAGTGAATTAATGTCTTTGGGAATCTTTAAAATTCGTGAAAAGATAGACAGCTTGAGAACGTTGCCTTTAGAAATTTAACATTCGTAGTTATATTAGTAAAATCCTCTTAATTAAGAGCTCTGAGAATTGGTGGTGTAGTATATATGTGTCTAGCATCGTCGCTGGTTCAATGCTCATCAAGTTCTTATACATTTTTTTAAATTTTCGATGGTCTTCTTTTATCGAGGGCTTTCGAGGTTAACCTACCTCAAAAACCCTAGTGTCGGAATTATAGAACCGCCTTAGGCTTCCGACACGGCTCCACATCCGTAAATAGTAGCCGGGACCAACGGCTTTACGTGTCTTCCGAAGCAGGAAATCATCTTTTTTTTCGGACAATCAGGTGATTCAGCCTGCAATGTCCTAACTAAACTGAGGAAAGTCTCACAAAGTGATATTTGTTCGACGAGTCCCTACCGAGATTCGAACCCGGAACCTCCGTAACGTCAGACGAGCTTTTGACCACTCGTCCACGGAGGCTGTAAAAGGTAAATAAATTTAAGGGTCTGACGATGTTCTCATCACTATCACTACATAGTATAAAACAAAGTCGCTTTCTCTGTCCCTATGTCCCTCCCTTTGTACGCTTAAATCTTTAAAACTACGCAACGGATTTTGATGCGGTTTTTTTAGGGTTCCGTAGCCAAATGGCAAAAAACGGAACCCTTATAGATTCGTCATGTCTGTCTGTCTGTCTGTCTGTCCGTCCGTCCGTCCGTCCGTATGTCACAGCCACTTTATTCCGAAACTATAATACCTATACTGTTAAAACTTGGTAAGTAGATGTATTTTGTGAACCGCATTAAGATTTTTTTACAAAAATAGAAAAAAAACAATAAATTTAGGGGTCCCCATACATAGAACTGAAAATAAAAAAAAATTTTTTCATCAAACCCATACGTGTGGGGTATCTATGGATAGGTCTTTAAAAATGATATTTAGGTTCCTAATAACATTTTTTTCTAAACTGAATAGTTTGCGGGAGAGACGCTTCCAAAGTGGAAAAATGTGTGTCCCCCCCCTCTAACTTCTAAAATAAGAGAATGATAAAACTAAAAAAAATATATGATGTGCATTACTATGAAAACTACCAACGAAAATTGGTTTGAACGAGATCTAGTAAGTAGTTTTTTTTTAATACGTCATAAATCGTAAACCGCAATTTACCTTACACTATTATTAAAACATCGATCAAAGTCACAACGAACTACAAAAACTATTATATTATGTTACTGGCTGCTACGGAACCCTTCATGGGCGATTCCGACTCGCACTTGGCCGCTTTTTTTTAATAGATAGAGGGATTCAAGAGAAAGGTTTATATGTATAACACATGCATAATATACTTAAGAATAATCCACAATAACCATTTTCCCGTGCGGAGCCGGGGCGGGTCGCTAGTTGAAAATAAATAAACGGAGAGTCTAAATAGTGGTCCTCGTATTCGGAGGGTTTTCCTTGAAGGCGTTGTTTTTGTTTTTTCTCCCAACAAATGTGTTGACGAGTTCTTGGAAGGATTTTGGGAGCCCTAATTGGGGACTTTGTGGACATTTTGGGGAAATAAGCGACGACGTGCGATCGTAATTAGAGAGCGTCGGTGGCCTAGTGGCTGGACCGTCGTCTTCCATTCCGCCGATTTGGGTTCAAGTCTCAAAAAAAGTCAAAGTTTTATTCGAAGTAAGATTTTACAAATCACTTTTCGTTGAGGCGAGTTCGAAATTTGGCTGTCTTCTGTGAAGAAGAACTCGCCGGAAGTAACTCCACAGGCGTTGCATCTTTTCAAATTATTACAAAATTATAAATTATTATTTTATACAATTTTATCAATATAACAAAGAGTGCAAACGAAATATACAATAAGAGGAAGGCAACCAGTCAAAGTAGAAAACTAAATTATCTAACCAAAAAATCTATCACAAGCACAGCAACCGGCAATCAACTAGAGCAGACCAGTCCCCCCAAGCAGCACCATGTTCACGTCTCGGGTTCAACCCTCGCGACGTACTAACATGCTTTAGATTAAACATTCTTAGATTTTCGCGGTTGTTAACTGCACTAACACAATATAAAATAAATATCATCATCATCATCATCATCATCATTAACAGCCTGCGGCAGTCCACTGCTGGACATAGGCCTCTCCCAAGGCGCGCCATTTGGCCCGGTCTTCGGCCGCACGCACCCACCTGCTGCCAGCCACATTTCGCAGATCGTCACTCCATCTAGACGGGGGGCGTCCTACACTTCGTTTACCTAGACGTGGTCTCCACTGCAAAACCCGCTTACTCCAGCGATTATCGATTATAAAATCATTTGAATTTGAATTTTGAATTTGATGATTAAATAAATATCGGTAAGCTAAATTTAAAACGAAATCGTGGAGAAAACCCGTGAAAATGTGTGTTAGTGCTTTAGATTTTTGAATTAAGATGTAACTTAATTTGACGCTATTGCGCTGTAGAAAAACATCGTAAGGAAACCTACGCAAATAAACTGCTTATCATCTAAAATCACCTAATCACAGGCTGAATCATCTGATTGACCGAAAAGAAAGATGATTCCGTGCTTCGGAAGGCACGTAAAGCCGTTGGTCCCGGCTACTATCTGCGGATGTAGTCGTTTAGGAGCCATGTCGGAAGCCTGAGGCGGCTCAACAATTCCGACACCAGGGTTTGTGAGGTAGGTTAACCTCAAACCCACTCGGTAAGAAGATAATCGAAAATAAAAAAAAATTGTATAAGAACTTGATGAGCATTGAACCAGCGGCGATGCTAGCCAATTATGTATACCACTACGCCACCGATTCTCAGAGCTCTTAATTAAGAGGATTTAACCAATAGAACTACGAATATTAAATTTCTAAAGGCAACATTCTTAAGCTCTCTACCTCTTCACGAATTTTAAAGATTCCCAAAGACATTAATTCATTTGTAAGTAATCTCTTCTTATTACAAACGACGTTCCTCATTTCAGCTCAATTAATTTCAAACTCTAAAACTTGCGCATTAAGAACTAAAGCTGCACTTACAGGGAAACTTTATATAGCTGTCAGTGTATTTTAAACCTCAACGCAAATATATTTATGGTTGGATTTTCCTCGTTCGTGTCTAATGAGCATCTGTGGTTGCCACGTATAATGAGGGAAAATGAAGTATGTCTGTAGGGTGGCTATGGTGCAAAGGAAATTAGAGACACCCTTGTTTTGGTAAAAAATACTTTTAGTAAATGAGCCATAGCGAAAATGTTGAGTGAAATTTGTGATTTCAAGCACTAGTTAGACTAAGAAAAACAAACATTCTTTATTGCACAAAAGCAACTAGTGCCTAATAATCAATTTATTAAAATACAATATTTAGTGCTGATAGTTGAAAGTTACGTTTTAACTTTAAACTTTATGTACCTAAAGCTCAAAAATGTATTTAGATTACTAATGGAAAATATATATTATCACGTCTGGCAACCCTAGCACCTATGTCGGGGTTGGCAGGTGTAACTTATAACTTTACCAGGTTTAGAATTAAATCCTCATCAACATTTGCGAGTGAGGGGCAATTAGTTTACGTTAACTCGTTAACAATATTATATTGCTTGTTGCATTTGTTAGTAAAGTTGTTAAAACGGACCCTTGACTTATTTATGTGACTGACTAGTTACTAAAGGCGTCCGCTGCGGCGCGTTCGTGCGTGTATAAATACATTAATGGTTACGAAAGGTTAGAAAACAATCGATAGTGTAACCGGCCACGGAGTAGGCAAAAATACGCGGTGTTTGCTATCTAGCGTGACGCAGCGAATGTCCTATCATTGGTGTAGTCGCTTCTTTCAAAATATTAATTGTGGGTGGAAATTTGAAACCAATTAACAAATACAAATTATTTATTTACCAGAAAACAGTTTAAAATGATTGGTCCTGCGCTGCCTGCGCTAGATATCCTTGTGGGAGGCTTTTGTCCAGCAGTGGACGGCTTTCGGCTAAGATGGTGATGATGAGTTTAAAATGACACACTTAATGATTGTGTGTGAACACCCCACCGAGGGTTTCAAAACCTACCTCGAAATCTGTGTGAATAGGCCTTACAAACTACTAGCCCAGTGCGGTTTGGTCAACTTCACCAACAACCTTTGAATTACTTCGCAGGTGTGTGCAAGTTTCCTTAAGATGTTGTCCTTCACCGTAAGACCGTCGAATTAACGTAAGTATTAATTCTTAAATCGAAAAGACATTGGTACGTGCCGAGTTTTGTACCCACGAACTTCTGAATGGAAGTCAACGGCAAAAAATATTTCATGAACTAGCATAGAGTCATATTCCGTGATAAATATACCATTATTACCACAGACGCAAAAAAAACCTTCCTTGTAAAATGAAAGAACACAAATGCTTAGTCAACCGTAATTACTCGAATGTCAACGACCGTTTTGTTTAACAAATTGACTGTGTGCGCGACTGTACACGACACGACAAGACAAGCACGCCTTAATTAATGGGCGTGGCTTAAGATTTAAGACTGTGCGTGGCTGTACCTACGTGTAATATAATGAAACATTAATACTGAAGATAGATTCTATAGATTTTATTATTGACCTGAGGTTTGATTTATATTATAATAAAAGTCGAACGCAGAAGAACCTACTAGAGATGATTGGAGAAAAAAGAAGCCTGCTGGCAACAATAGAGAATAGAGAGGATAAATGGTGGAACACCAGATACGTCACCAAAACTTTTTGATAAACATTATGGAAGGAAAAGTAGAAGGAAGGGGAGAATAGAATATATAGGTATTTTTTAATTATAAATTATGCAAAATTACGTTTGTAAGTTTATAGCTATCCTATCTAGTTTAAATCAGATGGCCGCGTCTAGATATGTGAGATATCTCCTAACATTATTAAAAAGAATTTCAATAGGTAATATTTTGTATAGCCTCCTTTAATGTATGGAAGAAATATAATTCGGAATTGTGTTTTCCGAATCAGTGAAGACGTCTACTCGCGTCGCTTTTCGTAGATAATATTGAGAATTGATTTTCTGTATTGGAATATTGAAGACGGATTGAATTCTTGTTTTATTAAATTGTATACGTT
This sequence comes from Teleiodes luculella, assembly GCA_948473455.1. NCBI lineage: Eukaryota > Metazoa > Arthropoda > Insecta > Lepidoptera > Gelechiidae > Teleiodes > Teleiodes luculella. The sequence continues at coordinate 15,528,200 of OX419586.1, forward strand.
ATATATTTCTTTCAGTAAATATGTACGTTATTGTGAAATATGCCTGTCGTTTTTTTATGTTTGTACTCAACGGACAGATTCTCATTCTTCTTCTTCTTCTTTTGAAGTCGACAGATTGTCATTAATAAGAATTGAAGCTTAACAATGGCGTCGCTTTTAAGATATGTGCGAAATTTAGTATTGCGATCGGTCTAAGACACCCCCCACACTAGCGTTTAGCGAGTGTTGTCGTAGTGTGTCTTCCGCGTTCATCCGCGTCCATTTGTTTCACTCGCCTTGCTGTTTATGATTGTATGCACGACGCACGCCGTCGACACTCAAAGGATGCTCTAAAGACGCTAGTGTGTGTGTGTGTGTGTGTGTGTGTGTGTGTGTGTGTGTGTGTGTGTGTGTATGTGCGCGTGTGTGTGTTTGCGATGTGTATGTAGTACAATCCCAATCGTCTAAATTTGAATGTCCGGGTTCTGTTTCCAGATCCTGTTTACAGATTTTGGCGAGCCGCGTGTGTGATAGCTTTACTGAATAAATAAATAAATTTATTTAAAAAAAAGTACCGTACTCACCCTAGTTCGTGCTCTGGGCCCCTGCTGATAGTCAGATCCGTGACCGCGACCCTGTAACAACCACATCTGTTACTAGGAGACAACACGTGGCAAAGAGGCCATTGCCAGACAACTAGAAAAATAATAAATATAATAGTTTAAAAAACTAAAAAACACGTTTCCTGTCCGCAGTCTTGGACATTCGCCATATTGGATTAAAGACACTTGACTATTTTTTTCGTATTCCTGACAGCAAACCCTTTCATTTGATATCCACATGGGAGTGGATTTCAAACAGCCAGTCCGCCATCTTGGGAAGGCCGCCATGTTGGATTTGTAATGACGTTTCTTTGCTAGTCATGTATTATCATCAAAACTCAGACCGTGTGCTTTTCATCTTAATCGAAGACCGGGAAGTGGGTCAAATAAGGATTCCAAGATTTTCTTACATTGTTACAAGTGAAGCTAATATAAAGCGTGTTAAAAATACGTGTACACATGGACGTAATAACTAAAGCCAGACAAATTCCCATTGAAAGACAATTGAATAAGTAATTAAGAGAGATAAGTTACACAAGGCTTCTAAGCGTCTAAGTTAAATAACATAGTTCTTGTCAATTTCCTTACTAACCGAAATTTACTACTTGTTTGCCGATAGTAAATGTAGCTGTAGCATTCCCGCGGGAAATTAACATGTGTGGGCCAAGAAATTACCTACGTAGTTCTGTTTAAGCCTGATATTGAAGGGAGGGGATAGAGATAAATAAATAAGGCTTCAGAGGGTAGAGACACGTCTATTTATTTTTTCTATTTTGCCTGGTTACCTTCCTCTAATTGTTTATTTCATTCGCACTCTTTTTAATGTAAGTAATTAATAATAATAAGCAAGAACAAAAAGTGCGATCCTGTGGAGTTTCTTCAGCGGGTTCTTCTCCACAGCAGCGCACACATTTCGCGAACCTGCCAGTTCTGTTTAAACCAAATTTTCACCTCTATGATTCAGAAGTTCAAACTAATATCACATAGCTTCTTCAAATTTTAAGAGTTTATTTTTCATTAGCATAGCGTGAGACGATAGCCAGTCTTGGTTTGAGCAAAACTTAGTAACTTTATTAAAATTTTGAGGTCGAAAAGCGATTTGTGTAAACTTATTTCGAATAAAAGCATTTTGATTTTATTTTGATTTTGATTTAAATTTACTCGTTTAAAAGCCTTTAAGGGATAGTTTATTACATTTTTGAAAAATACCGTTTGTTAGTGTATTTTACTATTTTTGAAATCGAGGTGAAAAATGTAATTATTTCAGGGATATTTTGAGTAGTCCCCGAGAAAAGATTCTTTGAGAAAATTGTTAAAAACCATTGATTGACTTTAAGTATTTGCTTAGCTTACACCATGTTATCACCTAATATTATAAAGAGGAAGGATTTGTATTTTTGTGTGTGTGTGTGTATGTTTGTAATGAAGTAGTGTGGGCAGGCCCCCCACGAGATGGTCCAACGATCTGATGATCGCGGAAAGCCGCTGAATGCAGGCAGCGCAGGACCGATCATTGTGGAAATCCTTGGGGGAGGCCTTTGTCCAGCAGTGGACGTCTACTGGCTGAGATGATGATTTCAGTCCAACTCAAGCAGTATGAAGCAGTACTAGCCAGTGACCCCCCACCCCTATATAGGGGCCGGTAAACTTACGTCATAATTTTCAAGAATTGCGGGAGTGGTCTTTTTAACACGCTTTTATTAGCTTCACTTGTAACTATGTCTGTAAGAAAATTGTGAAATCTTAATTTAGCCCACTTCCCGGTTATTATTATTAAAAATTGCACACGCTCTAAGTTTTGATGACAATACATGACTAGCTAAGAAACGTCATTAAAAATCCAGAATGGCAGCGTCCCCTAGATGGCGGACTGGCTGTTTGAAATTCAACCCCATGATATGGGTATCAGATGAAAGGGTTTGCTGTCAGGAATACGAAAAAAAATTGTCACGTGACTTAAATCTAATATGGCAGACGTCCAAGATGGCGGACTTTTCACTTGGCGGGCGTATTGTTTTAGTTTTTTAAACTATTCTATTTTTGTCACTCATAACCTGTCTATACTCGTATATTATATAAAAAATTCTATAAGTGCACAATCACATGAAAGAGTTCTTTGGCAAACCGCTTACTAGTTCCAAATTCGTAAATGGAAACTAGCTTTTGCTCTTTTCTTTGTGCGAAAACGGTTTATTCCTTTGATCTACACGAATATTACAAACGAATATAGCTAGGTAGAAACCTACTACAAAAATGAGAAGAAATATATTTTTACAGACGTTGGGAATGTATTGTAATAAAAGTTTAGCGGATCTAGCCACGATTACGTTTATGAAAGCAGCGCAATTTACCTTTTTATTTGGACGTTAGCGAAAAGCTTTTGTTAGGAGTAAATCATTACCTACTCTATTTTATCAAACTAGTAAATACTTAATTTAATTTCAAAATTTGATTAGATATATTTTTTTAAAGTACTATGTGTAAAAGGATGAAAAATACATAGTATAATTATTTCTTCTTATGATTATCCTAATTGTTTAAAAATTACCTTTACATATTTATTTTGAATTTATGAATTGTACGCATTGTTCTTAAAGTACAGCTCTGTGATCTGACTCCATAATACAACAACATTGTGTGATTTTATAAACAATAGGCCATGTAGAATTAGATACCTTTTTGCGACGCTTGTGGAGAGTTTATTCGGCGAGCTATTCTCTACAAAAGACCGCACATTTTGTTTTGCTGAATTCGCCACTAAATGTAATTTTATTTGACATTATAAAGTGATATAAAATTTCCAACAGTTTCATTTTTTGTTTCTAAACGATTTCATTTAAGAGAAAGTAAGCAAAATTGTTAGTAAAAATATACCAATAGAAAGGTCACCAATAGAAAGTTGCATGACATTTGAAGAAATCACAACCCTTCCAGGATCTTATAAGTACTGCTTTCAAAAAAATTTGCATGTATTACGTCTCTATAATGTTAGATTCTTACTCTTTGGCTCACAGTTTTGCATTCTCACGGGATCATCGGTAGTACTTATTATAAGTTATAAGAAATGAAACTTACTAGACTAGGCTGTATGGGCTATGAACCCATTGCCTTTACCATAAAGGATAAAAGAACTTAAAAAAATAAGACTTTTGACGTTTTCACTTTTCTTTTTCGGTAGTACATAAGGCAAGCTTTATGTGTTTAATTAAATTAATTGACATTAACAATATCAAATTATAATAAGTATTGTATTTGTGTTGTGTTGTCCTTAACAGTGTCCTTATCTTTGTTACAGAAAAAAATATTTTAAATGTTTAGTGCATTTCGTTTTCTAAACTTGGTGCAATGATTTTTCCACTGTGATAAGCATCTACCTGACATTGGCTGAATTGCAAAATAGCAGAAGCCATAATAAAAAAAAATCCTCGCAGTCTTGCCACTCAGCTGTAAAGAGGTTGTTTAATTTGAATCAACACACATTTCCCAACCCAAAACTCAACATGAAACTTCTCAATAAAACATTATATTCACCCATCCGCATCACATACCAACTATTTAACTCTTGAGACGTACCCACTCAAGTTGCCATTCTCAAGTCATTCTGAAAACCACAATGCAACCGTCTCGCTCTAGCGGTTTCGTGCTCAGATCTAAGTGAAATAACTGAGGGGTGGCGAATTAACTTAACTTCGTATATGGTTTACAGTTGAAAGTAAGTTGTCAAGTTTGGTTGTAATTGAAATTGCATTCTCGAAAGGAAAATTGGGTGTTACGGAATCAGACTATTGAGAGATGCTTAGATTATTGTGAATCTTAATCATGCATCCAACTTCAAAATGCTATAAGCAAAAAGTCAAAATCAGATTTCTTTATTCATTGCTAGCTTTCCGCCACGGCTTGTTAACAGTTTTTCCCGTGGGTATGAGGCGTTTTCCCGCGATAAAAGGTAGCCTATATTACTCAGGGTGAATGTAGCTTTCTAATAGTGAAATATTTTTTGAAATCGGCACAGTAATTTTTGAGTTTATTCGTTACAAACATATACACACCCAAAAATACAAATCTTTCCTCTTTATAATATTAGTTTTTAAAAACACCGGCTCTCGTTCAAATAAATGTACAAGTCTATGCAATAAAAAAGAGATTAAATGACGTAATAAAGGCGATGCGATATCAATTTGAACAGAACTGGCAGGTGGAGAAGAACCCGCCGAAAAAACTCCACAGGATCGCATCTTTTGTATTTTCCTCATATTTTTTTATTTTTGACTTTTTTTTAATATGTGGACACTACATACACGCACAGCCATTTAACCCCAAACTAGGCAGAGCCTGTACTATGGGTGTCAGATAGCTGATATAGGTACATAATATCAATATCCAACATCCAGACATACGGCAAACACAAGTGCTCATCACACGAATGTTTGCCCTGGGCGGAATTCGAACCCGCAACCCTGTGCTCTGAAGGCAGACGTACTAACAACTAGATAAGGTATGATTATTAAGTATTAATTATTAATTAAGTATTCATTATTTCCCATAATGTTTCTTTAATAACTCATAGCCAAACGAAAACCATGAAGGTGCTTTTTTAAATAAATATCTAATCGGTTCATTTTCTGTGTTACAAAAATTTTATATAATAGATCGTATCACTATTTAAACGTGCACCAAAATTATGCTACTCGTGCACCAAGTTTTGTTGAAGGCACAGCTAAAGTTTATCCGTCCGTGATAATTACTTACCTATAAAACGGTCTAGCGGGAACAACTCAGGTGTTCGCAAGTGGACTCAAACACAAACAAGTTTAGACCAAGTTTAATTAGCTTTCAACGGTTATTAAGTGCTGTACATTATGAAATGGGAAGGTTTATTTACTTTGGAATGTTGGCTTTTAATCCCGTACATATTAAATACACCCTCTTTTCCCTTACATAGTCGGTTCACAAGAGTATTATAGTAAAACCATGGTCCAAGAAAACAAGGTCTAACCGTTAGACCACGTGACTTGACACAAGTCTACGTCATCATACTGTTCATCCTTGTCGAATGCGTGTTAATAGACAAGGATGATCAGCATGATGAAGTAGGCTTGTGTCAAGTCACGTGGTCTAACGGTTAGACCTTGTTTTCTTGGACCATGGTATAAAGTGAAATAAATGAAGAACCGTTCCACCGATTTTGTCCAAACTTCACATAAACCATCTACTAAATAGTCCGAACAAAGTCTAAACATTTGGTTTGTATAGGTCAGATAAGACCGTTTTTGAGTTATATAATAACAACGAAAAGCGGCATGGACTAGTGACCCACCCTGGCTTCGCACAGGAAAATGGTTATTTTGGGTTATCCCTAAGCATGGTCCAAGAAAACAAGGTCTTGCAAATAGACCACGTGACTGACACAAGCCTACGTCATTTTGCGCTGTTCATCATGTCTATTACACGCATTCGACAAGGATGAATAGGCAAAATGAGTTAGAAATGACGTAGACTTGTGTCAGTCACGTGGTCTATTTGCAAGACCTTGTTTTCTTGGACCATGTCCCTAAGTATATTACGCATATGTTATACATATAAACCTTTCTCTTGAATCACTTAAAAGAAACCGCATCAGAATCCGTTGCGTAGTTTTAAAGATTTAAGCATACAAAGGGATATAGGGACAGAGAAAGCGACTTTGTTATACTGTGTAGTGCAGTGATTAAGTTTGTCATAATTTTGGTGCTCGCGTGGATTTAGTAATAGTAGTAGTATTTCTAAAATATTTATTTTTTATTGTGTAGGTACTTTTCTTCTTTCTTTGTTATTTTCTTTTTTTTATCTGTTTCATTGTTGTACTGTTATTTATCTGTAAAGTGTGTCTTTGTGCTGAATAAATGTTTGTCTATGTCTATGTCTAATATAGTATCTAGTTGCAATGGGTGCGCGTAAACAAAGCTACGCAGATTTTTGTGTTCGATAATGCCATTAGAGACAGTGGAAGAAATTGCTGAAAACAACAGGTAGTGGGCTGTTATACGCTGTATCAGTAGCTAATTTTTTTGCTAATGAAGCAACGGAAGTGAATATTATGTCCTAATTTTAGGTACTTGGGTCTTTTCGACATAAAAAGTGGTTCAGATCCTCCTAGTGTGCTTGGTATCTATTAGCTTTGTAGTCAAAAAATGGTTTTATAATCTTACTTCGAACAAAATGTTTACGAATCTGAACTGAACTAAAACCTAAAGCTATGTTCTAAAACACGGATGTTGAGCCTTACAAGGTACCCACAACTTCACAAGATAGGACAAAAGTAATTTGTATTGATTTTGTTTTGGGCGTCTAGTTGTTTACCGTGCGCGATAATGTGCGTGGGTGTGGCGAATAAATTTGAATTTACAGATGTTGGTTTTGGAAAAGGTTTAATCAATATTGATCCCACGCTCAATGCTTTGCTTTACAGCCTACACGGAATTCATGATGACGACTTAATGTAAGCATAAATATTGATTAACTTTGTTTCACACATCGAAGTCAAAACTGAAATAGATACAGATAAAATATTTTGCATATTTTCTGTGTTATTTGTGTAAGTGTCTGTACTTGGGTTTCTGTGTGCAATAAAGAATATTTTCATTTTCATTTTCATAAAATAGGAACATATAATCTAAATAATCTTGCATACTAAACTAGCACACGATCGCACTATGATTGTTAAGTATCTCATGTATGTCTGTCTGTATGTATGTATGTATGTCTGTTATCAAAGTTTATTCTAAAAGGTTCTATGAATTAAAGTTTATGCCTATTCAGTTAGATAGCACCCAGCACCCATTTCAAAACAATCGGCAAAGCAATCCAAAGTTAGTTCCAAGATTAAAGTCTAAAGAAAATGAGAGTCTGGTGTTGATAAGGCTTCAACTTACTTCTAACTTCTACAGAGAAGTTATCGATTTATTGAATGAGAAATAATTTGACTTTCAAAAGAAAAAACTTTACTTAAAGATTGTAAAGATATAAACTTTTTTTATGAAGAATGTCTACAAGCCTGTTGTGTAGACCTAGATTATTATTTTTTTACTAAATTGCACGGTAATGCCTGGTGTACTATATAAAGGACTATTGTTCACACGAATACGTGTGGCAGTTTAAGGGTGCCTATTAATCATCTGGGCGCGGGACACTCGCCCTGGGCAATGTGTTTGCGACACTATTTACCGAAAGGGCTTTTTCTTTCGGGTTGTTGTATATTATGTAAGTAACAGGAAGAAAAGTGAGCAATTTGAAGTTCTCTCAGTTTCCTTAACATGTGGGGCTGGTTTGACAAGAACTATGTAACATACTTAGAAAATGAATGGAGTGTTTTGTCAATGTCAAACATGTTTTCTTTTTTATTATTTTATGGAGGAAACTTAGCAAGGCGGTTTATTTGTAAACCATTTCCTATTGTGTATACTAATTTAATGTACTATTCGTGTAAATTGTGGCTAGCTTTACAAGGACATAAATCTGTCGTAAAAATAACTAAGCAGATGACGGGCAAAGCAGTAACAGTTACTGATTCATACTTAGCAACTGCTCTTTGCCTGTCAGTACTAGTACACTATGACACAGCAACTGCTCTTTGCCTGTCAGTACTAATATGACGCCCGCGGCGCGCCCAGGACTTAGGCGCGTCGGAAAGGCGTCGACACGATGAAACACGACGAAATAGTAGAACTGTTTGTATTTAAATTTATTTACACGGTACGGTATTATATGATTTTACATATTTACCAGTGAACTTATAATATTGAGGAAAACGGCCGGCTCGGCCGAGAAGTAAACAAAAAGTGAATAAAAATGAATGAAGTAACGGATGATTGTCGACTGAATTCCAAAATTAAATATATTCGAAATTTAGACGAAAATGGTAATTGAGATGAGGAGGAAGGAACGAGGTGGCATGCACCACGTTACAACACTATGACAAAGCAGCTGACCTTTGCCTGTCAATACTAGTACACTATGACACAGCAACTGCTCTTTGCCTGTCAGTACTAACACTATGACAAAGCAGCTGACCTTCTGAGTGTTGACCTCCCTGGTGGAGATACCCATCTTCTCGTGGTGTCGCAGCTGCACTGGGTAGATGATCTGGTAGTAGTGAGCCCCAATGTTGCGCACCAGCTCTTGGTTCTGTCGGTACTCTCGAAGCAGCCGCTCCACTTCTCCTGGGGACAAAAGAAACAGTACTGTTAGATGGCGAAGATAATGCTTGAGCTACGAAATGAATACGAATATGGATGACTTGTCTCTGTGTGTGTGTCTTTGTTTAAGCTGTGAATTTGTTGCCAGTTTTTGGATTGAGAAATATTTGGACTTTTGTCTGTATTAAGTGTTTAATAAAGGCCTTAATTTGAATTAGACTTTAATTAATTGTTGAGAAAGTAGAGTTAAGAATAGTGTATATGAATTTACAATATGGACTAACCTAAGACTATTGTATTTTATTTATTTCATTATTAAATTGTTGTCCAAAGTCAACCTTTCAACGTTCTAGCAGAGTCTATAAGTTTCGTCACGACGTTTTCCAAAATCTAAACCAAAATAGTACGCAATGGAGTTCAAACCCGCATCCCCTAGAGCTAGAGAGATTCTCTAGTCTAACTCACTCTAACCACTAAGCCACCGAAGCTCCTTACAACAGAGCTCATTTTGCAAAAATCACGATCAATCTTTTTTTTTGTTAATACTTAAATATACCTAAATATTTGCTGATCAAGCGAGATGTTTATTTTAATGTGTGCGTGAGCGTCACTACACTACAATAGACACGTTAAAATACTAAAACCTAATTCAATTAAACTCGAAGCCAACAAAGTTTGTTTAGCTGTTGATGTCCTCAAATCATTGTCGTAATATATTCAATTGGGTGGAGTCAAGTTTATTCTGAGATCCCGGAAATTCAAATTTGGTCAAGGGATTTCTTTGGCCCTGCGAACAAGTTGGACGAAGTAAACAAGATTGTTTTGAAGGTGATTTTAATAGGAAATGAAGGTAGATTGTTTTATACTACACCGGGGGACTTTATTTTGCCTTACCTTAATTGACTGGGTTAGGGAGCTTCTTGCGAGTAGCGGAAATTTTATTTTCCTTTTTCTGATTATATTGGTTTGTGTTTTTATTTTATTTATCAAAAAGTTGTTATTTATTTTAAGGTTTTGATCGAATCTTGTCAATGTTTTTCTTACGACTTTTAAAATTGTTTCTTATTACAAGTGCTTTTGTGATACACACGAAAGAGAAGTGTATTCAAAAGATACCTAAATCTAGGCCTTCATAAAAGTGAGTTGACGTATTTTAATTAAATTATGCAGGTAGACAGGTGGAGAACTAAGAAAAAAAATATATTTTAAATGATAATGAAATTTCAACCCCACAGAAAAAGTTATCAAAACACGTAATTTATAGCTGCGGTTTAACAGATTATCTTCATCTAAAATTTATTTTGGAAGCATATCCTAATTAAATAAATTCTAATTGGACTGTTTCTAATTCTACCTGTCACAGAAAATCTAACCCACAAAACCAAATCAATACAAACGAATTGAAAAGGTATCGCGATAACAGAAAAGTTCCTTTCAAAAATTAAATACGTAAACCCGGAAACCTTTTTAAAGTACATTTCAGAAATAAATCAACCGCTTCGTTGTTCCTTAAAAAGTCTTACAAGGAATCGATTTTAAATCCCCGCTTCAAGTCCAACAAAATTGCACTCGCCTCAAACAGGGATATAAACGTCCTACCCGGTGACCGACGTAAACCAACTTTACGACCGATCCGCCTGACAATAGGCGGCTAGATTGAAACTCATTTAGGGCATAAGTGCCTAGCATTTACGGCAGGGCCTTGTGCAACGTTCGGAGAGAGGAGTTGCATAGCTTTTCCTGTATGTGGGAGCCAAATATTAATAAATATGTAAGAATATATCATACACGGTTGTCTGACCTTAATAGTAGGTACCTATTTTAAAAAGGTAATCATTTTATGTTTGGTATTTTGTTTTTAAAGTGAGCATATTCAAAAGCACTGTAAGCTAAATACTTTGGATTTTTCACAGTGTTTATGTCCATTGAAAAGAAACAGAACTATCTACGTTTGCACTTGACGGCATTTAATTGCAATTGACTGCACAAAAATGTGAGTAAATACTAAAGCGTTATTTAAATCTTGTTTAATCGTTTCTTTAAGATTGATTTTTTATTTATTAGATACATAATTACAAACAAGGTAAACTATCAACTGTTCTAGCTATCAAACTAATCAAGGTAACCTATAAGTAGGTACTTAGCATTTACGACAAGGCTTTGTGCAATGTCTAGAGTGGGGTACTTGCATGGCTACTTTAATCTGGCCTGATCTCGCTATTGTCATTTTAAAAGGACACTAGGCTATTACGTTTTATGAACTTGGTTAGGGTGAGGCTTAGGCGTGCTTCTCTCTGACCTATTTTTGTCAATTTCTTTCATATCTCATAAAAATTCATTATAACAATTTTCTTTGTCACTACTTACGCAAATTGAAAAGTCTCAAAAAGTAATATGGACCGACTTGATATTTAATGTCCATAAAAATGGGAAATTATAACTTTTTTCACCAAAGCAAGATCATATTTATGCACGTTGCAACTACTTGCAACTTTATAAATTATCTCATTGAAATCGACTATCTTGGCCTCTAATTTTTTAACATATTTACGAGTATATGCTCACTAGAGCTAAGACGAAATTGATGTATAATATATGTATTGACACTATTAACACATGTACAAGCAGCCGCGTTACAGCCATTTTACATAATTCAGAAATGTACAAGTATCTACTGCTAGTAGTTACTCAAGTAGCTACGATAAAAAATATTATCAGTAACTCAATGCTGTATACAAAGTTTGTATTATTAAGATATTTTGCTATAAAATTGTATGGCTTTACATTTGCCGTGCATTTTATGAACTTCGGTTGTTGGTTTGCTATGAAAAATGCAACTTTGTCTACAATATTGCAGACTTAAAAATATCTTATTGAGTTTTCAAACCGAATATTGTCAATACGGAACTAAATTTGTACGTTTTTACTAATAAATGTATGGCAATAGGCATAGTATGCTATTTTTACTTTTAAAACTTTTATTCATGAAGTAAAAATATGTTTTTAGTCTTTTATGGCCTAAAGCCAGAATCTTCAAAATAAGTTTCAAAAAGACTACAATCTCTACTTACATTAAATATGTCCTATTAAAAGGAATACAGGCCGCTAATATTCTCTCACATTTCCTACGACCAAATAATATTAAATACAGCACTTACACAACAAAAGCGTATAATAATATCGGCCTAGTTGTACGTCAGTCATACGAACAAGTAGGTTGAAAGCCCTCTCCCGGGCTGCCAATCACAATAATAATTAATTACCAACAGCCAATGGCAAATCAATAACTTTTGGGTTCAATTCATAGCTAAGATTCCACATCCGACCGTCAAAAGAGAGTAATGATGTAGCTGGTACTGGCTGGCTAGCTGGCTATTCCATTTTCCTCGAAAAGAAAATCGGATTCCTTTTTTTTTTCATACTGGCTGGTAAATCTTTTACTAAACTTTTACCAAGATCTTAAATTTTGATTTAAGAATTATGGCGCGGTTTGGTTGGAAATTCCTTTTTTCTTAATTATTTAATTCCTTTTTCAAAAATAAAAAAGGACATAGCGCTTAAACTGGATAGTATTACATATTAAGCGTTTTGTAAAACAGTTTTATTGTTTCAACCTGTCACTCTCTCCGAATTTAAGAACCGACTTGTGGAGTATTTGCCAATTAAAAAATAAATGAAATTCTTTTAAAAACATTTTGCTGTTATTCATATTTCCGGTGAGCGTCGAAATAGGTATGGTAAAACGAAATGTTGGTAATGAAATACACTTTTATAAATTTATTACCTTCACATAACTGTAATAAAAGTAATATTATTATAATATTTACAAAAACACGTGTCCAAATTACCAAATGCCTGATCAAAATCCAATTACATAACACCGATGAATACAAACTCACTCTGATAAATTCCTTGCAAATTAATATTAATATGGACATGAAATTCCAATTTCAAATTTAAATTTTCAAATAAAGAACGGCTAACGAGAGTTGGCACGAAATCGACATTTTAATCGAGTGCTCGACTCAACCAGAATCGATATGGAAATTATTCAGCCGATAAGTCAATTTTATTTACTGTGTTTTATGTACCGTTCAAAAAGCCAGGTTAATAAATTGTACTCCTTAAAAACCAATAATATACCAAATATAAACATAGTTCATTTTCAGCGCCTGATAAAACTTAAAACGTTAAACTACTTAACTAGGCGTTAATTTTATTAGCTATCTTGGTGTATATTTTGTAAGTATTTCAAAACGGTTTATTTAAAGGAATTCTCAAGTCAAATTTCAGCATCTTCGTTTTATTTAGAAATACTAAGGCTTTTTTGGTGTTTACTTGGAACATTTATGAAAAAATAAATCTTTGGCGATTTTTGGGACCTCTATAATATTTTGAAAGTTTTATTTTTAAAATCCTGAAACCATTTCTATTATTCTATAAAATATTATTTAGATGCGAAGCATTCCAGAATATTTCCAATTAATTTATCAATTAGCTGGAAGCCAAGCAGAGTAAAATATCAATTACGCAAATAGTTTAGATTTTAATTGAAACTGAAAATATCTAGGCATCTTTTTTATTCAGCCTCTGGATCGGATTTGTATTCAGACTCTTCAGAAAAACTGATAAATTCAGTATCATTTTGATGCCTATTTTAGTGAATATTCTAATGGAAAGCAGCAGTGAAAAATATTTACACAAATTAATTTTAATTTATAAAAGTCGTATTTTTAAAAGTAGGTATGATCGGAACTTTGCGATTTTATTATTTCAACAAGATTGATAATATTAAGTATTACTGTTAGTAAGCATTTATTTATAACACAATATTTTTTCCCTAGTTTAAATAATACGAATTGCTGGAAAAAAAACTTTTTGCCGTATTTCGCTTTCCTCAAAAATCTTCAAAAATACCCCTATCTCAAGTCAAATCCTACTAATTAATATTATAAACGAGAAAGTTTTTGAGGATGGATGTAGGTATGTATCGATGGATGGATGTTTGTTACTCTTTCGGGCGAAAACTACTGAATAGATTTCAATGAAACTTTACAATAATTATAACATATAAATTGGAATAACACATAGGTTATTAAAAGGGTTATTATATCATAAAAATATAGTGTAAATTGTCCAAAATATATCACGATACTAAATTTACTTTGTAACGTTTATTATTGTTTTAACGTGGTTATGTCATGTTGGTTTCTCGATGGACTAGAAAAAAGATCTAGTGTGAAAAGTTTTTTAACCGTAGGCACAAAAGAAAATAATAGTACTAACCCGTACAGAAAGAACACTCACCTCCCGCGCCAAAATGAGTTCCCCGCCCGATATAGCGCCCCTCGCCCTGCAGGCGCCGTGGGACTCCGCCGGTGTTCGGGGGTGTTTTAAATAGCGCCTAGCTCCATTGACTTGTAGTATTTAGTTGATCAAGATCAACTTGAAAATATATTACATTATTACGATTGTTCACGGGTCTTTGCGCGATAATTTCAAATAATAATGTGTACAAAGCGCGAAAGCCACAAACAAACAGTATCATCTTCTACATAACGTGGCCTGTTATGTTATGTATACGACATACCTACAAAGTTTAAGCCCAATACATATGCATGACGCCATGTTTCAGTACAAGAGAGCAATCTTAAGCTCTCTTTGTTGACCTTGTGAAGACGACACAGTGTCTGAGCATGTTTGCATAATCTGTGGAGCAATTTAATTTAGCTCGTCTCCCCTAGCAATCCACACTCCAACTGAATTTAATCCCAGACTCAATACGCGTATGCAGTCGGATTTAGTTTTTGTCGATTATTACTTAAATGATTGAATTTTTGAAATGTTTCTCTTTACCATATTATTACGGGCGTCAAAACCATCTTAATGACATTATGTTTATATCATAATGAAATCGGATCAGTAGTTTCGGAGCCTATTCGTTGCAAACAAATAAACAAATAAACCTTTCCTCTTTATAATATTAGTATAGATAAACTACTAGTACTATTTTTATTTCTACCATTGTTACGATTGTGACAATTTTTAACAATATTCGGAACTGTATTCACAATACCTTCAACGGGGTTCATAATATAATAAAATATGCAACTTGTTACTTTTTGTCAAAATAAGTTCCGAACCATGAGTAAAATATTATTATGAAATAAATTTTAACATACTAATCCAAAAATAGCCACTAAACCACCAACAAGCTCGTTTTCTTTTTACGTGACGCGAGGTGCTTGTAAAAAGCCTACAAAACTCGGCTGCTTTACCTTATGCTCCAGTTATAGTACCACAATGGCGCGTATTACCCCACGACTCCGTATTACTCGTCTCTGGCATATTACCCCCTAGCTAGTATTACTCGACTACTTCGTAGGCAGCGCTACGGCCCAAATTGCAAAGCCCTTCGCGCTCTGTTTGCTTCAAGCTTTAAGCCTGCGTTCAGGCTGTTTTGTCTACTAACGCGAGTTTTCTTGAAAGATTCAAATCTTTAGTTTAGTTTTGTAAATAGTTTGCAGCTGCGTTTGATAGATGGTGGTACTGCGCTATAGGTTATGATCCAGTAAAGCTTGTTTAAAAAAGTAAGCAATATACATACAGACTGTAACAAATTTTGCGTACAGTATTTTAAGGAATGTACCTACCCATGAAACGGAATAATTTTTCTCAAGGAACATAGGCTGAACTATGAAAAAAAAATCATAGAACGTAGGATAAAGCAGTTATATCTAAAATTTTATGACTAGATGAAATATAAATTGACCTCATCTAAATCTCTAGAGCGGGGCTCGAGCCTACCCTGATATCGACAACTAAAAAATGATATACTTTATTATTTAGACCTTGTTAGTGGTAATGTATGGACATTTTTGATCAACGTCCTTTCATAAACGATGGAGCATTTTCCAATATAAAGTTAAATGATGTTTACCGTCGTTAACAGCTCGTATCTGTCCCTACCGAGGGGATCGAGCCTCCCCTGACATCAGGGTGAATAGGCCCTAGTCGATCACGCTGGCCCAGTACGGATTGGTCAACTTCACACACAACCTTTGAATTTCTTCGCAGGTGTGTGCAAGTTTCCTCACGATGTTTTCCTTCATCATAGGAGCATCGAATAAACGTTCATATGAATTCGAAAATCGAAAATACATTGGTAAGTGCCGAAGTTTGAACGCGCGAACTTCTGAATGGAAGTCAACGGCCGTAGCCACTTGGCCGTCGACGCTCTTGTTGAATTTGATATTAAACGAATCTTATTCACCTGTAAACCAATGTCGTTAAATGACAATTAAGTTAAAATTATTTTGACAAGTATGTCTTACCACATGATAAGAGAGTTGGATCTATCCTTAATTAAAGTTTTGTTACTTCAAACGCCAATAAATCCTATATTCATTTACTAAATTGATTAGTTTGGAAAGTTTCTAAGTAAAATTAATTATAAACTTGCTGTTGACATCATCAAAAACAGTTTTGTAACAAGCAACTTTGAAGGAGATAATTTTAGGATTTTACCAATCAATTTAAATTTATTGTTAGAAATTAAATTAAGTAAGATATTCGACTTTACCTATAAAACTAATATTATAAAGAGGAAAAATTTGATTGTTTGTTTGTTTGCATTTGAATAGGCTCCGAAACTACTGAACCGATTTCAAAAATTTTTTGCCCTATCACCGGGTAGAGAGGCAACATTTTATGAGAAAAACACATTTGGGATTCTACTAAAACCACTTAATATTCAATAATCGGTCTTCTGTTGCGCGGTGCTGCAGACGCAACGCGTCGCGTAGTGTATCGGTGTGCGGCAGCGTTTAGAATTTAGATGGTAAAATACAAAGGAAACTGGGTGTCATTGGTATTTTGGTCCATTTTTCTTTAAAATTATGACCAAAAAAAGGTTATGTACAATGATGCGAATGAAAACCTAATAAAATTATGTTATGGACACTAAGTTAGTAAAACATTCGCAATAAATTAGTATTTCTTGCTATGTTAACGAGGTTGTTTCCAAACTAGGCGGCCCCTTGTAGCATAATGGGTAGTTCGTCTGACACTCATATCACTCTGCCTAGTTTGGGGTCAGATGGCCGTATGGGAGATGTCCCCACATATTTATTTATTTATCTGTATTAAAGTAATAAGTATACATACTTAACGTACTTACGTAACGTACGCTACGCCACATGTGGCAGTGCGCCACATACGTTATTAGAAGCCGAAGCCTGAAACGCGCTATCAGAGTTTTCGTAAGACATTGAACGAATACAAATTCCAACTAAGCAGTTGGACCGCGGTCCCCGGGCTCACCACCATGCCAAGGAGGATCTTCTTTGCCTCCACAAGTAGTATTTTGTGTTGCAAAGCAAATACGTAAATAAATACCAAAATATTCGAATTGCGTAAAAAAATAATTGGGTTTTACATCTCAGCAAAAAATAAAAATGTAAAGAATGATAAATTATTATCATTTGTGAGTCGACTTTGACGCCATAATGAATTCAAGGGTGAGAATATACCGTCCGGGTCAAAACGGTACGTATTCACAATGGGGTTGTTTCTGGCGCGAGTTTTGATGAATTGCTTAATTAACAGTTACGGAATGATACAGAGGACGATTCAAATGTACGAACCGGTAATTATTGGTCTTAGTTAATTTTGGTCATATTTACAAAATTCATAAATAGTGGTTGCCAACGACTTTTGAGCCGTTTTATACCAATTTTTTTTTAATTGACCTATCAAACTTCTCCTGACTTGGAAGACCAGCGTATTAGCCTAGCCGGGCTACGGTTTTTTGTGTTGGTGATATTTGCACGTAGTTGTATATATCATAATAATGTTACTATAGTATTTTTACCGACTTAAAAAGAGGTTCTCAATTCTATACGTATATAATGTAAGTATATGATTTTTGTTAAAACTACAAAATGTTAATAAAATGGTGATCAATTAGGACTTCGACATAAATATAAAAAAAATGGTAAATGTATGTTTATACCATCAAGATAATTATGCATTTAATTTTAGTTATATTTTGTATATCATTTTAAAGTATCATAGCCTATTTGGTAGTACGTCTGCCTACGAAGCACAAGGTCGCGGGTTCGAATCCCGCCCAGGGCAAACATTAGTGTGATGAGCAATTGTGTTTGCCTTGTGTCTGGATGTTTTATATTTATATATGTATGTATATCAGCTGTCTGACACCCATAGTACAGGCTCTGCCTAGTTTGGGGTCAGATGGCCGTGTGTGCGATATCCCACATATTTATTTATCATTTTAATTTGTAAAAACCATGTAACGAAAAACATTGTTTAAATAGGCTACCATGAAATAAAACATAATTAAGTACCTACCTATCTTTTAGGATTAAAATATATTCCTTGTTTCTCTCCAAACTATATAATAAAAAACTATGACCAAATTTAACTTTGACCAAGTAAACCTAACTCAAGTGTGCAAGTTTGCCAGTGTTGCCATGCTGTATAAAAGGTATTGTGTATAAAACTTCAACAAAGAAGACTTCCCGTCATTATTCATTTTGGGTTTGCTCTGGACTCGAGCATTGTCTGCTGAAGAGAAGTTGTATTGAGTTTCAGAACGTACCTTATTCAAAATTAATTATTAACTTGACAGCTCAAATTCTAGAAAGGTAATGTGTTTCATATGTTTTCCAAACGATTTTATGAATAACTATTAAATAATATAAAACAGCAAAATATAATAACTAACTGTAAAATAAGCTGTCCGCCCACGGCTACGACCGCGTTGTTTTTCGACTTTTCGGTGCACAGTTTCCAGTAGGAATTAAATATTTTCCTGTGATAAAAGTATCCAAAATGTTAAACGGCGATATGAGGTACCTATCACTATGCAAAATTTCACTTAAATCGGTTTAAAGGCTTCGGAGATTAGCCCATACCAACAGACTGAAAAACAAAAAGAAAGTTTGAATTTGTTTTATTTCTCTATTTACACCCCCCTGATGACTTGATTTTTAGATATTTTTTTTCTACAGACATTTGACCTCTACCATTTTTATTTTATTATTAAAGTAGAAGATAGATTTTATTCGTCCGCAAGTGTCTATATTTATTATTATTCGGTATTTTCAGAATGTTTTTTTTTGTATATTTATCACGTTCATCGAGCGTCGGTGGTCAAGTGGCTAGGATCGTTTACTTCCATTCGGAAGTTCGCGGGTTTAAGCTTCGAGGCGTACCAATGTGTTTTCTTTTTACAAATTCATAAGTACGTTTATTCGACGTTTTTACGGTGAAGGAAAACATCGTGAGGAAACCTGCACACACCTGCGGTTTTTGTGTGTGAAGTCGACCAACCCGCACTGGGCCAGCGTGGCCGTCATAGGCCTATTCACCCTGATGTCAGGGTAGGCTCGAGCCCCTAGGTAGGGACAGATACGAGCTGTTAATGACGATAAACATCATTTAACTTTTTATTGGAAAATGCTCCAAGGACGTTGATCAAAAATGTCCATACATTACCATACCACTAACAAGGTCTACATATTAAAGTATACCACTATTTATTGGTATACTGAGTCACAAAAACCGAATTGATGTAAAAAAAGGTTACCGACCTGAAATTAAATAAAAAGGATGATGTGTCAAAACGTCCCCCCAAAAAACAGAAAACTAATAACATCGACCAACAGATTTGAAATGTATCTCAGTATATGCGTCTTAGCTATGTGATTACTTTTTACTATGGCGACATCTTTCAAAGACGCGGGATATTCCGAGAAAAAAGTCGTCTTGCTTTTAATTTTGGTACCCAAAATAACAGATTGTAAGCATTGCAAACATTAAAAATCTTTTGTACTAGGTTTATTAGAGGCAAGAAAACACTTAGCAAAAATGTTTTTTTTATTTTCAAATCCCATTTATCATGAAGTTAAAACTGGGGTGTTACTCTGTAATTCGATACACGAAGCAACGTCAATCGAATTGGCTTCGTTTCGGATTTTGCTTACTCTGAACCACTTTCGATCGATCTTCGAATTTTCAAAACGAAGTTCGTTGTCCGTGATTCGCAAAACGCTACCGCGAAACCTCAAACGACAGTATAAGCTGCGGAGTTTGACATCATTTTGATCGGAATATAACCTCAAATTATACGATACCAACTGAGCTATCGTTTGTGTTTCGTTTTCAGTTCGCAAATGGTTCGGAGCTTAAATTATAATAAAATGAGTAGATATCTATTTATTAAAAAAGATCTATTATATACATAAAGGCTGAATTAGAGCCTAGAGAGCTGTCCGAAAGGGGATAATTCAATTAAAAGCATAATTAAAACAGGAAAAGAAACAATGAAAATGGAGTACTTATCGCTTTGAGCGATTTCATCCGCGCAACATTTAGGCGAGATTATGGGAAAGAAAAGGCGACTGTGTAATAAAATACTAGTGGATAGAAGCTATTAAATTATAATGAATACTAATAACGCATAAATATGAAAATAGGTATACATTAATAAAACAATTTGAAGAATAGGTATACATTTATTATCAAATTATTGTACTTACAAATTACAAAGTAATAAAGTTCAAGGATTTACTTTTATCCTCTGGATATATACACAACCCAAATGAAATCTACATTATCAGTCAAAAATTTTGCTGTGTTCTGTGGAGAAGAACTTAAATAAATTCCAGTACTGCACTTTAAATGTAACTCCAAAACAGCTGCAGCAACTGCGTCTGTCTTTATTTTTCCATCGCTCTTCTAAGTCTCACAATCTCTGCTTTTTTCCCCTTTCCTTTTGATAGGTTTTTTCTTATGTCCTCTTGAATCCTTCTCTTGTAATCTATGGATATATAAGTATTATATTATATTCAATATGTTTCAATTTTCATTTTCAACCTACGGATAAATAAATACTTAAGTATATTCATTAATTATGTTTTAAACATTAAAATAAATCTAAAAGAAGGCGACCACAGGCCAAGTCTTCATGCTCCTGCATGAAATCCATATACTTAACAAGATTTCTTATTCGGTAGTAGCTAGCAGAGACATTCTACGACAAATAAATAAACCTCTTTTACTGTTTACATATTATGAAATAGATAGTGACTAAATTATTATTAAAGATTTATACATACTTACTTTCAGCTAATCGTTAAATTTAACTATAATTTTATAATAAATAATTCAATTCAATTTCGTAAATAAAAACAAAGTGCTCTGACAGAACAGCTGCTTTTTTTTTTCATTTTGACAAAGTATATTTCAACATACTGCCACTAAGAAATAATTATTCAAAAAATAACTATAAAAAGAGGTTTTGGCTTCATCAAAATAAGGAAAAGGTTAGGTAATTACATAAATTCAAGTTATTTGTTATTTATTTCACATATTTCTTATTAAATTGTAAATTTAACGAAAAACCGATATTTGTAAAACATAAATTGTAGAAGGGCATCACTAATTTCTTTAATTCGTTCATTCAGTTCATTCACGATATCAATCCGTCGGTGTCTAAGGATTCGAAGAACGGCCGTCGCTTTTCCGAAACGTTTCGCGGTAGGTCATGCCATCGATGATCGGACGAATTGCGTGAACGGATCGAACATCGGTGACGTTTTTCCCGGTAGATCTCCTGGTTACTAGCCTTTCTATAGATCCATAAGAACCCATTGACACATACAAAAGATCTGTTGGAGGGGGGGGACGGGGCTCATATAAAAATGGTCATCATCCTTTATCTTTTTTGCAATTTTTAATTTAAAATAGGTATTTGACCGTAATTTTTATCCCATTATCAGTGTTAATGATCGCATGGGAGCTGATTTATCGCGAAATCTCATCCTACCCTACTTCGTATTCATGTGTGTACAAATTCCCGTGTCGCTATCAGCAGTGATTTATTGTTATAATGTCTGTGCGCAGGGACGGACTCAGCACTTTGTAATTAAAGATAATTATGTACAAAATGCCGCTGGATGCGGGCAGTGCAGGGACCGATCATTGTGGAGATCATTGGGGGAGGCCTTTGTCCAGCAGTGGACGTCTTTCGGCTGAGATGATGATGTAAAAACTGATGTGTTGTTTGATGCTTTTAAATTATAACAAAAAATTTAACGAACGAGTAGATAAGTATTTCTTATTTAGGAAATTATGTATTTTTTTATATGCTGTAATTAGTAAGAAAACAAAAGATAATTAAGCATAGTGGGAAAGTTATATTGGAAACTTCTATTAACAATATCGTTAATCCAAAGTATATTTAATTTGAAACAGGTAATATTTTTTCAACTTTTTTGTTATGTAGGTATGTTAAAGGTTATCTCGGAACATAACAAGCAGTATAAAAACCTAAAATTACAATGAAAAAAAATAACTCTTATCCGAAGTAGTAGCATTCGTTATGATATTAGAATGTTTCAAGGCATTTCAAAGAATAGAGTAATGAATTAAAATTATTTCTTTATCCATCCTTCGTGATATGATATGACCTTCAATGCCTACTTTTAAATCAATTTTAATACCCACTATAAAAGTCCAAGTTATTAAAAAATCATTAAATGTTCGGCCCTGATTCCGGCACTGCTCCCACGAAGGGGTGGCATTATTGTATATTAATTACATCGCAACCGCGAACGCGGCTAAAAACCACTTAGTTACCGAAAACGTTACCCTTCCTTGTGAATAACGAGATCTGAGAATCCGAGAGATCCCTATTAAATTCGGCTCAAGCCATATTCGGCCTGTAACGTAATAATAGCCTTTCGGCAATATTCGGCTTCACTTCGACCTCAATATCTTACTTCTAAAGCTTCTAAAGTTGTTCTCATAAATAACTATCCGCGCGTTTCTTCAGTCGTCCATTGATATTCGCTTGAAACAGAATACCAAATATTCACTTAGCGACATTATTCAAATAATTAGCAACCCTAGCTCCAATACAATAAAGTGCAACTCTATCGGGCACTCACACTAAATGAATACTACGGTGAATATCCCGTCTTTAATCTTAGTTACGGTCATAATTTTCTTGTACCAGAAAACGCGGGTAAAATATAATTGGTACCTATCTATGATCCAAGTTTTTTTGTTAGTTTCCCTTGTATTTTTTTTAATATGCATGCAGCACAAATGATTGCGCCCGCTTTCTATGGGACAGGCTGCAAATAAACTCTGATATCGTTTATCGTATCGTTGCCTTTGATTTCTCTTCAATTACTACAATGCTACTCTGTAAAGACAAACTAAAGTGTTACGCGTGCATTCGCAAGCGAAATTACGATTTGGTATTCTGTATTTTTTTGTAAATGGATGCTAGCGCCACCGCGTGAGAGTAGCGGTGAGATGAACTGAATGCTTTTTTTTAATTGACCTATGCTTGAGTCGAAAAAGTACGACGGATCAAGCTTCACCGGACTTGCGGGGGAGCGGAAAACTACCCCAAAAAAGGTCATGTACCAACGCGTCTAGTGGCGACTCGAGGGAGCCTCGGACCTTGACCTAGCGCGTTGATACTAAAAAACATCGTGAAGGAGACGACGCCTGAGGGGCTCCGTCTCTGACTATCAATTTTGATTTTGAAACTGAATGCACACTAAAAATCGAACGTGTGACTTTGTAATCGAAGTGAATCTGATATCGAGATGAATCGTGAGGTAAGATTTAAGATTTTACAAAATAGCACTTCATTGTATGTGAAGTAAATGTACGTAATTTTTCATAAGACAATACCAATATAAACTTACTGCTCTCCGCATCTTGTGTTCGGTCGGTGAAATATTTCGGCTTGTCTTAGTTCATCTCTACAGGGCGTATCTCGTGCTTACATCATTTTAATTACTCGTACGTTTTATATTAATTATGCTGAAGGTTTTTAACAAAGTCAATTTTTTTTCAATGTATCACAAATCATTATCTACGCCAAAGCAATTACTTGTATTTACTCTAAATAATGACGGTAGTATTATAAAATAATGTTTAAAAAAAATATATCTTCGTAATTTATATGATAACTGCATAGACCCCATTCTGTTATATTTTATTTGATCCTAAAATAGGTATTGATATCAAAATTATTTCTGTATACCTATAGAAGATTTATAATAGGTACCTATAACAATCTACATACTATGAAAGCTAGTAATAATATTATAAAGAGGAAAGATTTGTATTTGTGTGTGTGTGTAGTTTATAATAAATAAACTCAAAAACTACTGAGCTGATTCGAAAGTTCTATCATCATTAGACAGCTACATTCACTCTGAGTAACATAAGCTACGTTTTACCGCGGTAAAATGCCTCATTCCCACGGGAAAAACAGTTAACGAGGGCGGATCCGCGGCGGAAAGCTATTTCTATATATTTTTGGTGCAGACTATAGCAGTGTTAATAAAAACACCCATTGTCTTCCAAAAACACTAACTCATGCTGTCGTATAAAACATTATTTTTCGACGATATAACAACAAAAGGCCGTATACCTACAAGTCGTATAATGAATTGCTTTGTTAGGTGTTCGCGCATAGTTTACTCGCACAATGTGCTAACAAGTTTCGAATTAGCACGTCATGTGGCTTGATATGTTGTATAAGCGCGTTATTAAGTTTAACGACTTTTTGCTATAAGCATTATAAATGCATTATAAAATCTACAAGAAAGGGGGTTCATTGCCAATTTTATTTAGCACTCGCTTTACGCCGTGGCTCCGCCCGCGTTTACAGTTTTTCCCGTGAGAATGAGGCATTTTTCCGCGGTAAAAGGTAACCTACGTTACTCACGGTGAATGTAGCTTTCTAATAGTGAAAATTTTTTTGAATAAACATAATACACACATAAATACAAATCCTTTCTCTTTGTGATATGAGTATGATAAATTTAGCATAATGACTATTAATGACACAAAGTCTTGTAGTTCAAGGCTTGAATTTTATAAGACAAATCTGAATCATATTACTTACGTGACTAAATGAATTCAAATACTTAGAGAAAAAACCTACATAGAAAGAAAAAAAAATCAAATGCAATCCCCAACTCGTCTGCTAAGTGTATGGATTATGGCAACACTTCCATTTCATATTCTTATTGCACAATTTAATTTATAAATTATTCTTAAAACTGTAGTATTTGTATACTACCAAGATTATCTCTATAAGAGATCTTTAGTCATGCAGTAACTTCATCCCTATGTATATGAAAACTTACAAAAAGTTATAAAGTTTTTATTCATTTAAGCATTATCTAGACGTAGCTGATGTTTTATGGAATTATTAATATGCATATGTAGACATCATTACTTAACATACCAAAAAAAGAGTATCTAACATTATGGAAACTTAAAACATGCAAGTTTTATAGAAAGCCAGTCCGGTGAAGCTTGATTTGTCGTACTTTTTTGAATCAAGCATAGGTCAATTCATAAAAAAAATCTTATAGAAAGAAATTATGTAGACTAGCTGAGGTGCGGGGGGTTGTCACGGGTTCGTAATTGCTTCAAATGTCATGCAGCTTTCTATTGGTCGAAACTGACGGAAAACAAAAATACATCAGTATCAAATTACATTATATTATGTATTGACAGGTTCTGTTCACCTAATATTACAGGAAGAAAAAAGTTTACGCGTAAAATTTTCAATACTACCCAAAATTCCTTACTCTATGCATACCGATACAGACAAAAGTCTTCAATTCTCAAGCGAAATCGTGACTTGTAAACCCTTTGACCATCACCAAATGCTTTTAACGAAGCTCCTGATGCACGATTTGGCTTTCCACCGCTGTTCATTTTGGACGAGGCGGGATCGCCACATAACAGACGGGATTCGGGAACGTGTAAGTGGCGTCCAGTGGACTTCACAAAGCTGGAATGAAGAACGTGTTGTAACGAGGTTTGTTTGGTTGTTTGGCTCCTTTCGGTGATCTTTGTAGATGCGGCAGTTGTGCTACTAGTTTCTAGAAAATGACAAAATGTAAAGATTTTGATTTGACCCACTTTCCTCAGTCTACGTTATCCCGTGTATTGTTAGGTGAATAGACGTATACCTACTGAACTGCTGTGGTTAAACATTAACCGACTTTTTTACAGCTTATGTTAGTCGACTACCCAACTCAAGCTTCACCTTAGTATCATTATTAATAATAGTCAAATAAAAATAAATAAATATGTGGTACATCTCACACACGGCCATCTGACCTGACCTCAAACTAGGCAGAGCCTGTACTATGGGTGTCAGACAGCTGATATTCATACATATATAAATAGCAAACATCCAGACACAAGGCAAACACAAGTGCTCATCACACGAATGTTTGCCCTGGGCAGGATTTCAACCCGCGTATTGTGCTTCGTAGGCAGACATACTACCAACTATAGCCTACGAGGCCGAGTTACTTAAATACATTTTATAGGTAGGTACCTATTGTTTTTGTTGAAAATCAACATTACTATTTTTGTATTTTTTATTTACTTTTTTAAAATACGTCTATAGTAATAATTGGGCAGATAAATAACCTAACCCTAGTAGATGATTGAAACGGCACAGGCCTCTATTAAGGCTGGGACTTTCAATTCCAAATCGCTCTCCTGTGAACGTTTAAGATTTAACCAAAAGCTCTTTGCGTAGGGCAGGAGGTGGAATGAATGGGTGCAGTAGTAGTTTTAGCGGTTATTTATTAAAACTGTATCTCTTTTAAGTAATTAGGCCGAATAGTTCAAAATTGGCAGTAATGTGACATAAGGGTTTCCTTCAATTTAATTCTATAGATGGCTCGTTTTTACATAAAATGTTAGTATTAAGAGTAGGTCATTCAAGTTTAGTTTTTGGATTTTTAGCTTCAAAAGAATAGCCAGTAATATGAATAATCAACTGCAGCTGCTATCGATCGATTTAAATTTTACTTTCAAATAAGTTATAGCATTAGTGTAAATTAAGTGAGACGTACAAATAACAATCTGTAAACAAAAATCATTGGACGGGGAACATAGCACGTAGAACTGATGACCGTTTGAACAAATAGGTATACTTGAATGGCGGCCGTGCGCTGGAAGACTTAGCGTGGGCAGGCCCCTACAACGTGGACCCCGAAGATTTGGTGAGATCGCGGGAAGCTGCTGGATCGATAGTCATGGAGATCTTTAGAGGATGCCTTTGTCCAGCAGTATTTTGCCTAAAATGATAATGAAACAAAACTCGCTACCCGCTCCGCTCCCATCCCCGCTCGCACTGCCACCCCGCACCGCGTCGCACAGATGACGCGTGCATTATGCATGGCATGGGGCTGCATTTAGTGATAGTGGGGTTGCGGCGAGGTGCATAGAGGGTGCATGGGTGCATTGCATCTATGCATGCATATTGTTATCCATGCCGGGCTGGGATCACGATCCATTGTACGGAAAGCGTTTGTTTGCACTCCAGTTTACGGGATTCGCGGGGTTGCTTGTGTAGTTAATGCTGATTTTGAGAGTTGGTTTTTTTTTGTTAAAGAGTGCGGGATTTCATATATACCCATGTAAATTTTATTTCAGGTTATTTTATTTAGCATAAGTATTATTATACAAGATTTTAAAAAGTAATTGCCTTTTATGTACATAATCTGTATGAGACTCAAGTCTGTAAGTAAAATATTAATTATTACAAAGACATACAGAAAAATCTTGAACCATAGAGAATAATTCATCTGACTAATAATTTACAAACATGAACGTTTTTACGATTTCATGATAAAGTTTAATTGTCGGTTGCTATCGATTTATAATGAAATTCATAAAAAGAGATACCTAGAGAACCGCAGATGTTTAACTATTACATTGTAAAAACTCTACTTAGTATTTAATTGCAAAGTCTTCAAGTCCTTTACGAACGAGTACACGCCGTAACTTCTACCATAAAACCAGCATCTCGAGCTCAAATTTAACTAACACAGTTAAAACCACCAGTAAGTAGAACCCGAGGTTCGAGTGAAAAATAAACTAGGTGTTGTAAAACTGTTCCTGGTTTAACTTCCTCTATTTAAACTTGGAATTGAGGTCTCTGGCGGTGACAGGCGACGAGGCTAAAGGTCAGACCACGAGCAGACCCGCGGCGCCGGATATTCAGAAACGCTTTCAACTTGATTTATAGTGATATTGGGACGTTTAAGAACATAATGGAATAAATTATACTTTATTGTACTCTTGGAAATACAGTATAAATATATTTTAGTAGAAGTGCAGGCACAGAATAAATAATAGTACTATAAACCACTACCGCTGTGCACTCCCTTAGGTATGCGCGCGGCGAGAGGGGGGGGACGCGCTCTGTCAGCCCGCCGTCAACGCTCGTGGCGGCAGGTAGTGTCATTTGTTTCTGTCCGTCATGTCCATACTCATGCACTTTTTTCCCCGGCTCCCACCTCATACCTCATACCTCAGAGAGTGCACAGCGGTAGTGGTAGTACTAGTACAGGGCTCACTCTCTGATAGCAAACGTGCGAATTTAATTCTAGCTACCATGCCACGTCAAACGGCTATAATAGCCTACTGTCGTTGCGCTGCAATGTCACGTGTGAATACACACGTGAGAGACATAGTTTTGTCGTATGGCGGGTCTCTCGCAGCTTTTTGACAGTTAAATGTGACATAATCGCTTGGCACGGTCCTTCATTGCTTGGCCTACAACTTACCTGCTAAGCTTTAAGATTACAGCAACACACTTTAAGATAGCTATAGGCATATAATAAAGGCCATTCTGTAATGTACTTTTACAGACAGACTACATTAGAAGCATTTTTGCAAAGTTCTAATTTTAGTTCTACCCGCTTTCCTTGAGAATCGTCCTCATTGTATGTATAGTAATTAAACTGCCTTTTAACCTTGCAACTACCCTGGGCGAGGGGCCGCTTTCAGTTGCAACAAAGCGAATGGTCAAGGGCCGCGCTCTTTGCTCCCTGCTAGTGACGTCACTCAGTATCTGAAACGTAAATCCGTTTTTTTTATCAACTTGTCAAAGTGCTGGCAGGAATATAGCGATTCAAACAAAGTCATCGCATTTTAAGATTTTGTTCTCTTGTATGTATGACTCAATTTCATGAGAATTCATTACACAAATTATAAGACTTGCCTTAAGAAAGACTGCTTAATAGTTACCTTTACGAGGCAAAAAAGTTACTTAATAAAAATAAATATTCGCTAAACCAGTTAAAAATCCCACACGAACCAGATTTTCAAACGTTAATACAATCTTATTTCGAACTTCAATAAATCTTTAACACCGTCGTCGCCCGAAGACTCTAACAAGAAAAAAAAACATATCCGTAACTAGTTTTTAAACAAAATTAAGACTTTGCTGCACTAACCCTACGCTCAACTCCTTTGTGCAGCCACAAGCTACCTATACAGCCACTATACGACGTCTATGCAGCTTCTACACATCTATACAACCAATATACGACTACTATGCACCTTCTGTACACCTATAGAGCTTATATGCGACTAATAGATAGACTAGCTGCCAACTTGGTCTGGTATGTGGATTAGGGTCAGCGTGTTTGTTTGACTAAGGATCGACAAGTTTGAGTTATGTCTTTATTCAAATACAATATCGAATTTATGGTATTATGGTATGGGATTTGTAGATGATGCTTGTATTATGGTGTAGGATTTGTAGATGATGTGATTGCTTTAAGTTTATTGTGAAATTTATTTTTTTAAAGAGTCGAAAATAAGAGTTGGGAGAGATGAATATACCCACATTTGAAATTGTTACGACGCAATGAAATGTTACAATACAATACAAAACGTTTTATTCACACAAAAATAAAAATAATAACCAGTCAAATACAGCAGTAAGAAAATAAATATTACTTATTTTATCTAAAACACCCGTGCAACATTCTTCCTGTTTCAGGGATTATATTTTTTCCCCACTCATGTTTGAGTTTAAGATTGTGGCGGCAAAGTTCAAGAATTAGGGTGCGGGAGTTGGAAATTTACTTCTTTTAATGGAGAATTTTTTACTAAATTAATAGACATACAAATGAAGTTCAGATTTTTGAGATAAAAGATTAGTATTAGATGTTACAAATATTAAAAATATATGTATAATGATGAATTAATTACATCCTATAACAGCTCACTGCTGGACTATTATAAAACTACTTCATTCTTGGTCAAGAAATGTCCTTTCTTGTTGCAAATTATAAAAAGGGTTATACAATACACCTACAAAATACTTTCATTCATTAAAAATTTAAGAGCAGGGTTCTTGTCCTTCACTTGGTCTAAAAATGTGCGTCTTGGTCTTCTACGTCCTCTCCTGCCATCTATCTTACCTTCCATTATTGCTCTAAAGAAGTTGTCATGTCGTATCAGATGTCCCAACATTTTTCCCCTTCTATTTTCCATGGTCCTTAACAAATTTCTCTTTTCTCCCACCATCGCTAGAACCTCCTCATTTGTCCTTCTTTCCGTCTGAATAACCCTCATTCGTCTCCAACACCACATCTCAAATGCCTCAAGTCTCTGTCTGCCCCTCTGTGTCAGAGTTCAAATTCGCGCAAAATATTTTCAGTAAAATTAACATACCTCCCAAGTTTATTTTTCTTTCACGTGAAATACCACCATCCTTTCAGATATTTCAAGGGAAATGTTTCCAGAAAGTCCTTTGTATTCTCATATTTCCGCATAATTTAAAGAAACTTCATAAACCGTCTCAGTTTATAAGACAAACACTCAAGTTATTGTTCATCTTGGAAGTTTGTACGTAACATATGCAAAGAATATAATATATTGCTGTAGGTACTCTTCAGAACAAAAATAATATTGGTTTACTTTTTAAAACTTTCACGGTTGTTTTGATAACTATTAAGAACCACGGTAAATATCCCGTTTTAAATCTTAATAGTTATAATATTGGTTTTATGGAACACTAGGATTCCGCCCTGTGGGTCCGCCCGCATTAACAGTTTTCCAATTGCCTATGATATTAAACACATAGGCGCATTAGGCATTAACAGGATTCTAATACATAAGCTAAATTACTGTAAAGTTTCATTAAAACCCATTCAGTAGTTTTTTCGTAACAAACATATTACATCCATCCATAATCACAAACTCGCGTTTCTAATATTAGTAGGATAACGTTTGTAAAGGCTGGATTAAAAATTAAAAAGTCATCAGCCACTATCACCTGAATGAAACCATCCTGAATTAATAAGGTCTCGATATAGCTTCATTCGCTGTTATGCAAATGAAATATCGATGGATCCACTAACAAGACTCTTCGGCGGTTCGTTAGTGACAATTTCAGTGACTTTATTTCATACTGGAAGACTGAATCAATTGAGTTGTTTGTTTCATTGTGATAAACTTTTTTTACAATATATCTTTCTCATAATTTCAGCGGAAAAACACAGCACCGACAACGAATTCATAATAATTATGTACGTTTCTTAGATTTTTTTCTATTTATACTCTAAGGTACGTTTATTCAACGCAATTCACAACAAATTCATTATAGTTTAGTTTTATAATGTACTAGCGACCCGCCCCAGCTCCGCACGGGAAAACGGTTATTGTGGGTTATCCTTAAGTATATTATGCATGTATTATACATACAAACCTTTCTCTTGAATCACTACATCTATTTAAAAAAACCGCATCAAAATCCGTTGCGTAGTTTTAAAGATTTAAGCATACATAGGGACATAGGGACAGAGAAAGCAACTTTGTTTTATACTATGTAGTGATGTTATGTATGTTTTTAACACGATATAGCAACTATATTAATTTATTTATTTGTCTCTATGCAATCACCACTGTTCTCGCGTTTCCTCCTTTTTAGGGTGACGGCTGAAAATCTGTGTTGCCCTTTCGGGTTTTCCACTGAGCCTGGACGCATTGCACACTGCACCACACACGAATCGCTTATTTATCATTATTGTTAAAATTATTATTATTCTTTAAGTTCGTGATAGTAAATCAGTTCTGATATTGTATTACTTGCTTTTTTATATTTGTGTGTGTGCATTTTTTATGCAATGAACTTTCATCTATTTATCTAACGCGTGTGAAGGAAAACACCATAAAACCTACACACTCCTGCGAAGTAATTCAAAGGTTGTGTTTGTGTGTGAAGTTGATCTACCCGCACTATCCATTAGGCCTATTCACCCTGTTTTCAGGGTAGGCTCGAGTACCTCGATAAGTACATAATAAATAATCTGATAATGATAAATAGGACAGAGATAAACAAATTAAGATTTAAAGCGTTTCTCTCAGAGTTTCCACCAAAATACGATTATATATTGTATTTAGCAGAAAGCAAATACAGCATGACTTACTTATCATCATTTCAAACACCGGCGATGTCAGGTAACGCACTACGCATTTCGTTTGTAAGTTGAAGCTACGCCACATCAAACGAGCCGCGTTCTGATTCAAAATGGCGGCCCTTTTGAAGCGGTTTACATTCAAACATCATGTTCGGGTTATGCAGAAGTGTGTTGACGTGTGAAGTGGTTTGTGAATTGGTTTTTTTAACGAAAATGTCTATTGGATTTAAATTATATTCACAAACTTTGTTGAACTGACGAAAATAATAAAATACAGATATCTAACTAAATACATAATTAGATATATCTATACATAAATAGAGATATCTAAATACATAATTCTGTTTCTAAAATTACTAAAAGAATAGTAGTCTACTACCCGTATAAAAATAAAAAATAAAGAAACATACGCGTCGAATTGAGAACCTCCTTCTTTTTTGAAGCCGGTTAAAAAGTAATGCTTGATGCCTTACTAAAATCGGAATCTTATTTGAATTTGTTAGTATGTAACAGAATTTGTTTCTCTACTTACTATTAATAGCAGTTAAGAAATTGTTTTAACGAAACTATTTTCCGTGAAAAATCAAATTTCCTTCCGACCCGCCCCGGCTTCGCACGGGAAAATGGTTATTGTGGGTTATCCTTAAGTATATTGTGCATGTATTATATACATATAAACCTTCCTCTTGAATTACTTTATCTATTAAAAAAACGCATCAAAATCCGTTACATAGGGACAGAGAAAACGACTTTCTTTTATACTATGTAGTGATGTAGTGATATCTTAATTACACTAACACCGTGTTATCCAGCTTATGATTTTAAAAGAACTTTGCTAATTTGAACTCTATAACCAGCTTTTGTTTCAAAAGAAGTCGTTTACCCGAAATCGATCAGGCATCGAAATAAAAAGCTCAGCTCAACCGTAAAAAGTCCCGTATTCATCTTTACCCGATAACCCCTCGTTCCGAACATCGATTCGAACTAGTGATTCCCGTCACGTCGAATCGAACGACGAACGTACGAATTTACATGTGCCTGCATTCATATGCAGATAGAATAAGACGCGCCGGCGCTGATTGCTGAGTACTGGTTCGAATTGTGGCCGCTTTAATTTAATACGATATTACATTGTTGGAATTCGAGTCGATTATCTTGTGAAAATAGGAAAGTATTCAAATTATATTTTACTTTCCTACTATGGTGGCTTAGTAGCCCAAAATGGGCCCAAAATTAAAAAAATAAACAAAAACAAGACATGTTCGGTTCGGCGATTAGTCTATGAATAAAAAAGTAATGTAATTTGTTTTCATTTGATTTCATTCTTTTATAATTTAGAAAATCTGTGGGATTATTTAATAAGTTAAGTTCAAGTATTAATATTTTAGATAATCAATTTTATTTGAAAAAATACTCGTTCGGTAAATTTTAAAATGTGTAATTCAGAAATCTCAATTATTATGGACAAAATAACTTCAAAATGTACACATTGAAAATTCGAGTCTATTTATTCAAAATTTCGCTACCGACCAAAAATATCTGTCTTTTTTTGCAGCTGCAAACAAAAATTTCGTTCCAGACATTGTCACGTGAAGTACAGTCGCCGACTTGCCTGTCGCAGCGAGATGTGAAAATGCAGGATATCCTGGACGCGGAAAAAGGAAGGCCCAAGCCACGCTCTACACGTTTTGTTTGTTGCTACCATGATATCGCGTGGCGCATTTTAAGCTGAATTCAAATTTAAAAATAAGTATCTAACGTCGAAAATAGAATGTCATTACGACCCCGCCGACATTTTTTTATTTTGTATCACTATTGTTAAAAATTACTTTTACTAGCAAAAGACGATCAGAACGTTTTTTACAAAATTTGTCTTCAATGTTTTTAATTTGACGGTTAGATTTTTTTTACTTAAAGACAATGTACATTTTTTTTAACTTTAAGAAATTGTTTTCATTTTAATTTCAGTTTTGCTTTTTTATGTCGCTGGTACTGTTTTTAGCGAGCGCATACTGCATTCTAGTTCAAAATTATTTTAGATAGTACCTAATACCTTAAAACCCACACGCAAAAGAAATAATAATAACATACATAAGAATTAATAATTATTGTAGATACTGTAACACAATTTTTTTAAGCTTATAGTTTGACATCGTCATTTTTATTGAACAGCTTGTATGGAGATATGTTTTTTTTTTGTATTATGACTCGATCCATTGGCGGAGTATGTCCTCTGTTTTTGGTAAAGCATCACTTACATCCCTGCATATCGACACCGCCTAAGGACATGAAGTAGGCAAAATAACCTTTATCTTTATTAATGCTGCCAGCCAAGCACAGGGTCGCGGGTTCGAATCCCGCCCAGGGCAAACATTCGTGTGATGAGCGAGCACGTTTATGTTTTCCTTGTGTCTGGATGTTGTATATTTATATATGTATGTATATCAGCTGTCTGACACCCATGGTACAGGCTCTGTCTAGTTTGGGGTCAGATGGGCGTGTGTGAGTGAGGTGTCCCATATATTTTTAATTACGTAACATTGAAAAATATTTTTCTTCTTATTATTATTGTTATTATTATTACTCCAAATTAATCTTATAATAAATAGATACAACTGAAAACGTACGTACTCTCGATCTCATAACTCACGTACACACTTATCTCCATTACACAGAGCGCGCTGTTACATTATCCGGGCAAAATCAGAAGAGTCCTCACCGAAAGTAATATTACCCGACAAATTGTGATCGCCCCCGAAAATGTGCGAGATATAATATAAGATACGTAGAGCGTTATTACCTACTTCCCTCCGCCGGGTGCTGGCAGGATTTCCTGCGTTTTTACAAGCCCGTGCAACTTGAATTCTTATAATATTATGTCCTTTTTAAAAAAAACAATATACTGTATTAAAAAAAAAGTTAAACACGCGTTGAGCAAGTGTTTTTTAGTGGTTAGAGATACGCTGATTCTTCAGTTTTATTATGAAGATGTGTGTGTATGGATGTATGTTACTCACCGACTGGGCTTTCTTCATTCCAAAATGAATCGTCCAGTGTGTAATCGGCTTCTGAAACCAAAATAAAACGATTATCTTAATAGAATCCAAATAATAATATCTATATTTATCAGTGCATTAAAAGGATTTATTATAGACAAATATTTAGGTTTCGAAATAAATATTTAAAAGGTTTTATACGAAGTGTGATTTCACAAAAAATAGTAATTTTTCGACGACAAAGTTAATAATTATTATATCTAAGGATCAGCAGTCTATGGTTAATTAGTTTATAGTTAAAAGAGGGTTATAGATACATAGTTAACATGATCCTTAATCTAATACTACTAAATTGGTAAATAAGTATTTAATAGTCTTATCATAAAAATAAATAAAATTGTTTTACTTTAAAAAAAGGAAGAATAAAGTTAATACGTTTCAACTTTGAATAGTTTCAATTTATCCCAAGATATCAATATTACATAATCATCATTATTTAAACATCGATGAACAAAGGCATCCCTAAAAATATAACCAAAATTAACCAAATAATATAAGTGAAATAAAAAACTGCCGGTCATACTAATTTGATGAAAAATGCACCCTTTGTCTTCGCCGCTAACGAGCCAATTTCAATAACAATGCCAGTATCCTCATCGGTGAAAGCGCCGTTTCATTTCATTACAATTTCGTTGTATAAAAACCATTGTATTATTTATTTTATTTGAACAAAAAAAGGGGGAAAGTCGTTAAGCGTTTGTGACAGTACCTGACGATTACAATAGCATTGGTTTGTGTAATAACGCCCTAAGTCTAAAATTTGATGTTTTGAATAATTTAGAAAAATTGTAACAATTACAACAATATAATATTATAATTCTCGTTCATAATTTATGCGTTCATTGAACCTTAAAAAAACAAAAACAGATAATGAAGTCGTCTCTGACGTCAAACTCATTAATTTCACAAGCTTTGAAATCTGATATTTCTGTACTTTATGCTTTAACCGAAGGTTTGGATTCGCGATATTGAAGAATAGAAACAAATGAGTCCCAAAATACGACCTTTCATTCAATATTAATTGATGATATTGAATGAAAGGTCAGGAAATCAATATAAATGATCTTTTTAGTGTTATGTGAAGTTGAATAATATGTAATTTTTTTGTTGCTTTATATTTAAACAAAGGATAGGAAATTTCTGTTTCTCTCTCTCTTCCGACCGTTTTTCGGCCACGGCGACCACTAGGGAATTTATTAAGCTTCGTTCTGCTATAACCAGAATCTGACTTAATAATAATAAAAATCCAACAAAGAGCTCATGAAATAATAATAATAATAATATCACAAATCCAAACCATCATAAGAGTCACAAGCAATTTACTATCTATATTGCACATTTCCCTATTCTGACTAGACCACCTAAGGAACAAGTGTGCCAAGGCTCATCCTTTGATCCGAAAAATATTGGTTCCTTCCCATACATTGAATGCGTATAATAACTCAACTAAAAGAAGAAAATGTTCTGCAATAATACAAGCATATTAAAGTATCACTACAGTATATTCATAAATAAATTAAAATATTAGATTAATTATGAAAAACGAACTGGAGATAGGAACTTCAGTTTAAAAAGTTTTGAACATAAAAAATACAAAAACGGCTTGTTTTCAAGCAAAAACCGTGCCATTTGGCAAACTGGCCAGTTCTTAGAATACCTACGCCAGAAATTCTCCCATAAGGCCAGTAATGCACGTAATAGCGCACCCTTAAAACAATATGATGCCGAGAACGGTGGCCATTAGGTTTTATAGCGCTGTGAGAATCTCCACAGTTTAGCCGGCTAATATTGTGTAGTGATCTTATGATTCACCACTGATTTTGGTAGGGTTATCTATCGATAGATTCAGGCATAGGATTATGGGCGTTTATAAAAGATCATCATACATAATAGTAATTAGGTATAATATGCGTATATAATTTAAAAGTACAATTACTACCAATCGAAAAAAAAACTGTTTTACTGTTGGTCAAATGTATTTTAAGTAGTACTATTATATACTTTTAGGGTAGGTACTTGTAGGCACTTAATTTAGCTTAGACAAAAAATTCTGATCCGTTGTTGAACCTATAATTAAGCCTAGAAATTAAAGCAAAACCAATGACTGTGCGTATTTACTAACCCACATTTCTCGTAAGCTATCATAGTAGACTAAGATTTGTCTCATCCAAACATTAAGTTTAATCCATTAATGCAAAACTATAGCAAATTCAAAACAAAAGCACTTAATCTTCTGCTCCGTATTTCAGTAGTAGACAGTACAAAGTTCCTACAAACGCTCCCCAATTTCACCGGCCATCTTAAATTGTTCTTTTTTTTTCTCTCTCAAGAGTTTCTAATTAAAATTAATTGCACCCGCGCTTAGAAGTTAATTGAAATTAGGAAACGGGCCCGTTAACATAAATTTCTAGTCAAATGAAGATGCACAACGCTGTGTTTGTGATGCGAATTTTGGGGTTCATTGGTTTTTTTACCACAGACTATAGTAGTTTAAAAGAAAGAAATTTTATCGCCATACTAAAATGTGACGTTCCACGTGAAAAGGTACCTTATGGCGGGTTTTAGTTTCCGAGATATTTAATGTTTTGTAAAAATGATGAAAAAATAAAAATTTTTTTAAAGCTTAATATTGAAATCCATTATGTATCCTTCATTTTCATATTTTTTTTTTTTACGTTAGTCACTAGCACCAAATTTAATCCAGAAGTTTAGTAGAAAAGGTACCTTATGGAGGTGTCGTAAGAAGTTTTGACATAAAACATGTACTGCTTTGGTTTTTTACATCTATCGCCATTTTCGCAAAGTATTCGCTGCCGCGTTAGTTTGTTTCTCCACCTGCACTGCTCATGCTTGCGAGATTTGACGCACGGTGTCTCTTTCTTTTTCTTTGAAACTCGACGTAACTTTTTTCAATTTCCTCATTCCCACGGGAAAAATGGTAACTTGGTGGGCGGAAAATTATATTCCCACAGGAAAAATGGGAGTGCCACCGGAAAATTCTGATGAAACTTGGTACAGAGATAGAATAGACCTTAGGGATGGATGTAGGCTAACTTTTACCGCGGGAAAAAACTTTATTCCCACAGGAAAAATGGTACAATGAGCGAAAAGTTTTGATGAATCTGAATACAGAGATATAATAGACTTTGGCGAAAAATACAGGCTACTTTTACCGCGAGGAAATATGTTATTCCCATAGCAAAATATGTTTAAAAAATAGGTACAGAGATAGAATAAACCTTGGAGAAGGACATAGGCTACTTTTTCAGGCTGGAAAACATGTTAAACCCACGAGAAAATTCGAATACCAACGCGGGCGTAGCCGCGGGCAGGCAGCTAGTAGTATATAAACAAGTTTCTCTTTTGGTAAATAGATTTTTATATTTATTTTCTATGAAATGGAAGATTAAAGAATAATTATTCCTTGCTCACTATGTAACTTACAATGACAACATAGTTTTCCAAGCCCTTGAACCTAAAATTGCATTTTTCTGAAAGTGCCCAATTTCGATGAACATTTTGAAAAAATAATATCTCCGTAACTACACATCGTACGAAGATAATCTTTTCAGATTTGGATAGCTTATGAATTGTAGATTACAGGAATATGCATAACTCAATACCGACCATAATGTACCTTTGCACGTGGAACGTCACAAATATACTTAAGTAGGTACTACACATTTCTCAATATACGTACAAAAAAACAAGTATTATAAGACGGGACCTTAGAGAATAAATATACATAGAGCACGCGCATCGCTCCGCTGCAGAATTTTTTCGGGACCTTCAAATATTGCTAAGCCTGTGAATTTGTGCACGCCTTGAAAGGTATGCTAATATTTGCCTAGCTTTCGTTTTACGTATTATATTAGTTTTTTTTTAAAGCCGTCTTATTTTGCAATAAAAAAAAAAGACTGATTCCCAACCTCAATAGTTTATCGTAAACATCATAACAAATCAGCAATCCAAATTATAAGGTTGCAAACTTGCTCCAGTCTGGCCAACGGTCTAAATTACTTCCGGCTCGCGCAGTAATGGCGTCGCTTCCGGTCACCCCCGGGGATTCCCGGATTAATTGAGTTCCTCGCCACCTGCAAGATTATGATCTCCTGTGGGCAGTGAATTAACTAGCTAATTTGTGTGGTCAGGTTAAATATACGATTTTCATATCAGACTTCTACAGCTTGAATGGCTCGGTGGGATAATCTTCGCCTTTCATTTATGTGGTTTCAGGATTGAAATACATACAGACCTCCAGCGGTGCCTTATTATTGGGTATCTAATCTTGTTTTATTTTGACATGGTGCTTTTAATCTATATTTTTTTATACACATATTGATATACCTATACATAGTAGCTTTCCGCTCCGCATCTTCGTTAATGGTAAAAAGCTTTTCTTTTCTTTCTTTTATTTTCTTTTAGTCCATGGAGAAATCAACTAAACCACGTCAATACAATAATAAACAATGTAAAGTGAATGTAGAATCGTGATATATTTTGGACAATTTACACAATATATCTTTATAATTTATAGCCTATGTGTTATTCTGATGTATTTAAAGCCATATTATTGTAAGAAACTTTTTTATTTGTGCACGTTATAAAAAATGCGTCAACTATCCCATTCATATTTATTATAAACGCGGAAGTATGTGAGGATGTCTTACTCTTTCACGCATAAACTACTGAATGGATTTTAATGAAACTTTACAGTAATATAGCTTATGCATCAGAATAACACATAGGCTACCTTTTACGGAGGAAAAATACTTTATTACCACGGGAAAAACTGTTAACGCGGGCAGAGCCGGAAGGCGATATGCTAGTACTTATTTACTAAATATCCTTGCAGAAATTAACTTAGGTTTCATAAAAAACTAGAAGTACAAATGAAGCCATTCCTTTAAGAGATTAAGATTAACTCTAACGAGCAGTCTAGCTTCGTTAGTTCGCAGCTTAAGTCAGATCTTTATTTGAGAACATAAAAAATATCTGCGCAAACGCTGCTCTAGATCTTTAAAGTTAATGTGCTGTAAATACAAGATACTCGTAGTTAAGTAGAGTATAAACCATCAATCCGCGACACTTTTACCTATCGTCATCCTACAGAGAAAACTTCCTAAAGGACAGCTTTTGTCTAATTCCTTTTTTTACAAATTGGGCGAAAAAACTCGCAGTATTTGCACTTTTATAATTTACGCATTTGTTTAAAGCTCTAAAGATATTGATATAATAACTAACAAACAACAGAATTAATATTTACCTATCAAACTTTTTTTTTTGTAGTTTTGTTAGCACGTGGTTTTCTCAGCAGGGTGAGGCTATATATACTTTTTCCATACCAAAACGTTGCCTGGTAGAATTTGCTAAGTTAGCAATAAGGCCGCCTTTTTGACTCTTATGTTTTGTTCAGTCTTTCTGTATTATGTTGACTTTTGAATTTTAATACAGTACCTATATTGTATTGTAAGTCATATCATGGAGTAAATAAAATATAAGTACTATTAAAATAGAATTTAAAATTTCTTTGCCGTATCAAGTCTTTTCCCTTGAAAGAGAAGTTTTGCTATAATCTTCACGCTTAGTAAGATAATTGGGGTTTGCAGTTGTTGGTCATAACCAACAACAACTGCAAACATCGTGCAAATATTGTG
The DNA here is from genome assembly GCA_948473455.1 of Teleiodes luculella. NCBI lineage: Eukaryota > Metazoa > Arthropoda > Insecta > Lepidoptera > Gelechiidae > Teleiodes > Teleiodes luculella. Next base: position 15,568,977 of record OX419586.1, read on the forward strand.
CAACATAGCACAATATTTCTGCTGCTCATTCTCTGGTCTATTTATAGTAAAGAGAAGAATATGAAAAAAAAAAGTTTCGAATATCGACCAAACCAAACCGTAATTAAAACATTTAATCGCATGGACGTTATGAATAAATCAATAATGTTCATACAATAGCACCACTAGTCGCGTATTACTAAAACCTGTTCGTTCATCCATGCGCTGCGTTCGTGTGCATACTCATAGACTCGATTAGTATTGAATTATAGCAGAAAATTTATGCACTGATGCGACCGCTCCGCAACGTGAAATTTATTCGCTAAACTTGCACGTAGTTTATGATAGCGCGAGCTTCTTCTGAATTTAATATCGATAATATTAAAGTCAGTCGCTTTTTTATGAATTTACTGTAACGAAATTGCTTTTTCATTATTTATTACAGAAAGTAAAGTTTTAATGTATTTATTTAACCTTTGAGTTGTTGGACTTGGTAAATTTGGCTTGCTAATCAACATCAACTGCAATCCTTGTTCAACCTATGTTTCATAGGGAAAGTTGTTCAGTTTCATGAGTACTACAACTATGTTGTAGACAAACAACCAGTTAAATTTCACGGTGTTTATGTAGACATGATAAAAAAACCTAAAAACTCTGCATCTGTATACTCAAGTTTACTGTTTAACTTAATGACCGAATTAACAACCCGTTAGCTCTCAATGAAAACTAAATTAAAGCCGCAACTCCCATTGCCACGCAAATTGTCGCCGTCACACTACTTACCCGGCCTTATAAAAAATGGAGCGCGAGTGCAAACCCCTATTTAGAGCTGCCTGCTGAATACAAATGAGGTTTTGCATTCTGCTGCAATTACAATATCTAATGCCGCGTAATTTGGTGTCAGCCCATGACGCGTGCGAACGTGCCGTGAATATGTAGCGGCGGTCGCGTTATGAAATGCTAATCTGCCCTAGTTTGTTTAATAATTAAACTCATGTTACATTTCGGGTGGCTGGTCAGTGGTGTATGGGAATTTACTATCTAGCTTGCTTTCCGTCTCGCGGCTCCACATCTAGTATTGCAGTAAAAATATTTTACTTCCTTTTACGTCATATAGTAGGTATATACCCTGTGTATTTTTGCAGAAATAATATTTTAAAATTCAAATGGCAAATAAGTAGTCTGTCAGTGTCAGTTGTTGCAGTGTCATCACAGCACAGTATTCTATTATTTTGCCATAGACTTCAGTAGATCTTTCAATAACTTGGCTTGGATGATGGGAAAAGTAGACATAAATCAGCTTTATTGTTGTACATTACAGCTGTATTTTTTAGGCAAGATTTATTGTGATATATAATTTATACCAATATTTTTAACACGAAAATGTTGGTTAATGGCGGTATTGTTTTAACAATGTTATGTAGATAAGATACTTAAATTATTTGTATGGTCAGCGATGTATGTTTGGCTATACGCATTCATAGTAAAAAAATTATGAGATTTGCGTGAAGTTAGTGTCAGTTTGTTTGATGTAACCGTGCTATGCAAACAACGGCTTTTCATTTTGAATGTTAACTGCTGACATTTGAAATTGTTGAGGGCAATTTAAAACATTGTATGAAATTGTTATGAAAACAGAAAATGACACGCGTTAGCTTATTCCGATGAAAATCATATTTATTACTTTTTTTGTTTAAACCTTTTGGGTCTTGTCAAAGTTCGCATTGCTTCTAATTATTATAAACTAGCTGCCTGCCCGTGGCTACGCCTTCGTTGTTTTTCGACTTTTCTGTAGGAATCCTTTGATTTTCTAGGATTAAAAGTATGTAAGATGTTGACCAAGGATGTAAAGAACCACCATACAAAATTTCATTCAAACCGGTCCAATAGTTTCAGAGATTAGCCCGTACAAACAGACAAACAGACGGAGGAACAAAGAAAAAGAAAATTATCTGGATTCTGGATGTGTACTATTTTACTTCTCACATCGTCCTACCTAGAATTTCATTTTTTTTTTCTATGAACGTACCTACAGACATTTGTTCTCTACAGTTTTATTATATAGAAAAGATCAAAATGTTGCTGATTCGATATTCTTCATCATCACTATCACTACATAGTATAAAACAAAGTCGCTTTTTCTGTCCCTATGTCCCTCCCTTTGTACGCTTAAATCTTTAAAACTACGCAACGGATTTTGATGCGGTTTTTTTTAATAGATAGAGTGATTCAAGAGGAAGGTTTATATGTATAATACATGCATAATATGCTTAAAGATAACCCACAATAACCATTTTCCCGTGCGGAGCCGGGGCGGGTCGCTAGTCACTACATAGTATAAAACAAAGTCGCTTTTTCTGTCTCTATGTCCCTCCCTCCGTACGCTTAAATCTTTAAAACTACGCAACGGATTTTGATGCGGTTTTTTTTAATAGATAGAGTAATTCAAGAGGAAGTTTTATATGTATAATACATGCATAATATGCTTAAAGATAACCCACAATAACCATTTTCCCGTGCGGAGCGGGGGCGGGTCGCTAGTAGAGGATATAAGGCGGAAGGCCTGCGTAACGCAGGCTGCGTTGCTCTGCCTCTGTTCTATTAAAAAGCTTTATTCCTTACTCTACGTTCTACAATGTTTTCCTTCACCGCAGGAGCGTCAAATAAACGTACAAAAAATAATACTTGTACACCGTTTCATATTTTTATCCGGCGTTTTCTCCGCGGACCGGACGTCGTGCATTTCAATTCATTCAACTTTGTTTGTTTTGTTCCACAAAAACTGTCTCGTCCCCCCGCCCGAGCCGTTGTCACTTCGGCCCATGCGATTACGGCCCATTTGGGACGAAACGGGATTGATTCTTTTAGTTTTGGTGACGCTTCGTCCTATCGCAATTTGTATCATTCTTTGTTGCTATCAGAGACAATGGGCTCAATTCAGCGTGGCCGCAAAAATATCTAAATATAACTTCGTTGGTCTCTTTCATTCATAATGGGAATCTAAAAGGATGGGGAGATGAATGAATTTAAATTTGAATGAATGATATTTAAAATATGCAGCACAGCTGTCAAATTCAGCTTAATTTAGTCGGGATGTTTTTAAATTCCTGCTAAATTACGCGTAAAATCTTAGTTTGACGTGTCTAAATATAAGTTGGCAATCACCTGTCCCTTTTTGTTCTTAAGAACGTGAAAGAGACATAACAACTTAAATTTAGATATTTTAGCGGCCACGCAGAATTGAGTCCAAATGTTTAGAAAATTTTAGATTTAATTAAATTATAGTCAACTTTATTTTTAAAATTAATAAACCAAAGGGTTGCCTAGTAGTAACTTAGCAGTAAGACCGCTTTTTGTATGCTCTTTTCTAAATCTGCTTTTCTCTTTTAGTTTTTGTGTACAAGAAGTTATATTCTATGTGGTTTTTTCATTGATGAAAAATATTTACGCACTAAAATGTACAAACTATTTGTTGAAATCGTTAGTTGGCATATTATATAAATATCAACTTTAATAAAAGATTTTTGTAATAAATCATATTACCAATAATGACAGGTATTAAGACAAAACGGCGGCAGGAATATTAAAATTACAGTTTCGTCCCATGTGGGCCGTAATTATTTGGGACGCAATGGGAACGATTCTTTCTCCCTCCCTTTACGTAAAATGTAGTTCATATTTTACATTTACACAATGCGAATAATATCACATAGTAGGTAATAACAATCCGAGTAATGGCTGGAATGGATTCTTTTTAACTTGGGGCGCCGCCATTTTTCTTTTATTTATTTTTGCAGGTTTAAAAAATGAGGTTATGGCTTGCATTATTTAACACGTTACATTTTTCATATTTTTTTTATCTTTTGGCGGAATGTTCGGTATTTCATTATTACCGGTGTGATGTAGGTGTTGTGTTAGAATGAAACGCGTAATATTTATTGTCTCTTTTCGCGTTTATTTCATTACTATGAGTGAGTATATCAACCGATTTAGAGAAGGAGTTTTCCATGTACCAATTAAAAATCTAGGTACTCTACTTCCTTTCCCCTTAATACTTTTATTATTTAATTAACATAATATTATTATTACCTATTTATTATATAGGTACTTATATATTTTTCATTTCTGTTCTTTATTTTTTCTTCAAGTATATTCTTATCTTATCTTAATATTCTGAAATATTAGAGCAAGTTTACAGTAATAACATAACCAAAAGTCAAGGATGTTATAGGTACTCGAATACTACATTGATTAAACTATACTAAATACAGTAATAAAATAACTCTATACCAGTAATTGGTATCTAATTCAACTAATCTTAAATTTATCATTCAATAACTATCACCATTTCGATCTCACTCCACACTAAGCTATTTAGTTCAATAATTTAATATAAAAAAAAAGTTTGTTCCACAGTGGCATGTTCAAATGTAGTAAAAGTTTAGTGCCTCAACTATTTTTAATGCTTTCGTTGTTCAAGTGGTGAATTATAGCCTCTAATTATACACCACAAAGTTAAAAATGACAAATTACACTTTAAAATACAATCACTAATATTAAAGTACAAACCCAGGGAGGTGGGAGAAGTCGCCCTTCGCTTTCTAAATACAATTGATTCCCGCGAATTCATAAAAAAACAGGAATTTAAAAACCTGCTCAGAGGGCGCCACGTGTATATTCTCATGTTTATGGCCACAATGTCCATTATAAAATGAGTTCCATTGTAATTCAGAAATCAATAACGTTTATTTGTAGGACATCACACCACAAAAAACAAAAATAAGTCCCAAAAAACTGCACTTTGCACTCTAAAGCACTAGTAAAATTTAAGCGTTACATTATTTCGTTGGGCTTCTACGGAGACTTGTTGGTACAATTGGTAGTGCGCCTGTACGGCCCGGATAGCCAAGGAGATGCGGGTTTAAGTCCCAGTCCAAGCTCAATGAATTTCGTTTTTCGCTTTGATTATAAAGATATAGCAAAAACATATTATTATATCCCGCAATATGGCGAGGTCTTTTATTTTTAAAGAATTCAACAGGCGGGTTTACATTTTTTCCTTAACCATTAAAACTTGCGGTCAAAGCTGTTTTGTATCTAGTAGAAATCAAGTGCTAAAATGGAAACGCTAGTAACTAAATTCCCAACTAAAATTCACGTCTAAATTTTGACCTGCAGCTTCCATCGCTGGCCTAAATTTGATGGCACGCGTTCAGAATCGAGTTATACCGTCCAATATTGATAGAATTGTGCCAACAATACGGACTCTGTGAAAGGGCAGCTGTAATAAGATTGCTGAACGATACTTCTTTCCTAAATGAATTTCTATTGTGACAAAACTGATTATTTGGTTGGATGGTTTTAATTTATTTTTCGAAAGGTTTAGTACCGTGTTTTAAAAATATTGCAGGATTAGACTATTTCATTTAAAAAAATAAGACGCTTTTTTAATTCACGTACAATATGTCGTCGCCTGTAATTTCAATTGGCGTAAGGGACAAAATAGGCAAAATGAGTTATTACATATTTTTGTTAAGCGCGCGCGCTCTACCTATGCCTCTCTCTCACGTAGCTTCAAAAACTATTATTATAAGTATATAAATTTGACAGCTGCGCTGCTTAACTGCTTATACCTAGATATATATTTTATAGTTTGTTGACAGCGCATGTAAAATGTCCTCATCAACATAATAAGAATGATTACATAAATATTTAAAAAAAAAACAATAGGATTCGAACCGCAAACGGCGGGAACCTTAACTGCTCATCCTGAAAAAACTAACAGGCTCGTAAGAAAAAACTCAGGAGGTTCTATTGAGTCCCGTAACCCGATATGTCTTTTGTCGTTTCATATCCGGCGTTCCCGGACGAGCCTCTTCCCCCTCCCGCCCCGCACCCCCTGGGTCCGAGCTGACGTAATTACTGATTTTAGCCCCGCGTAGGGTTGTCACTAGAAAATGTTGACGATGGAAAATGGATAGGTATATTAGTCACTTCTTTGTTGTGTGTGTGGGCTAACCATCGACCAACTTTATTAGCCTAGCTCTCGTGGCGTGACCACTGTGACAAATTATATCTCTTACCGAACTGTCAAAATACCAAGAGAAACTAGCTATATTGAAATATCCTCCAATAGGATAGAAATACGCACGACAAAATTATCCCTTGTCCACCGTGAAAAAAAGTTATAGAGCTGGTGACGTGGCTTAATATTCACTAATATGACCTAATTTCAATTACCTAAGTTTACGTAGAAAATTCAACAAGTAAATTAGAAGATTGTGTTAAAATGCGATCTTAAATTAGTCAAAAATGTGAGTGAAATACGGAAATGTAATTAAAATAGTTCTAATCGTTTTTTATCAGATATTAGAAACACTTTAAACATGAAAATATTGGTGAGATGATTAAGCGATTTTACCATTAAAATACGGCATAATTCTAAAATGAAAATACTTAATACTGATTAATATTTATCATTCATTCCAGCCAGCTTGTTAGCCAGTTCTTAAAGTTGCCAACCCTAAGGGCTCCGGTGGAATTGTGTTGAGGTTTCAAATTCGAAATGATCTCAGCCAAAGTTCATGTAATGCAAAATTGGATTTTCAGATGTCGGAGGCCGTTTCAGGTTTAGTCATGAATAAGACTAAGGAGATTATAAAAATGAGTTTTTTCTTAGCATGACGATCTTTAAGCGGTGGCCATTTTGAATGATGTAAAATAAAAATAAGAGTGACCAAGGACGGTAGAATCAGAGAGATTGGGATTGGATTTTTTTCTCTGGGTAGAATAGTAAGCGGTCATTAATAAACAATCGAATAATAACAATGGCGTCGCTTTTAGGAATCTTCAAAGAGAATCTGACTAAAAAAAAAATTCAATTCCATGTCATGAAATATTAGTTTATTACTTTTTCAATAGATGTCGTATAATGGTATTAACTATCTATCTGTATGCACTCTAAGCACCTTAGTAAAAAAGTGTTAAATGATTACGGAGAGCTTGTATGGAGACTTGGTGGTACAATAATAATTGGTAGTGATCCGAGCTATACAGGCGGCCCGGATAGCCAAGGAAATGCGGTCCCTGCCCAAGCTCAGGTGACTTTTATTTTTCGTTTCTAGATTTTTTATTAATTTGTCTTTGACATAATAATGAAACAAAAAAAAATCGTGATAAATAAATAGTCTTATTGATTTTAAACAAAACCTCCTTCTTCTGAGCCCATTCTTTTCAATTTACTTAAAATTTGGTCTTTTTTAAAGTCCATTTTTGTTTTTATATTTTGTATTCAATCATTTTCCAGCTTCACAACTACACATTAACTTGAAATAAAAAATACACATACCTAGATACAAAAAATATACTTAAATAAAAGACGTCCTCATCAAACACTCATTTCAGGACGGGTAATACCAACATCTTGTATTTCGTATCTAAAATAAATCCTTGTTTATTTTCGGCTGTACACACATGAACCCTTGCCTGACCCTGTGGTTTTAAAACTCGTGCCTGACAGTCACGCACATGTATTTAATTAATAATTTCAACATGGTTTCCGGACGAATGGCACGTGCTGGCGGCAAATCGTAATTTGATTTCTGAACGTCACCACGAGTTTTAAAATTGGAATGGTATGATCGGCGGGAAAATCGATTTGCACATGGATGACATTGACAGAGAGGTGCTTGTTCTGTTTGAAATAAGAATAAAACTAAACAAGAAAGATTTTTTGAGGAACGCATGAAGGAAGAAAAAATTTTACGCGCCCAAAAATTTGTATTTTTGTGTGTGTGTGTGTGTTTGTAATGAAAAAACTCGTGGATTTTTTTTTCCTTCATGGAGAAACGCATGCATTTAGCTGGCCGGAAGTTTTGAAAAGTTATTTCTTTGCCTGGAAGAGATTGTTACATTGAAATAACGCCACCCGTTGGCTTCTTTATCATTAGTTTTATGTATTTGTATTTTCCTGCGTGTCCATAAAGTATGTTTGTAGGTACTAGATTTCCTCCCTGTAGCTCCGCCCGCGCTAACAGTTTTCTCGTGAAAATTACGTATTTTCCCGCAGTAACAGGTAGCCTATATATTATTATGATGTATAAGCTATACAATTGTAGAGTTCCATTAAAAAATCATGTAGTATTTGCGTGAAAGAGCAACAAAAATCAATACATCTACCCTCTCAGACTTTCGTTCTACTTTATCCGAAGCTTCGGATAAACATCTCTGCCAGTCACCTTCGTAACGAGTTCTAAAAAAATAATTGTTCTTTTTTAACAAAATTCAAATTTCCGATGAAGGAATTTAGAAAAATAATCTCATTAATCTTGTCATTGTAATTAAAATCTCGTTTTAATATAGAAAAGCTTACAAGACAATGGTTAAACCGTGGTAAAACTGGCCGGAAGTATTTAACTTACTTCCTATTTCGATAGAAAGGGTTGCCAAAACTTTGGTTTGACAGCGCTCTTGCCATAATTAGGGTTGCCCAAAATCCGAGTTGGCTAATTGACTTAAATGAATGACATAGAATGCATAAGAACGTCGGTGGCTTGGTGGATAGGCCTGTTGCTTGCCATTGGGAAGCTGTTGGTTCGATCTTTTACAACTTTTACCTACATAATAATATTAATTTGTCATGAAGTTTGGTGCTAAAAACGTATGTTTTAATCACAAAAAAAATTATATCTGCCTATCTCTCCTTTCTGCCTATATCATAAAATGTAGTCCTATATTTTTACAAACCATTTTGAATTTTAGAGTAGGACACATTTATTAGGTTGTCTGTACTGCAAAATTTCAAAAAGAAACCAAATAAAAATAAAATGTAAAGCTACATTATACCCTAAAATAAAAGCACTTGACAGTTGCCCCAAAGACGGGTTACGGAAGCGAAATGGGCGGTCCCGGGTTCGACGCGTCTGTGTTTTGTTTATGCCAAGACAAATTCAAGGCCATTATTCAGAAGCTGCGTTTTGTTTCTCTGTTCAAACGGGGTTTAAATTTTAGGGGCCGAAACGGACTTGTGGTTTTTATTCGTTCCTAAATATCTACAATCCCGTGTTAAAGTACATTATGTAGGTATGAGATATAAGAATATTAAACGGACTGTTCAAAATCATAAACAATTAGAATACTGAATGATAATTAATTACTAAAAAATAGTAATAAGTCGTGATTTCGTGATACGGGTATTTTGTAAAATCCCTGAATTCTTCATTTTCCTGCGACATACCCACATTTCTAATACAGAAACCTATTCAGCGGCAGAATTTCTAAAAACATAATTCTTCATAGGAACCACGTGTCCAATCCGGCGGAAATCTAATAACATATAAATCCACCGGGATAATACTAGTAATTCGGATCTCCATAATACCGGCTCAGATACTTTTGGGCCCTCCTACCCCCTTTCAAGGGGGCTCTTTCATGGGGGGCCTTTTATATCCGGTCCGGTGGAGCGCTATATTTTGCAGATTATTTATCATGAGCAGTGGACAGAAATTTATTTTACTTTTCTGTTGGTTTAAGTGTATTCTGAACTTGAACGTTTTCATGCGTAAGGAAAAAACGTTTTTCTCTGTAAACTTGGTATTTTAATATCTTTTGGGAGTGTTGTAGATAGTATGAATGATGTCTACTTTTTCATTGTATCTACAACACAAACGTATTTTTGAGTTAGGTCATTTTAGTACTAAAAAAGTGCCACAAGTAAAAGGCTAGGTATATTTACATTTCCAGCATAAACGTGAGTGAACAACACTTTTGATAAAAGCAGGATTATTCGTTATTTAATTTAGTTCATTCATTCATTCCCCTCGTAATTAAGGTTGATCTGATTACATTTGTTCGCTTGGAGTTAGTCGTTCGTTTAGAAAAAGGGTAGGTGATATTTTGTAAAGTTTTTAAATTTGGACAGGCATTAAATCAATAAGTTTATTTTTTGTATCTTTTTTTATACTGTTTTTTACTAAATAATCTATTCCAGATATGTATATTAATAAACATAGTAAAATTAAACATTTCCTTGCTAAACCACTTGACTGTTTTGTATGTATATTATTTTTGCTGACTTTTTTCGCCATACCGAATCGCAAACAAGCTTCCCTGTCTAACTTCCATAAATCTTCCAAAATTGATCACCTAAACCAAGTACTTCCGTGCGATAAGCCATAGAACCCGCGATTTCTATGCCGATGGCGTCAGGATGCGTACCGCTAATCAAATAGGCGGTCACGCGATCGCGTGTCTCGAGATACTTACGAGAAACAAGATGGTGGCACGCGAACGCTTGACAATTTCTTCGATTTGGCCGATGGAATCAGCGAGAATAATTTAGAACTTGCTTTGTTTTGTTACTTTTGGATTTCACGTTGTTATACTGTTCTTATAATAACTGTTAAAACCATTAAAGAAGTGCGAGAAGTTCAGAAAGGTGTCAAAATGTGGGACAACTGATTCTTATTTCACTTTTTTGTAAAATATTTTGCAAGTACTAGACCAAACTTTTCAAAGATAGAGTATGAAACAAAGCTTAATTAAAAAAAAATTGCATACAACTATTTAATCTTTTTAAGAAACTGATTAATTAATAATTACTGATAATAAAACAGTTATTAAAACCTCAGATCGGTCCTCTTTATCTCCCGATAAAGGGTCGACAAATACTACTAATTACTTTATGAGTTTATGAGTATAAAATAAATGCAACTTTCACATGTCACGATGAAAAAAAAACCAAATTCAAACAAAACCTCGTTCGATTCTAGCCACGTCGCAAAGACTATTTTATCGTCCATTTAGTCCCATTAACAAATTATTGCTGTAATAATCCTAAACAGCATTTCATCGGCCGTTTACTGGCCCCACCTTTGGCCCAAATGGGACGTTACGATGAAATGTATACCCATTGCGAGCGAATGGAAAGAACGAGTGAACGAATGAATGGATGAAGTCGTACACGCAACAGTTACCGCGAATTTTATGGCCCACCCTGCGCTTTATGTTTTGATATTGTTTGTTTTTTAGGGGCCCGTGTTTGTATTTGAATAAAATTAATCCATATTGCATCTTTTGATGAATCAACTTACACAAACATTAGAATTTTAGATAATCTTGATGAAAAATTGATTTTAACAAAAACTCAAAATGTGGTGGCGAGTCTTGTGAATGGCAAATGTTTACCAAAGGATCAGGCTGTTGATGAAGATGATTATGATCGATTTTAAAGTGCATCTAAACTTGGCATTATCTTGGATTTCAACCCTTTTTTAGGCGAACAATTAGCCGATAGGAACTTGGCCCCCTTTTGAACAGGTATGTTTTTGGTGGGATTATAATATTCGCCATGTACCACATTTTCTTAGGCTGCTCTATGCGTATTTGGTACTATGCGTCGAAAGTAAACTGACAATGACAACATTTCGTAAAAAAATATCAAGTCAAAATTCATACTTACATTATTTCAAAGCGAACAACAATATACAGAATAATAAAAAAACAATTTTAAAACCTAAACTAGCTTTCATGAGTGAGTACTTTAAAATAGTTTTCTTATTTATTGCTATATCCAGCAAAAGGACACGATTATTAACAATAACAAGCAACAGGATAATTGTAAAGCAAGTAGAGCCACAGAATAAATAATAGTACTAGAGCGAGCCGACTATCCGTTCCATTTCCTCGCTCCATTAAAAAAAGAATAGAAAGCACAACATTGAATAATCATACAGAACCAAAGAGCCATTTTTTAAGCCAATCTCGGCCGTTTCATTTCGTGTCGTGTGCTTGCTTACTGCTTATGCTACGCTTAATAATGTGTCGTCGGACAAAATATTTGAACACGTTATTTAACGAAACAAACAATATTGTCGTTTTGATTTAATGCTATGTTGCCAGAAATAATAATGCTATTTGTTGGGCGTTTTTTGGTTGACATCGTTAAGCGCAGGTGGGTTGTGTTTTAGGGAGTCTTTTTGGTGTGTTTTAAGTAGTTCCCTGTGTAGGTTTTCGGAAACTACAAGATGAAGTGAAATAACATATCGGAATTTTGAAAAATATTAACCAGATATGCTTGGCGATATAGTTGATAATTCATTATTAAAAAACAAACTCAAACCACATATTAATAAATAGTTACTACGTGTCAAACCCAGTTATGTCAATGTATAAGTGATTTTAAACATTTAATGACGTCTGGACTGGACCAAGGCTCTCTTTTCTGTCTCTTTTTCTTATGTACGGACTGCAGACAGAAGATGTCTCCTTCTGTTTGACTATAGAGGAGGGCTTAGGGGGATTATACTTATGATATGTGGCTGTACATACTTAATACGACTATAATTAACAGTGTGAGGAAACCTGCACATATCCCTTTGTTCGGTTAAGACCCTACAAATAAATTCGACGGTTCTGTGTATGTGCTTATTCAACTTTATTCAAAACTGAGCTCCTCTGTGAGGATATTTGTATAGTTTTTTATTGCTAAGTAGATAAAAGCATACAATGTAGTCGGGTTTTTTTTTTCACAAAAACGCTTTCATATTTATATCGTCTACTTTAATATATTACGAGAGGTATACAAATATTTTTTGTATTAAACAACGTTATTGTTTGTGTCGTTTGATGTGTAAGTATAATAACACACATGTTTTATTCATTTTTTATTTAGCTAAGCAAAAATATTGAACAGGTTTCATTTTATGATTTTCTACAATCGTATTTTTGTTTCAATTTGCCCAACATTGAAACAATTCGGGATCTCTAATTTCATTTTTTCAATTGATCTGTTGATTACAATAATGCAATAGCAACCTTAATGTCCCTGATTACCTCCTTCATATTTTTATTGGGGCTACGTAGCGCGCTAGAATTAAAATTAAATATGTGGTTTTAACTTACAACTTTATTCTTCTAAATTTATGATTTTATTTTCACTGTAATAATAACTTGGTGCTAAATCGCCACCTCATTTTCGAACCATTTTTGAGCGTTCTTGAAGAGCTCAAGTCTACCCTAAAAATTAAGGTGAATAGGCCTAATCAACCTCGCTGGCCCAGTGCGTATTGGTCAACTTCACACACACAACCTTGAATTACTTCGCAGGTGTATGCAGGTATCCTCACGATGCTTTCCTTCACCTTAAGAGCGTCGAAAAAACGTACATAATGAATTTGAAAATCGAAATCAAAATAGTACGTAGGTACCGAAGTTTGAACCCGTGAACTTCAGAATGGAAGTCAACGGCCCTAGCTACTTAGCCACCAACGCTCAAGTCCCAACGCTTCTATCTACGACATTATAAATCAATGAACTTTTGTGTCAACAGCGGGAATGACCGACTCAGTTTCTATGCAAAATCTGAACAAATGTAAAATTCATGAAACCCTCACGCGAAAGAAAGCAAAAATATCTTGCAATATAATAACAAAGGGAGTTTTGCAAATGTTAAATTTGCATTTCTTTAGCTGCAGGATTCCTTTGAAGAATTTGAAGAACTTCTTTTAGAGAATGTCTGTGGAGAAAAATGAGTCATAGCCAAATCGACTTAATTTTCAACGATGAATTTTTATTATGAAAAAAAAACGGCACACAAAATATTCGTATTTCGAGCTTTCGGACATCATCAAATAAAAAAAGTTTTAGTCATAAACTCCTGTGCAAAAATAAACTCAAAAAAATTTCCTCATTAGCAAACGCTCTCAAAGCAAAGTTCCGGTCATTCCACGCGAGTTTTTAATTCGGTCGGATTACCGGATAACCGGGGTCGGACAACTTTATCCAGCCGGTTAATGCGGCCGTGTCACTTTCCTACCATAATTTTGTTACTTTTTTAATAGCTAAAGATTTTGGAGTAGAATTTTAGTTTGACCATTTTTTTACTGCTATTTAGATCTAATAGTTCTTAATTAAAGCCGGTCGTCGGTCTGGAAGAATTTACTTTACGTAATAAGGCCGCCTTTTAAACTTGCATTTGCGTCGTGTGGACTAACCGTACACATTCTGTCTGTAACTGGCGCTTTTTTCACCTGTGTAACTAACAGAAAAAACATCCTTACCTAAAAACCTTAATCCTGCAGTGGATTGAATGTAATAATACTGCTGTTACATTGGTATTGTAATTTTAGAGTCCTTCTCGTCTATTTTCAATGCGTTTGTGGATTTGTGTGAAATGTCAAACCCGACCGACCCAGTTTGATTACAAGCCGCAGTCAAAGGGATTTCCACCCTTTCACATTGTTACTAGAAAATTTAGAATTCCGAACTAAACCGAACGAATGTTTGGAGTTTTAGGGCGGACGCACACTAACTACTTTTGCACGTATCTTCCACTGCAAAACAGCTTGACACCGACTCTTGAAGCAGCCTCGTGTTCGAGTGGTCAAAAGCTCGCCTGACGTTGCGGAGGTTCCGGGTTCGAATCCTGATAGGGATTCATCGAACAAATATCACTTTGTGAGACTTTCCACAGTTTGGTTAGGACATTGCAGGCTCACTCACCTAATTGTCCGAAGATGATTCCGTGCTTAGGAAGGCACGTAAAGCCGTTGGTCCCGGTTACTATCTACGGATGTAGTCGTTACATGAGCCATGTCAAAAGCCATAGGCGGCTCAATGATTCTGACACCAGGGTTTTGTGAGGCAGTTTTTTTTCAAAACCCACACGCTAAAGAAGAAGATTGTTTCTTTGCATTGTAGATTATGGGAATTTATATTATTTCTATGTAAGTATCGAATGGTATACCATTGATCAGGTTATGGTCGAATTAGCTGGAATTGAAATTATTCGAAGCAAACCACCAAAACAAAGTATTGTCCATAGTTGGTACGTTCACAAATTGGCTTTCGACTGTGAAAAAGAATGACCGAAGAAACTTCAAAAGTGACTCTGGTTTATTTCATGAAAATTAGAATTTTAAATTTTCTCATGATATATTAATAGGTAGTTATTAAAAAACCACAAAACTTGAACCACTACTTTCTAAAGAAGTTATATTGAACGAAATCTTCAATATTCCGTCTCAGATAACATTGGTCTATTGTTGTGTAAGTAAACATCTAAAACATTTCAAAATTTGGCTCGGCGTGGACTAAGCCAAGCTTAACCGACGTACGACTGCTGCACTCTTACTGCTTTAAAAAAAATGTTTTTGCAGCTGCAATGTTGTTCGTTTGTATAAAACCTTACCGAACGGAACTTTCCAGTTTTAGTTTTGAATAGTTGATGATATTTTGCAACATAGGTATTGTAGTACCGACTCATAAATATTTTGAATTGCATTTTGAATTACACCTTGTACTGTGATATTCTGAAATAATAGTGTGAAAAAGTTGTGAAACCGTGTAGGTAAAGCTTAAAGTAGCAGTAGTGATATTAATATGTACTAAACCCGACTAAAAAAAGACATAAGTTTAGTCAAATTACTTAAATAAGTGATGTAGAACGTCCTAAAGTTGAAATAAAATATATTTAAAATAAATGGCTTTGTAGTACTAAAACCCTTGATCCTGGCTACTATCTACAGATGTAGATAGATAGGTATGTAAGATTTTTTTTGGGTGTCAATAAAGCATATAAAAAGCATATAAAAAAACAACCGCCAATCTCATGACAAGCTTCTTAAAGCATACTATGTGCTTCTAATTCAGCTGTAACTAGCGCAACTTTATAAACTCTCGTACCTACTCTCTACTCTAGTATTCCAAAAATAAGCAGCAACTACAAAATAGGTAGGTACATCTCTCCATTTGCAATGACTTCGTACGAACCCCTCTCGCATTTCAAAAACGTTCCGTTTCTATTTCTGTTCAAATTTAATCCAAAAAGGATGTTCCCTATTCGAATTTGGAACGCCGAATCTGTCGGCCATTTGTGAAAAACATTCCCCGAACGCCGAAATATCGGGTGTCAAACACAGATCGCGGGGCGCGAGACGCGATAACCGTTTTTGTGTGGCTGTTCTGGAATAAGTTTTGAAATATTCGAATGCTTCGCGGTGTTTTGGTAGAGTTAGGTTTGGATTTGGAACGCGGTTGGCTTTGAAAAGTTTGCTAGCGGTTGTTGTGTATTATGAAAGCAATTTAATTAATTAATTAATTCATATGAATGTATCTAGGTTATAGGAAGTGGAAATAAGTGGTCCCTACCTACCCCTCTGGGAAAGAGGCGTGACTGTATGTATGTATAAATTCGTAAGTAAAATATATTATCTACTAGTATAGGTAGGTACATAATATTTTTAATTTTTTCATAAAATTAGTAATACGATTTTGCTAAAACTTCTTCGCTATGAACCAAACTTAAGAGTAAGTAAAAACTTTTTCTCAGTGGGATCATTCAGCATGATTGATACGAGTACTACTTAAATAAGAGCAAAAAAAAAACATCAAATGCAATTCTATTCCAAAACTTTTTTTTCTATTTCAAAACCACATGTTACGAAAAAACCTCAAACCTGTATAATTTTTTGCAAAAGTGGCAACCCTCACCGTTTCTCCATCGAGAGTACTCGTGTGGAATATATTTGATTTTGCCAGCCTCTCGGAGATAAATCCATATAAAGCTGACATCGTTTGACATGCGTTAAATATCCGGGTCAAAATAATCGCCAGGTACACCAATAAGCGCAGGGAATCGATGGCCAAGTGGCTTGTGGGGCGATTCGGCCGCTGAGTTTCGGACGCGACGGACGAATCGCCACGTTAATTATTTTTAGCATTTTTGACGGGTGTTTCGGCCGCAGCCTTAATTTGAAGCAAAGTAACGTCAGCAATATTACTGATAAATTAATACTTATTTTACTCGAAATACTCGTCGAAAATGTTAAAAATAATGAACCTAAAGAACTCGGCGGCCGAATCACCCGTCAAAAATGCTAAAAATAATCAACGTGGCGATTCGGCCGCCGCGTCCGAAACTCAGCGGCCGTATCGCCCCACAGGCCGGCCAAGTGGCTAGGGCCGTTGACCTCCATTCTGAAGTTCGCGGTTTCCAGCCTCGACACGTACCATAAGTCCAGTGAAGCTTGATCCGTCGTACTTTTTCGACTCAAGCATGGGTCAAATAAAAAAAAGACACGTACCACAGCGTTTTCGATTTTCGAATTCTTAAGTACCTACGAGTACGTTTATTCTACGCTCTTGCCCCGTGAAGGAAAACATCGTGAGTAAACTTGATACCTGCTAAGTAATTCGAAGGTTGAGTGTGAATTTGACCAACCCGCACTGGGCCAGCGTGGTCGAGGCCTAATCACCCTGATTTCAGGGTAGGCTCGAGCCCCTCGGTGGGGACATTATGAGCTGTTAATGATAGAGAAGACAGCCAAATTGTGAAATGCCTCGACGTCGAAAAATGATTTGTAAAATCTTACTTCGAATAAAAAAAAAATTTAACAACATACAGTGTGCAAGATACAGCTTAGAAAATACTTAAATAAACACTCAGTCAATAATTCTGACACAACTTTTTTAAAGAAACTTTTGTTGCCAAATACAACGCTTTTGTTAGAAAATTGGGAGTATTTAGTAAGGAAGGACAAATTAGGTAAAAAAACCCAGCCGAATGTCCCTTCAGCCGTCACGTATTGCTCCTATCTTCCTGACCCTGTTACAATTCGAACACAATGGAGACAAAATAATGTACGTGGAGAGAGCTTCCATATCGTCTGTTTTAGGGATCCTTATAGACTAGGTAACAAAACAGAAATTCGAGTGTCAGAAGATTTTTTTTGGCGGCTATGTTTGCTTTTTATGATGGAGTCTTTCGAACTGCTAATAGCGATGTCCAAAATTCTGAAAAAGCACTCTTAGCTTAGCAACTTTTTTGCTTTACTAACAATACAGAGATATTTTAATTTTAAGCCTAAATTATTTTGTGATACTCCTTGGTCATTTAAAAAATATGTTTTCTGCCGTATATAATATGTTGGTGTAGAAAGCTCAAAGAAATTGTTAAAATAAATTAATGTTTGATAAGTTTTAAGTATTCAAACGTTCAACTGACTCCTCATAATACGAGTATGATAATGGCCTATAAGCTAGTAGGTGTAATTATTATTATTATTTTTACATTATTAAAGTCGTTATGCGTTTAAAGGCTCTTTAAATATAGTGACTCGGCTATAAAAGAATTTTGCAACATTACAACTAGTTATAAACAGTACCTAGCACAGATAATACAATAATAGTATACTAGTTCAGTAGGTATAGAATAGTTATAATTTGACATATTTTTAAATTTATTCTTGTTTAAACATGCTGACTTTAATCTAACCTCACCTAACCTATTGCACCTACCTATCAAAGCTGAAAGTAATAAACAACGAAATATTATTTTTGAAGTCGTGTATACTGAAACTGTTACCTTTTAATTGATTCTTTGGTTGATTTCTTGTTTGGTTAGTAATTTTATAGTATAACTAGCATTCGCTCCGCCCGCGTTAACAGTTTTTCCCGCGGTTAAAGGTAGCCTATGTGTTATTCTGATTAAAACTTTCGTTCAAATCCATTCAGTAATTTTGCGTGAAAGAGTAACAAGCATCCATCCATCGCTCACAAACTTTCCCTTTTATCATAATCGTAAGATTATTTAAAATACTGTTAATAATCCTACGGAACCGTACACTACCAAATCCGAGCACTTACTGTCCAACGTTTTTCCTTTCTGGACAGATGCCCACATTTATTAATTCCAATGTGAAGGAGATACGTTCCAACAATATGAATGAGTCTTTTTTGCTCGTGTTTTGTGTTATTTTTAGAGTAAATGTAATGTAAGCAGTTTGTGAAAATGATAAATTTACTTTTTATGAAACAGATATCGTAATTTAATCTATACAGGGCGTCCCACGGCTATGCCACATGGAGGGGAAGTAGCTTAAATATTGTAGATAGAACATTTTACTGAAAGAAGACTTTATTTTATTTCTAAAAACTATTAAAACTGCATTCATACATTTTTATTACATGGTTGAATCAGGAATCGTGTTGAAGTCGTTTTCTAAGTAAAATAAGATAAACGTTACTTTTTGCATGAAAACTGAACGTTTTTTATAAAAGTTGGGTAATTTAACGCCTTTAAAACAATTTCTTGGTTTCGGTGGTACATTTTTCAAGCGGGTTTTTAGAAATGAAAATTTTTTTTAGTTCTCTCATATTAATTTTGACTATGGGTCACTGGCAACATTCCGCTGGCCCTTATACACTTTTTATCGCGGGAAAATGTCTTATTCCTACGGAAAAGTCAACAAACAATACGGGCTTAGCCGCGGGTGGACAGCTAGTGTCAAATAAAATGCTTCGGTTAGGTATTGTTTCGTAAAAATAGATAGCCTAGGATGCCTAGCGGCACTGAAGCTCATCCAAAGCCGCGTGCTCAGCTAGCTGGCTGACAAAAGCCCTCTCCATAACTGGCGCGAAGCCAACCAGCCAGTCCTATCAATTCTGTATTTCACTCATGTACCACTAGACTAGACTGAGCAGTGCAAAAAATGCTACACGTTGAATTTATTTCTAGTGTTATTTGAAATGTTCGCCTATTGTTTAAGACCGTTAGTGTATTTTGTTTCTGTGTATGGAAATACGAGGTAGAAGAGGTGGTTATCATGATCCAAGAAAACAAGGTGTAACAAGAAGACCACGTGACTGACACAAATCTACGTCATTTTGCCTATTCATCCTTGTCGAATGCTTGTAATAGACAAGGATGAACAGCGCAAAATGACGTAGGCTTGTGTCATTCACGTGGTCTTCTTGTTCTTGTTTCTTAGACCGTGGGCGGTTATTATAAAATAACAGACTACTACTTAGAAGATAAAAATCCATGGGTAATCATTTTCTTGAGAGACAGGCCTATTCGTTGATTTTAACCTTTCTGAACAGTATTTTTTGTAATTCTTGGTATGCAATCAAGTATATTTATACTTATTCTCATCGTGGTTATCTATTTTTGACCTTATTTATAGTTCAAAGTCCTTACTTTTTATTCACAGTTAAAATTATTACACCTGTTTGCACTACCCTTGTCTTAGGCTTTTCGTAGCTAAGAAAGTATTGGTTTTTATCTAAAAGTCTAATTGGGCTCATAAAGGTAGGCAGAAACTAAGCAGTTTAAAAAAGGTCTGAAGGTTACTCGCAAACAAAATTTTCATCAAATCTCACCTAAATACTTCAGGTATCAACTTGAGCGATTCTTAAGTTTAATGCAATCGGGTGTTAGTATTCTGTCAGACTCAGTCTTTATTCACTGTGACCAGATTAACTGGAATCCACATAGGTGACGTCACACAACTGGAAACGCCAATTTAGTTGGACGCAATATCACGCATGAATGCGCCACAAAGGCAGTGGGCAGGGAACATAATCCCATCTTGCATTCTACTGTATGTTACAAATGTACCTATACTTATATTGTACTACACCTTTGTGCATGTTTGTCCAAAAAATTATATTATCATGCGGATTTGATATAATTACATCTTTATTTTCAGGAAAATCAAGATTATAAAATATCTGTTGTAAAAAAAATATATTTTTATTTAGAAAATCTTAGGGCTTGAAGACATAGTGAACAAATCTATCTATCTATCTATAGGTACTATAATAAAACTGAAGAATCGGCGTGTCTGTACATTGATTTTAGGTGATAAAGGGAGTGTAGCTGACACAAAAGTATAAATTTTGAAAAAAATGTGCATCTGTCTGTCTGTCTGTCTGTTTGTACACGCTAATCTCTGGAACTCCTGCACGGATTTTAATGAAACTTTACAATAATATAGCTTATACATCAGAATAACACACAGGCTACTTTTTACTGAGGGAAAATACTTCTTTCCCACGGGAAAACCTGTTAACGCAGGCGGAGCCGAGAGGCGGAAAGCTACTCAGAAATATTTATGACGTGTCATGTATTATTTCTCTATTTTCTCTGATCATTAGCTGAAGCCTATCATCATCATCATCATCATTTCAGCCAGTAGACGTCCACTGCTGGACAAAGGCCTCCCCCAAAACCTATTGCTTATTGAAAATCTTTAAGAAACATTAAGAAATATCCTGAATTCTACAAACGCGTCCTCTATAAGAAAATCACGTACAGTGAACATCGCTGGCGCCGGTCCAAAACCACATTTAACTAGTATGAACTGGAATGAAGACAGTATTTACTCCGCCTGATTAATTAGTTTAGTGCTAACTAGATGGCGCTGTTTTTATTTGACAAGCTCCTTGGCTTTAATTTCAGTGAGAACTGAAAGTAGGAGTTTTTAGTTTCACTTTACTTACTGCTAGCCACTGGCTGCTAGTTAGTAAATTAAGAATTGAAATATTTTTATAGCGTTCTATATTTTTTTTACCTGAGAAACAAAGTTTTTTATTGATCATTCTGTATTCTTTCAAATATTTACAACCATTTCACTTTACTTATGAGCTCTCCAATAGATTAACTTTTTGTAATTTTATTTTATTTTTGGTACATTATAGGAATGTTTTGTACCTAATTTATGTAAAAATAGTTTGATTGTATAGGTAATGAAAAGCAGATGCAGTATTAGTTAAAACAGAATTAAGTGACTTGTTTGGCTGGCACTACATGGTTTGTGACGAAAAATGGCCAAAGAAACTACTTTTTTAAATTATAGTAGTAATTAATACCCAGAGAGCAACTCCGAATTTCTAACACAACTGCTAAATTAAGAGAAATATTCAACAAGTTCATAAAGCCGCTAAAATCTACGCCTACCAAAAAACACTAAAGGTATATTTACAATATATCTATTTCTTCAGAGTTCTCAACAGAATATTACGTACTTACGTCTAGTTGGGAATCGAAGCAGGATATTCGATTACGGAGCCCATAAAATTGTTTTTCTGAGAAGGCTGACGTCTTTTCAAATCACTCGTAAAAAACGTAAAAAACACTGAAGATTGGCAAGCCTTTTACAGGCCACGATCTCACATCAAAAACGCAACACTACATGTTATAACATTATTTTGTATTATATTGCTATTTATAGAAGACTAGCGACCTGCGCCGGCTTCGCACGGGAAAATGGTTATTGTGGGTTATCCCTAAGTAAATTATGCATGTATTATACACATAAACCATTCTCTTGACTCACTCTCTATTAAAAGAAACCGCATCAAAATCCGTTGCGTAGTTTTAAAGATTTAAGCATACATAGGGATATAGGGACAGAGAAAGCGACTTTGTTTTATACTATGCAGTGAAGACAAGACACCTTGATAGAGAATTCCATAGTTTTGTAGGTATATCAATTTTTTCACATTCATTACCATGTTAATACAGTATTCACTAAACAAGTTTGTGACTATCGTAACTTGTGTATTTTAATACCGTAAGACAGAAGCCAGCACGTGCGGTTGGACATTGGCACAACGAAATTCAGGAATGCGGGCGATATCGACTAAATCTCTATTAAAAAATTCAAAAATCCGCTCAATACGAGATAATTTAGCTGTTTTTGTCATTAGTGTAAAAAAAAAGAATCTTCTTCATTTGTTTTCTTTGTCTTTGTACATTTAAATTTATCCTTTAGGCGAGCTTGGTCAATTTCTCAGATAGTCAATTTAGAGGCACGTCATATTCTTTGTACGTCATATAGCAATAATACCCTTGTTAGAGTTTGGCTAGCGAGTCGTGGCACTAAGCATTTTTACAAATTCTTTATGTGGCAACATTTTCGAACTGTCATGTCAAACGTCACAAATCTGTTTTGTAACCTATCGTCTTGTGTATTTTTATCAAAATATTCCGAAATTATGTCGAAACCGATAAAAAGTGGCGTGAGAAGTATGTTGTATACTATGATAAATAATTACGAACAAGTAAAAAGTGAATTCAGTGAAGCTGCGATGCAAAAACAACGCCTTTTGGATGAAATCCTGTCCGCGTCAGGTACTATGACCAAACGTTATTGAAACTTGACGGTATATATTTTTATGTTTCTATTTTTTCTTTGACTTAGCTAGAAATCAGCATTTGTTCTTTTATTCTTTCAGCTCGTGTGGATGATGAAGTTAGAAATTCAATTCAAGGTCTAGTTCTGGAGTTACAAAAAAGTCAAGAAAATGAGATGTTGAATTCAAAGTCACGATATATAACACAAATCAGCACCATGACAGGTAGTAAACTGAAAAATATACCTTTGATAATATCCAATTTCTTGATACTATCTCTGTAAAAAAATCTGACTAATCAAAATACAGGCTTTCGCCTAGTTTGAGGTACGTTCTTAAAGTAATCTGTTGAACTGTGTAATTTCACAATGAATAAAGATTTGTTTTTAATGTACTTAGCATTAGTTAAAATATATTAGTTAATATAAAAATAACACTACTACTAGTTAGATCGTCCTTGAAATATTATGTACTAGTTTTAATACTTTGTACTAGTTGGATGGTCCTTGAAAAATTTTAATTAACACATTAATCCGTTTTATTTTACAGGAGTAAGTGTTAGAACATTACGACGAATACAAAAAGAAGGTTCTATGAACCAAGGTGAATGGAATACACCAGGTAAAAAACGACCACGGCAACCGACAGTGTCCAATTTGGATGATTTTGATATTTCTGTCATAAGAAACAAAATAAACGAGTTTTATGTTGTCAAAAAGTGTGTTCCAACCTTAAGAAGCTTACACATGGAGCTGCAGGATTCAATTCAATTCTCTGGAAGCCGGGAAACGCTGCGACTACTTTTACATAAAAATGGCTTTGAATTCAAAAAAAATAAAAATGAGCGATCTATTCTTATAGAAAAATTTGAACTTGCTGCATGGAGGCATAGATACCTGAGGACCATTCATCAAAAACGCCAAGAAGGAAAACATATTGTTTATCTTGATGAAACTTATGTCCACCAAAACTACAAACCCAAAAAATCGTGGCAAGGACCATCTACAAGTGGATTAGTGGATAAAATATCTGCAGGAAAAAGACACATTATAGTCCACGCAGGATCAGAAAAGGGTTTTGTTCCTAATGCTTTATTAGTGTTTAGCACAAAATCGAAAATGGCTGACTATCATGATGATATGAATAAAACCAATTTTTTGAAATGGTTAGAAGAGAAGCTAATACCAAACCTGATGGAACCCTCTGTAATTATCATGGATAATGCGAGTTACCACGTAACTCAAATTAACAAGCCACCTACAATGCACAACTTGAAAGCTGACATTCAAAAGTGGCTTTCTGATAATAATATTTCGTTTGACGAATGCTTTACAAAGCCTGAGCTCTTATGTCTAGTGCAAGAAAATAAACCAACTCCTCTATATGAAGCAGAAGAGTTACTGAAACAGCATGGGCATGAAGTTTTAAAGTTGCCTCCGTATCACTGCGACCTCAATGCGATAGAACTTATATGGAGCTTGGTCAAACGAAAGATTGCAAGCAAAAATTTGGGCGTGCATGGCACTCAAACCGAAGAATTAATTCAAGAATGTTTCTCAACCATCACCGCAAGCGACTGGAAGAAAATCACTGACCACATAATTAATGTGGAAAATGAATATAAAACTAGAGACAGAATTACAGAGACTGAACTGGAACCATTTATTATAAATGTTCGTGAAGACGATAGTGACAGTGACGATTCCCTCTCTGGTATTGAGTTTCTCGAATCTGATTTTGATTATGATGAATAAAATGTTATTATTTTTAGTACTTTGTTTTTTTTAAACTTTATATTTCAATGGAAGTTGAATAGTGCTCCAATGTGTGTTCTCTTTCTATGGAAACCAATGGCGAGGTTGTGAGCAGGCAAGGCTATGAATAAATGTCATTATCATTTAATATTTTGTTAGCTTTTTGTCATGTCAGTGGTTTTAGCAGAAATTTAAACTCATTTCAATTTCTGTCCCGGCCGGGAATTGAACCCGGGACCTCTTGCATGTTGACTACTGAACCACTCAGGTCGTCTGACAGCACGCACCCACAAAAGAACAAAAGCAGTTCTTATAATTTTAGACAAGGTCCATAAATAACCAATTATCAAAACCGTTTTATCCTGGTATATTGAGTGTTGTCTGCTTAAGATTTTTCAAATTTGCCGCCGTTTTCTTGTGCCACGACTCGCTTGCCAAACTCTACAATAAAGGTTTTCAATAAAGTGCATGAAACCGAAACATGATGAAAATTATAGGAAACTTTAATCTTTTTTCTTTTTGTCGATAACGTCGTGTGATGTAAACCGTATTATTGTTGTCGTACGTTTACGATCGTATTCTTGAAGGTAGAAGTATTATTAGAAGGTAGAAATAAAACTAAAAGAACGTAAAAACTCCTTGTTATGAGCCGAAGTTTGTAAGGGGAGCAATAATGAAAGTGGTTCGTTTTCAGACAGTTGCACATGTTTTTTTGATTTGTCGTGCTATTTATCGGATTAAAATTGGACCAAAAAAACTTCTCCTATGGGTGTTGTTTAGTATTAGTTTTAGCCATTGGTACCGGCTGCTATCTACTGATGTAGTGGGGTTAGTATCAATTGGTCTAAAATGTAACTGGTCTATACGTCAACTCGCCTAAAACTTAACTGCTCTAAGTGCTATAAATCGCAACTGGTTTATAATGCGATTGGACTATTACGCCATTAGTAACTATTTATTAATCTGTGTTATTACGCGACTAAAAAGATAAATTAAGTCAGAATATGGGTGGTTCAAAATTCTGATTTCAGGGTTTGTGAGGTACCTACCTCACAAACCCCCTTGAAACCCATAGGATAAGCAAGCAAGCATTTATTAATTTATATAAAATGTAACCGATTTTTACTGACTGTACATATTTAATTTGTAATGTAAAAACTATGCTTGCGAAGTATTAGCGCATCTTCTGAACGCATAGATATCCCCCAACAATTTCCATTCAGTTCTGTCTCTGGTCATCCTTGTTCACAGTGAACCTCTTATTTTTTTTAAATCATCATATATTAATTTCATATTGCGACTGGCGTTATAACTAAACTAGTAAGCTTTTTACTTAAAAAACGTTTAAAGTAGCAATACTCAAAACTAAAAACCTCAGAGGCAAGAGAGGAGTAATCGCGATCCGACCGAGTTTATATGCATCCTGTATTACAAATTGCGCCCGCTATATATGTGACGGATGCATATAAACTCGAGTATCTTCCCGCTGTCCGCCCTCTCCTGTGGGTACTTTTAAAGTACAAAATCATCCAACAATACACTACTAGTTTATTTGAACTTCTCTCAATACTCTTTATCTGGTTCGTTCTCCCACAGAACAAATTTAAATGTATAAAAATACCTCCTTCCTTCTATCATTCCTGGAATTTAAAAATATTCGCTCCAGGGAATACACCGCAGGTCGTGTCTCAATAAACGAACGAACAAACAAACAGATATTTCAATATTATCCCAGTTTTACTTGTGGCTAGGAAATTTTCAATCTTTGTTGACAACAGTTACTGGCTAGGTGCCAAGTGGGAGCTCACTGAGGAGCTATAGGTGTTTGGAATGGGCCAGTTAAATAGCATGCTAGTTGATAATACAGTCTTAAAAGACAGTTGTTACCACCATATTTTAAACTTTGTACCCTCAACATAAGCCCGAAAATTGCATGTTTTTTTGCAGTCTTGTATGTTTGCTTTCTATTCGTGTCGGATTTTGAAGTTAACCCACATCACATGGAGAGTAATGATATTATTATGTAATACGATTGAAAATAATATTGCTAAACGACGAAATGCTTGTCAATTATATTTCCACAATTTGCTTAAAACTATGTAGACTTTTATGGCATCATTGAACACAAAAAATCTTAGCACAGTAGAAAGATACCTATTGTATATTCAATCATTTACACGAAAAAAGTATAGGAAAATCCTTAAATTATGTTGAAAATGTATTCCTATTTCGTACAGTGAATCACGTATAAAGAAGCATGCTACTGTCCTATCAACTCGCCATTCGTTCCTTCTACACTCAATCAGCTGATAGAGTCGGTTATTTGAGTACACAAAGAAAGAGATGGTTGCTAGAGTATTCCCAGTACTATATACTACCCGCTTCTAACGAGAAGCTTAGCTTTTTTAGAAATACTGGTGGAGTTGAATCACTACATAGTATAAAACAAAGTCGCTTTTTAACCGACTTCAAAAAAGGAGGAGGTTCTCAATTCGTAGCGTATGTTTTTTTTTTTTTTTTTGTGTGTTTGTTATAATATATCTCCGCCAATCGTGAACCGATTTTCAAAATTCTTTTTTTAATCGACCAGGTTTACTTGCAGGGTGGTCCCATAAAAATTTCGTTAAGATCGGATGATTAAATTTGAAGATATGAGGAAATAACTCCTCAATTGACGATGCCGTTATACCCGATCGGTAAATTGTTTTGGCAATATCTCGGCTTCTTATCAATCGATTTCAATATTTTTTTGTTTTATAGATAGAACTTGTACTCAAAATGGTTTCATATAAATTTGGATTATATCTGATGGCGGAGTAGAAGACTAAAACGAAAACTCTTCAATAAACAACAGCACACTCATTGCGTTGCTTTTGTTATAATTGAAATAACAAGAAATATGCGGTTTTGGTTCATATATTCTGTAAACTAGTCATGGATTAAAGATTTGAAAACCCCAAGTGAAGATAACAACTTAAGATTTTTTCCGTGGACCAAACGGGCGAGCGTCGTCGTCGTCGTCGGTATCGTAGTGGTTGTTGTTCGCCATTCGGAAAACTTAGGTTAAAGTCCAATCAATATAGCAATGTTTTAGAATTTAAAAATCAAACGTAAGACTGTAAAGGAAACGTGGTGAGAAAATCTGCATATAATTATGTACTAAACAAAACAAATTGTTTTGTGTGAGTAACTTGTCATGGTTTTCACTAAAAAGGGTAAAATAAAAAGATAATTTAAAAAATATATAAAACCGCCTTCAAGGTCCTAACCTACACTAAAAAGTTACAAATAAAATATAAATCTAGCTGAAAGCATAGAAATTTAATATGGCTATTAATATTTCTTATTTACATAATTTGTAACATCATATAAACATGTGTAGACATTGTTATACACTTTATCTTGGAGTCGGTGCCAGCTAATCACAATCATTTCGACCAAAAGACTTCTACTGCTAGCAGTCATCTATAGTGGGCTCAGTACCTAGTACTGTGCTAGTACTCTGACCGCGTCCTTTAATATTTTATATTCAACGATCTGAGCTTTTAAGATCAGATGTGGTTCCGATTAAATAGCTAGCCTCAACTGGCACCGACTCCAAGGTGAAGAGTATAACAATGTCTACACATGTTTATATGATGTTACAAATTATGTAAATAAGAAATATTAATAGCCATATTAAATTTCTATGCTTTCAGCTAGATTTATATTTTATTTGTAACTTTTTAGTGTAGGTTAGGACCTTGAAGGCGGTTTTATATATTTTTTAAATTATCTTTTTATTCTGTCCCTATGTCCCTCCCTATGTCCCTCCCTTTGTACGCTTAAATCTTTAAAACTACGCAACGGATTTTGATGCGGTTTTTTTTTAATAGTTAGAGTGATTCAAGAGGAAGGTTTATATGTATAATACATGCATAATATGCTTAAAGATAACCCACAATAACCATTTTCCCGTGCGGAGCCGGGGCGGGTCGCTAGTATTTTATAAAGTAAGGAAACGTATAACGTTACTTCATTCAAAAATTGATATAATAATAATAAATGTTATTAAACATTTAGATTTGTTTTAAAAAGCATAAATTTATCTTTACCCTATAAAGACAACTGTAAGACAGAAAAAATATATATGTATTAAAATTATTAATATAATACATATATAAAAACTGGCGACCCGCCCCGGCATCGCACAGGAAAATGGTTATTGTGGGTTATCCCTAAGTATATTATGAATTTATTATAAATATAAACCTTTCTCTTGAATCACTGTATCTATTAAAAGAAACCGAATCAAAATACGTTGCGCAGTTTCAGTTTCAAAGATCTAAGCTTCCATAGGGACATAGGGACTGAGAAAGTGACTTTGTTATATACTATGTAGTGATGAACCCCTATTTCTCTTGGTCACATTATAATTTGAGAAAGGCTAAAAAGATATCATTCTTTTTTAAAAGTTTTATTATACTTTGTAGAAGGTTCTTCCGTTTAAAAAAGTTAAGAAAAGCAGGAAATACTAAAAGCGCAGGCGGAGCCGCGGGTTAAGAGGCTAGTATAAAATAAAAACACACAGAAACTAATATTCAAATATAAAACAAAAACATAACGAAAGGAAAACATTCCCGACTCAATATCTCTGGAATCCAAATAAGATACACTGGGATAATAGAAAACATAGGATCAATATGAACATAAGCATCATTATCATAGTGATTGAGCGGTTGGAGGGTTGCCAGCCCTTAGTGATGCTTGTATGGAAATAAGGCTGTGAAAAATATACCCAATGATCAGCGAATGTTAAGTGACGTCACGATGATCTTGCATCCTTGTCTATGAGATGCGGAAATTACGTCATATGTTTGATGACGTACTAAGTCCGGTTAAATTTGATATGACTAACTTTATGACACAAGTGTAGACTGATTAAAGAAAAAAATCTTCTTATTGAAATGTAGGGAAATTTAAAAAATGTATGATTCATGATAGATATTTAACTGTTTGAATGCTCGTTATTTTGAACAACAAGTTTGACTTTAGGAGACAAAATGTTTTAAAGCACAGTTTACAACATGAAACAATGCCTGTCTGTATTGTGGTAATATCTAGACAAATGTTTTCCATTTTAGTTTTTTTATGACTTGTATCGCTCAAGCAACTACCATTTAACGAATTTCCAAAATAGCTATCTCAAATTATGATAAAACACTAAACATAAAAGTTATTTATTGTAACAGAGCACAACATTTCGTTTTCTGCTTTTCTCTGAAACCCAAAACAAGTAATGAAATATTATGTTCAAAACACGAATAGATTTATTGAAGAAAACTTGAAATTGCCACTTATTCCGAACAACAATAAACGTTACTCTAACAAAACATATCTCGTGAAAGGTTAAAAATCACGCGAGCAGCATACACTTAAACCGTAAGGAAGGCAAAGAAAACCGCTTCAAGTTATTTTTAAAACTCAACAGAAATATTTTTATAGTGCGAGAAAATCTTGCGAGGAAACTCACAATCAAGAGAGACGTTAAGGAGTTCGCACACTTACCGGTAAACGGGAACGGAACGCTCGCATGAGAGCTCTCGGCGAGTAAATAGTTTTGTCTCGTGACGTTTGAACAAGCGAATGCGATGGTATTCCAAATGGAAATAGGATTTATTTTGTGCATTTGTTTACTGGGAGCGAAAGAAAATCCTGTGAAGTAGTGCGGCAGAGTTATGTTACTTTAAGAAATGAATGGCATTTGTCAAATACTAATATGAAAATTTCTTGACAAATACACACGAGGAAGAAGGGATGTTCTTATTATTTGTAATTTACGTAATAGGGTCCCTTCTGGTAACAGTGCCACTATTTTTTATTTTAAATCTTTAATTTTAAAATGAAGATAGGCTTTGTCATCTTTATATAAATTTTCAGAAAACAAATGCGATACTAATGTATGAATGCGTCGATTGAACAATTTGAGTATACGCTAAATATGTGAAAAATAAAAAGATAATGCAGAAGGTTGAAAATCAAAACCAGAGAGTATTCAACGAAAAATAAAAATTTGGAGCATTCAATACGATCAAAATGAAAACCTAAAATTTAAACTCACGAAAATTGGTAACAAAATTCAAACTACAAACGTTTTAAATCATCTTCTTGTCTCGATCTCCTTTATGTAGAAATAAAAATGTCGTAAACGCGACTCGAAACGACAGCTCCGTTGTAAAAACTAGTCTGTGCCAAGTGCCGTCTATATTCGAGTCGCACCCGTTATCCGGGTAATGATAGTGTGAACGCTCCTTAATAAACTATTGAACAGAGTTTATTGACCTCGTGATGTTTACTTATCATTGCTTTATGTAAAAAAATTTTCAATATTTTCTCTTTATTTTATGTGTACATAAATAAAAGAAGGCTTATACCATGCTGTGAAACCGGTTTTTTTATTGACTTATGCTTGTGTCGAAAAAGTACCCCAAAGTAGTCATGTACCAACGCATCTAGGGGCGGCTCAAGGGATCCTCGAACCTAGGCGCAGTGCGTTAATACGGAAAAACATCGTGAAGGGGACGACGCCTGAGGGGCTCTGTCTTTGATTATTAGTTTTGATTTTGGCCGCGCCCCCGCTGGCGGGTACGGGCATTGTTACCTGAAGGGAGTGAAACCGGTTATGTGATTGAGGTACAACTAACGAAAATATTTTTTCTACAGCCTGTTGTAATGCACGGCTACGTTAAGACCTACCCTTTTATTGGAATGAGGTGCTGTAACCTCCAGGCAAGTGGGTTGGGGATCACAGTTGTTCTTGATAGATAGAGTAGATAGAGTAGGTACCTACGTGTGAACGCTGCTGCGCTTGGCTTGTTTATGACTCTAAATCCGTGTCATAGACACCTACTGAAAGAGATCTAAAATTTTTAACACGGCACCATTTAAGCCAGAAATGACATAGCCTTAAGTAGTGTCTAACACACTATGCCGAGGGTACGCGACCGAAATTCGAAGGCTACACGTCGGAACGTAAAATCAGCCTCCGACTTTGAGTATTAAACATTTAATAATCGGCAGATATGACACACCATAAGCGCCGTTCTTACGCGGCAGAATAATGTGAGTCCGCGCTCTCTACGAATAAATTTCCGACCGAAGTTCGGCTGTACGCTGCAACGCAACGTAATTTCGGCATAATGTGTAGTTAGTAATTCAAATAGCATTGCAGGCGTAATCATGGCGAACTTCGGTCGCGTAATTTAGGCATAGTGTCATGTCTAAACACACACTTAGTTTAATAAAATTATCTTTTTTTTTCTAGCCCATATCGTCCCACTGAAGGACAAAGGCCTCTCTCATCTCATTCCACTTTTCCCGATCCCTAGCTATGCTCTCCCACTCCCCAGAGCACGCATCCAGCTCGTCTCGCCACCTCTTGTGGGGCCGACCACGACACCTTTTTGCATTATCAGGCATCCAATTATTTGTTCTTTTGGCCCAGAGTTCATTCGGCATACGGGTGACGTGGCCTGCCCAGTCGCACTTTAAGTGGGCGGCCTTCTGAGCCACATCAATTCTCATTTCTCATTTGCAAAATTAAAAACTGGAAAGAGATAAGAGAAACATTTGCCCTTCAGTGGGATACGTATGACTGGCAAACACACCAAACGCAAGCAGTATTAGAGAAGTATAAATCATGTAGATAGTAGGAGATAAATAAAAAAGCAGACAGACGCGACTGATATATTGAGGGAAACCTTTGTTTTGATCTAGCGGTATATTTATGAGAGCTACGGCGATAGTGCTCAGCATTGAATTTGTGATGTATGGAATGAATTCCAGGATAAGATAGAATAGATTTTGATACAAATACATAGGTAATTTCAAAGTCAAAATAATAAGTAATAAAGCATATTGTATTGTATTTTATCTATTTTAATTTTGCATTATCCACGTGTTTCCTATTGCGAAAATTTCAAAACAATTATCACAATTTACAACCAAAAACCAACATTACAAAACTATAAAAACAATATTACATTATACAATTTATTTATGTTTTAAATACATAAAGTTTATATATTTACAGTCTAACAAATAACAACGGCGAACCCCAATCCCCAACCCGTTTACCTATAAGGGATTAAGCCAACACATTCTGATAATTTAGCCATTCAGTAGACAGTTTTTTTTTTCCTTTCGGAATTCCTTTGAGAGCAGCGCAGGATTGTGTATTGTGGCGCCTACTAGGGGAGGCCTATATCCAGCAGAGGACTGCTAAGGACTGAATTATGGTATGGTGTTCTGATGATCAAAGAGGATGGAAGCCGCCATTTTGATATGTACACTAATGTACGGACACCGGCGTTGTATTTTTATTTTATTTTTTGTTTTTCGTAATAAAAAGTATATAAGATGTTGACCGGGGAATAAGGTACCACCATGCAAAATTTCATTTAAATCGGTTCAACGGTTCTAGAGATTAGCGTGTACAAACAGACAGACAGACAGACAAACGGATATTTTTCTCAAAACTTGTATTTTTGTGTTCAGCTATCCTTATAACACCTACAATCAGTTTTTTGAGAAACAAATCAATGTACAGACACGGCGATTCTTCAGTTTTATTATAAGTACCTATATAGATGTTGACCTAGAAATCTAAATAAGAAGAGCACTTTATCCAAGAAAGCCCTAGTTCTTTATTAGCTGTTGAGAAAAACATCTCCTTGAGACAAAGTAAGCGCTACTAAACTTTGCCCTGCTCTTTGATATCTCGCTTAGATTTTATGGTGATAGAAGGAGACAGAACAACATTTTATTGCTAACAAGACGCTGTTGGAATTCCCTTTTTATTACGACTTGTTAAAAGTCATTCCACTTATGTTTTATTTAAATATAGCTTTCCGCCTCGCACCTCCAGTTTTTCCGTAGAAATTAGGAATTTTCCCGCAGTAAAATGTGTACCTATGTCATTTCTCAAAGTCTATTCTATCTTTGTACCAAGTTTCGGTGCCTAGTAATAATAAAAATTAAAAAAAATGTTGGATTTAAGACGGTAAATATAAGTATTAAGACAGTGGGACAGTCTAAGTATTTTAGTCCAAATCTGTAAACCGGATTATTTGAAGACTACAATAAAAATATAATAAATCCTGGCAGGAACTAAAAAAAATCAAACACTTAAAAATTTGAAACAATTTAATTTTTAAACTCTGGAAAAGGGATAACGAACGGTTTATAAATAAACCAGTTCATTGAAAAATACGGTTTACATTTCGTAGTTCGTTTCATTCTTTTTGTATTCAAATGAATTTTCAACAATGGTGGAACATCAGCGATGTAGATATCGGAACAACAAAATATTATGTGAAATTCAATATGGAATAAACAAAATATTTTTCTTCGCGTCCTTATTTTTTTTTTGGCTTACATTTATATTTTAGTGAAACTATTATTAATTACTAAACTAACTAACTCTTCTTGTGTTGCCTAAAAAATATACTCTTCTAGAGTTTTTACTTGTGTGATGGGTTACAACTGTGATTCACAATCCGTAGAGAGATCTAAATCCAGCGCAGCGGACTACCGCAAAACAAAATACTAATTTTGCTATATGTCGTCGGTTTGGTACTGTTTTATAAAATTTCCAAATTAAACAACTAGTACTGAACCGCAAACAAAAAGGGACGGTTAAAACATCTTTATTATCTTTAAAAGTACCTGGCCTAGCTATAAAAAACCAAGACTAAATTATAACTAAATCATATTAAAATATACTTTAATTTACTTTTTATTTCATAAAGGTAGATCAGTTACTTTTGAAGATATTAAAGACTAGCCTTTCGCCACGGCTCCGCCCGCGTTAACAGTTTTTGCCGTGGGAATGAGGCTTTTTCCCGCGGTAAAAGGTAACCTTTGTTACTCAGGGTGAATGTAGCTTTCTAATGGTGCAAAATTTATCGAAATCGGTTCAGTAATTTTTGAGTTTATTCATTAGAAACATACACACACACAAAAATACAAATCTATCCTCTTTAAAATATTATTATGATTTTATAAGCTACTCTTTTTCTTTGCAGAAGTAGTTGAAATTCAAATGCAACGATTTTGTAAATTTAATACATATTTTTTATCTCTAAAGTTTTTATGAAAAGCCTTGTTTAATTTTTTGTGGTAAGACTGTCGTTATTGGAAATTGACAAATCAGGAAGTGGTAAAAGTGAATAAAATGGTTTAATTATAATCAAAATACATGTTTTTTTATCCTAAATTGTGTCTCACTGATAAGCATTGTGCACCAATCTTTTTTGTACGCGTCCAAATCGCCACATCAAAATATAAACAAAGTAATTGGCAATAAGTGGTTTTTAATCTGTACTTGGTTGGTATTAGCTTCAATAGGTTGTTGTTTCGGTGTGCACGAGTATATCTGTGGTTCGGACGGTGCCCGTGTCGGCTTATCTAACTGATCCTTCAATCAGAGGGGATTACCCGTCGGACTCCAGTATTGGTTTCTAACACAACCTACGGGTGTATCCGACCAAAGAATTATTAATGGAAACGTCGTTTGATAAATAAGGTTATTTGCAAAATAAACTAGTTTTATTAGAGATTCTATTTTTATTTTATTTTTTCAGAGAGACTTAAAGAGCCAGAAAAATCTGGACGCTTCGTTAAAATACTAAACATGGGAATTAAAAATTTTCGAGCATCGAAATTATAACAAAGACGTTTTCTTTTTATTTATAATAAGTGTTATCTTAATTAATTTATTAATTTTGTATTAAAAATGTAAAATTCATGGTCTCCCATTTATTTTTGACACTATAGGACACTATGTTATTTAGCAAAAAATAATCCTTATGATGAAGCCTATTGATCGGTATAATAAAACTACAGGGTTTTTTTTTTCTCGTGTAGCGGGTTCGATTTCCGTTTCAACCTTGTAATTATTAAAAATGGTATGAATGCAGTTTTAATAGTTTTTAGAATTAAAATAAAGTCTTCTTTCAGTAAAATGTTATATCTACAATATTTAAGGTACTTTCCCTCCATGTGGCATAGTCGTGGGACGCCCCGTATACGAAGGATAAACATAATTTATTTCACAATACACAGTAAAAAAATATTTCTTAGACTTCTTTAAAACACTCAATAAACATTTTGATGATGATCAATAATAAGCATTTCAACAGATATAAAAAAAATATTTCGAACAAATTAAAAAATAAGCCGGCTGATGTAGCTTTTTAATAAGTACACGATAAACAATCTGGGGAAAAACAGGAAAAACAAATACAACGTGTTCATTTTGTACCGGTCCATAAAGAAAAACGGAAAATAAAAGAAAAAACAGGTAAGAGTAATGACCGTACGCAGACTATTGGTTCCGTAGAATATAAAAGTCTGCAAAATATTTACATCGAATACTACAAAAAAGATATTTTTTTCCTATCCTAAGCAGTTTCCAAACCTAGGTACTAAAGGTACTTTTCCTAATAATTGAAAATGCTCCGAAAGTACTAAACCGATTTTGGTGAAACTTGGTACAAAGTTAAAATTGACATTAGGAAAGAACATAGGCTACAATTTACCACAGTAAATTTTCTCATTCCCACGGGAAAAATTGTTAAAGCGGGCAGAGTTGGCACAAAGATAGAATAGATCTTGCTGAAGAACATAGACTAACTTTTACCGCGGGAAAATTCCTAATTCCCACGGGAAAAACTATTAACACGGGCGGAGCCGCAGCGGGAAGCTAGTTATCAATATTTTTGTTATAGCCAACATGACCCAGTTTTGTCAATAGACAGACAATGAAAGGGTTTTATTGAACCAACCGCGGTACCCTAAACGAGTAGCTTGGGAAT
Source organism: Teleiodes luculella (assembly GCA_948473455.1). Lineage (NCBI taxonomy): Eukaryota > Metazoa > Arthropoda > Insecta > Lepidoptera > Gelechiidae > Teleiodes > Teleiodes luculella. Next base: position 15,605,479 of record OX419586.1, read on the forward strand.
GCACAATCGTTTTAATTACTCCCCCTTTGAAGCGGACGTGCCTCCAAAGCAAATTGCAGATTTGTACCCAACTGATTGTTTTATTTCCAAGTATAAGAGCAGATTTTCATATACCTTCCCGGCATTTTAGCGGGACTCTCTGATGTTCATTTTGGAGATATTAAGTCCAGTTTGGGTAGTGCAGGTTTGAAACTTTGAACAAAAAAGAAAATATCAAAACGTTTTTATTCGAAGTAACATATTATAAATAATTTGTCAACGTCAAATGAAGTCACAACCTCGACACGTAGGTACGCTTTTATTTTCGATTTTTGAATTTATTTGTAAGTTTAGACGGTTTTACAGATTAAGGAAAGATTAAGGAAAATATTGTAAGGAAACCCACACGCGCTTACGATAAAATTAAATGTTGAATGTGATGTGTAAAAACTGTGTTAGTGTCGTCGGTGAAATTGGTCAAAAATACTACTATTTTATTTTTTCCATATTTAAATAATATTCTTACACGTAAATATCTATAGTCTGTCTACTTATTCGACGTAACCTTAACGAGCTCGCTACCCCAAAGGCTATAAAACGGCAACACTTTCAGATAATCGAATACCAACTTAATGCATTTAAATTTACCAGTTTTATATACAGGGTGTTATATAAAGGGGTGTAATGGGTGGCTTAAGTTAGGGATTTTGATAAACTTTTTCATTATGTTTCTGAGAAAAACAAAAAGTCGACATTTCACTCACACACACATAAATACTCACACTTACACTCTCACATATGCTTTGATAACATGTTCATCAGTTTTATTTTATTATTATTCTTAATATTATTAGGATTGAAATGTAACTTGTCATTAGGAAGAGCAGGGCATCGTAATACAAGCTTAGCTTAACAGGAGACCCTGACAACGAATTGTAATCCCTTTTTAGAAAATAAATATTATTATATTACATTTTAATCAAGTTTGTATGGAGAAATATTACCTTCTTAAACACTAGATTAAAACTGAAAAATTGGCGTGTCTGTCTATACATTAATATGTTTTTCAAAAAACTGTTTGTTGGTCATAAAGGGAGTGTAGCTGAACACAAAATACAAGAAAAAAAAATTCCGACTGTCTGCTTATTATACACGCTAATCTCTGGAACTACTGGACGGATTTTAGTGAAAATTTACAATAATATAGCTAACATCAAAATAACACATAACCTACTTTTTATCGCAAGAAAATACTTTTTTCCCACGGAAAAACTTGTGAACGAGGGCGGAGCGGAAAGCTAGTTTTTTGCATAACTTGATCACACCCATTGAGTGAATACGTCCTACCGATCGCACCCTGTATAAACCGCTTTAGTTTTGCACAAAAAGCAACTCTATTTATAGTTGAAATGCAAATCTGCGCTGGAGTTCTTTTGAAATGGAGAATTTCAATTTAAATACGATCTGTGTTTTGTTAAACTTTTGAAAAGAGTTAAAGTTTTGTGTCGAAATGAAGTAATATAAATGTTTTGTCTTAAGTGGTGTGATATTTATTTTGATTTTACAAGATAAACAAAACAGTAATTAATAACATAAAAATTGCAGGCTAAAATTATTCTTTCACTATTTAGTTTCGTTTAGTTTAGGCTTGGAAGTACCTACCTAAGCGAAATGTATAAACAATACAATACTTACAATACAAATACTTTATTTCGCGCAAACAGAAAATAGCACAGTTACCCTTCTTCCAGGCAACCCAAATCAACAACAACTGCAATCCCCAAACCGCCTGTTAAGCAAGTAACGTCGCTGTTGTAAAGGACAGACCAAAGTTCAGTAGTATAATGTCCCCGAACGGCTCCGTAGCCTAGTCATCACTACATTGTCCCTATGTCCCTATATCCCTTTGTATGCTTAAATCTTTAAAACTACGCAACGGATTTTGATGCGGATTTTTTTAATAGATAGAGTAATTCAAGAGGAAGGTTTATATGTATAATACATGCATAATTTACTTAAGGATAACCCACAATAACCATTTTCCTGTGCGGAGCCGGGGCGGGTCGCTAGTTAGTACTATAATTAGTGTGTGCTTTGTGTCTGGATGTTGCATTTATCTGCTATGTACTGTACGAACCGGCCCCAATGCTGTGAGGCATCACTAACAAAGTAAATTAGGGAGAAATTTATATATCTCATTTATTTGCGAATATTTTTTTAAATTATTGTGTTGATATTTAGTTGTACCAATTTATTTATTATTTTAAAACAATACAATTTTATCAAATTTGTACACGTATTACAAATAAAAAACGTGTTCCAACGCGTCTCCACGAGGCATTGTTCCCACAAGGCTGGCAGCATTACCCCTTTGTATAGCAATACTTATTCATTGGGCAAAGTAACTGCCAGCTTTTGGGTCACAGGACATTTGCGAATATTACATAATTGTGTTCTTTGTCTATAGAAAAGATCGTGCGACTCGCAGCGAGTTCTGCGGTGCGGCCGTCTCACTGGCAGTCGCGAAATTTAAATAACAATTTTTTTTATATTAAATAGCCAAAATGTGCGAACAGACGAAGGCGGCGAGCAAGCAGGACGCATGCACGCCACAGTACATTATGTATATTAGCTGTCTGACATCCATAGGCTAGTTTGTGGTCAGGTGGCCGTGTGTAAGATTACATATATTTTTTTGTTGTATTAATGTCATAACGACGCTACTTATTTCAGTACGTGCGGAATTCCATTAAATTAAGTTACCTTTATAAATACTTGAAAAGATTTTTCCTTCCACCTGTTCCCGGTTTTGAAATATGTCTTTTTACATTTTTTTCTATTTAATTCTTTTCCAAGACCATAACTCATTTAGTGTTCTGTCTACTTAATTCGTTAAAGTGCGAACGCAAAGGAAAATCCAAAAGTGCTATCCTACATTCTTTATAATATATATGCAATATGGATGGGATCGTTTTTATCGAAAGTCCTAGCTGTCAGTTATCCGAAAGATATGCAGACAGTTACCTAAATTTAGTGCATCACACATTACAAGCTGAATCATTCTCATTCCATTATTTACAGAAACTTTTTTTAAATTACTTTTTGTGCAGAATAAAAGTGAAGAAGGATATCAAGTCACAAATCAACTAACTATAAAAAAGTGTGTTAGTTTGTGTTTCGAAATAGATTACTGAAATGCCATTCAAATTATATTTTTAAATCATCATCATCATCATCATCTCAGCCGAAAGACGTCCACTTCTGGACAAAGGCCCTCCCAAGGATCTCCACAATGATCGGTCCTGCTGATTATTTTTAAATAATTAGAACCTAATTATACTTACTTCTTTACAGAAATAAGATTCTTCTACTAGTTTTGTAGGTCACAATCTAAGAGCAACGCGGGCCTTCCGTACCGGCGTTGCTCTAAGGTCACAATTGTCACAAATTATTAAAATGATACATTTTTATAAATTCGGAAATCAAACTTCAAATCGACATTTCGTATCCGAAAAGCGAAAAGTCAGCACATCACTAGCGGCGCATTTAAATCTTGTTGGAATGCAGAATTTCTTTATTCGCGCGACAAAGAACTTCCTTCTGAATCCTTAATGGACTGTTTTAACTAAAACTCCTGCGCTGCTTAGCATTCAACCGTCCTGAAGTTAACATCTAGTTTTTACTGCTTTATGAACTGAAAGAAAAATCTTTACAGAAAAACCTGAAATAGTGATACCTATTTACTAAAAAGCCAAAGTGGCAATGACGCTTGATAAGTTTTGAGGCGAGTTATTATCAGCAGAAGACCAAGTAGAAACTAAAACTTTGATTGAAATTGAACTAGAACTATGATATTTATTATTTATATATAGGTATATAATATGCTCATGATTTCGCATGGGTTGACCTGTTTTTCCAAGTAAATAAATTTTACATATTATACCCTGACAACTCCTTTGGAAGCCTTAAAAAAATAAATTTTGTGACACATATTGAAATTATTACGAAAATCGTCAAACAAATAGACACAATTTTCAAAAAAACTGAACATAAGTATTTAAATCCAATTTACTGTGAATCTGCCTGCATCTGACAATACAAATATACTTACAAATAAATTATAAAGTAAACTCGTAATAGGCATCTTTGTATAAAAAAATTGCCTTGATAAATATTCCAGTTTCTTTAAAAATATTAAAAACTTCAAGACGCTAACTCATTTCCTAAGCGAATACAATTTTGCATTTCTTCCTGTCCAATTTTGCGAGAGTACCGGCATTTCGCAAACTAACTAGGCAGTACAAAGTGGCTTACTTCGCGAAATAGCCGACATTACACAGTCCCGTAACAAGACGTGTAACAAACGACTAGAAGAGCGGCTCGCTTTGAATAAACACAGTATTTTACTGCTCCTGCTGCTACTAAAATAATCTATATAATAAAACTGTAAATGTCTGTACATAGAAAAAAAAAACAGATGAAATCCGAGTCAGGAGTATTTATGAAGTGAAATAGAACATATCCAGACAATTTTTTTTTTATTATCTGTCTGTATGTACGGGCTAATCTCCGAAACTATTGGCAACGCGGGCGTAGCCGCGGGCGGACAGTACTAGTACTATATATTTTTATTAAAAAAAACTTGCAACTGAATGTGAAAGATGCTATCTGAATCTAAAATAAATTACCTACTTTACCATATTCAGTAAATGATGTGTTAGCCTTTAAGTACGAGTATAGTGCATTATTTACTTTAAAACGTGATAGCATGTGTTAGATATTACAGAATTACAATAATGTATGGTTGACCAAATAAATAAATAAAATTATTTACAAAAAAAATTGAAAAACTGTTAAAAGAAATAACGCAAAAAAATCTATTAAAAAGGATATCATAAAATTTGTTGTACATTAAGTATTGGCTACAAATAATTACTTAGTACGACTACATTAACAAATTATTTCATTAATCTCACCGTTTCAATCCGTAGCAGTCTCGTAGCAGTTTCGTAGCACTTCGTAGCACCTCGTAGCATGGCAAATAATTCAGTTTTAGAATCCAAACGCTTTGCCCAATAACTTGGCAACGGTAAAGCGTAGGAATTCTAAAACCGAAAAACTGCACTTCCTTTTGTTTTTTTTTATGGCACTAGTTTTGTTTGTGCCAGTGTCAAGTACCTCCTTTATTTTTTTTATTTTTTTGCTGTATTCTCTTTGTGTTCTTCCTTTTATTTTCTTGTCTTGGTATATTCGATATTCCCGTATTCAATGTTGGACTCCCGGGGCTATGTTTCTTGATATTATTATTGCATGTGGAAAATAAGAATTCTTTCTAAAGTTTCCATTTTCTGTACGTACCTGCAACAAAGAAAACGTATTCCGTTAGTTATTTATTTTACAATTTATACATTTTTTTCTTTTATTTTTGAAGTTTTTTTTGTGTTTGTATTTAATTATGAATATCTCTTGATCTATATTTATGTATATTAATAAAAATATTTCAGTTTTTAGCAGTTGGTACCCATGGTACATTTAAATGTATATAAAAAAAATTGTATTTATTTTTGTTATTCTGACACCAGGGTTTGTGAGGTTGTCTAACCTCGAAACATACACGATTAGCTAGTAAGCACTAATTTCTCTCACTAGTGTATAACTTGTTTGGAAGAAAGAGATATCTTTGTAGAGATAAGCTCAATTTTGCAATTATCTTTGTAACTAATTTTGTTTTTATCCGTATGCAATCAAATATACCTATAATTTAGATAATATATTTAATAAGGCAATAATTATTTTAGACAACAAAAATATCGCCTAAGCCAAAAAACAATATTTTGTAACATAGGTAATATGTTACATATAATTTTGTAAAATTAAAATTTTTGTACTAAAATGAAACACCATCACATACAACTTAAATATAGCTAAAATTCAAAAACTTCATTTTGTAACATAATAAAAATATTATGTAAAATTTGTAAAATTAAGGATTTCCTACTAAAATGAAACGTGACAAAGCCGTTATTATGTAAATACTGTTTTTGGACATTTGTTACATAAAAGGCCGTTTTTGCTACAAAATGGCTGCCCAGTAACCCCGAACCTGAACTAAATTAAAAAACAACAACGCCCAATTTCTAGCGATACCTTACTTGAGGCCCCGTTTCATAAAGCTTCAAGTTTCAGATCACAGGTACAATTTTAATATACATTGCGAGCGAGTTATGGTACAAAATTAATTTATTACATTGAGACAGTTTATCAAAATTAAGAAATTTGTATCATTACTAACTTAGAGATAAGAAAAAAATTACATGATTCATAAAAGACGAAAATTATTAAGTGGATTAAATATAATCCACAATTTGACAACAGTATACCATTCATATTTTGAAATTTTCAGAAAAAAAAATTGTTTAGGTACATGTTTTCGTATATTTTCTGATTCGTATAAATTAACGGTTTCTCCCGTGGGGAGGCATTTTCCTGAACGTAGCTTTCTAATGGTAAAATAATTTTTGAAATCGGTTTAGTAGTTTTTGAGTTTATTCATTACAAACATACACACACAAAAATACAAATCTTTTCTCTTTATAATATTAGTATGATTAATGCTATGAAAGGAACGCAGACAATTTTTGAGGTCCTCTTTTGGCAAACTACATTTATAGTGACAATAGGTTTTTCAATCTTTACATAAGTAATTCACGTTGTCAATTATTTAAATGAACGTGATTGAGGGCGCTGCTCGCTATACGAGAACTGTTAAAAATAACGTTTAGAAAGACAGCGGATATAGTTCCTTTTTTGGCCACCTTCATTTAGATGTTTGTTGGTGTATTTAGAAATTCTTGGTTTGAGATTTTTGGAATAGTATAAAAAAAATTATACGCGTCTGATCGAGAACCTCCTTTTTTAAAGTTGGTTAAAAATATAAATATACGTACTTACGCGACGTAATAAATATCTAATTGTACTTAAAACCTTGTCTTCATGGAACGGGTCCCTGATAACGCAATTTATATTCTGCGTCCGTATTCTGGCGGAATTCGTTTCGATTTAAATCGTCTTTGAATTAATTTTCTTCTTACATTCAATTTTGTCATCAAAAGAATAATGAAGTGTAATACATTTTATATAAATTTTCATTGACATATTTTTGTACAGATTTTTTTAGGATAAAATTATTTTTAGAAAATAAAGTTAAAGAACATTTGAAATAAATAGAAATAATATTAAAATTAAAGTATTAAAATGAAAATACTGTGAGCAAACTTCATATTGTCATGATATAATTTATTTGGATTCGAGCAATTCTAACCCAGAAACCGATAATTAATAAAAGTAAATTAAAAACTGCCTTTCGAATATAGAAACAGTTTGAAAATGGAACGAGCTCAGAATAAATACAAACTGAAGATCAGATAAAAAGGGGAGCGTTTACGGAGCACGCCAATTACAGCCGCGACGTTTAAATGAAATTATAATTTTATATTTATTTCAGTATTTCGTACGAAGATAGTATCGGAGCGTTTGCGAAACCAGGTAGGGAATATTGCCTTAAATTAAATACAAAATGTTAATTCAGCTGGTTTTTTTATACTGTTTTGTATTTATTGCAAATTAAAATTTGAGAAAATGTGGTGTTTGTTACTTTAATTATATTTTTATCTCCATTTTTTTAAAGATAAGTTCATACGTGCCCTTGATTGTTTGCACTTGAATAAAATATATATATTTATACTAGTAAAAATACGTATATGACACCCAAAAACATTACAAACCAAACAATACGTATCTTTACCGGTAAATAAAAGGAGTAAGTTATCAGATTGTTACTTATTTCAAAAACAACAGTCACATCCCTAAAAGGCAACAAAACCCGAGGTAACAGTGTTTTGTTCAGTTATATTCTTTATTTAAAGTAGCTTTAGGTTAAAATTGCTATAAAACTCGTGTTAAATAAAGGACTAATCGTAAAAGGATGTAAAATTAGGGTTGCTTCGAGATAACTTTGATGATTTCAAAAATGCCGCTGTCGTTGTAAAGGGCTCTTAAATATTTTATGATAATATGAAATTTTGATTTTGGATCGAGTTTTTAGGGTCCTTTTACATTTTACGCGGAGCAAGCTGTGAATTTTTACACGCTTTTTATGATTACGTGTCAATTTAATTATATAGTTATCTGATTTTGTGGTTCAGGTTTGCATTTTTATTAAAACAACCATTTTATTATTTTTGCTTTACTTAAACTGTTATTTTAACAAGTTTTGTTCACATAACAGCAGTTTTCAAAATTAAGATGGCAGCCATTGTATTTTTTGGTTGAATAGCGAAAAAGCAATTGAGTGATCCTATAAACCCTAAAGACAGTATTTTAAGTTCAAAAATACTGTCCTGCGGTGCTCCGTATTCGCTAGATGAAAATCTTTTTTAACTTCCAAAGATAAAATCATTTCAAAACATATTTTTAACAAAACCAAACTAAAATAACTATCAATTATTAAAAAAAAACTATTTTGTGTTTTATTTAAAAAAAAAACAGACTGTTTTTATTTAAAAAACGACGTTCAAACATTTTGACGTCATACATTTTTGTAAGCCTTTTACATAAAGTCCTTTATTTGAATACCCTACTCGATACTTATTTTTCATGTTTATATTTGTTATTTTAGGCTGTAAGTTTATTGTGTACCTACGTCCGTTCCGATTTTCTGTTTACTTTTCTCTTCCTTCCTAGGTCTGCTGTAAGACATTTCCTTGGAAATAAGCAGTACTTGTTGTGTCCTCTCCTTCTTTGTGTCTTTATTTTTGTATTTTCATGTATACAATAAATATAAAATAAATAAATACATTGTGATAAAACCAAGGATGTTATAAGTACTAGGTATAGTACCAGGTGTATTAGGTATAAAACTTGACGATAAATAATTTGGCGCCAAAAGTCCGCCATTTTGATTTTGCACTCTCACTATTTTAAGATTAATCTGACGACACCTATCAAGTCAAAATATATCAAGCCGTTTAGGCTAGACAGAGCGTGCTAAAAAATTAAACATAAGTACCTACACATATAAACATACATGTATTTGAAAACATAACCCGCAGTCGGGTAATAAGACGAAACCACACTCTATCATGTCTGTTTTACGATCGTTCCCGGGAAGGAAACTTCCAGAAACTTCTATAGAACGAGAGGGAAGAAATATGTTGGAAACGAGTCGCAATTTTCAATCGACGATGCACCACAAGTCAATCTAACTGTTCAATTTGTCATAAGTTGACGAATGATGCCGTTGCTGGATACATTCTTCACTTTTATGAAAGAGCTTCGTTGATAGCAAAATATTAATAATATGTAGCTTTGGACGTTGTCTGTTTCTCAAATCTAAGTCAAATATTTTTCGCTTTAAAATTATCTAAGGGTACTTGGGAGAGATTAATTTAGCATCAAAATACATTTATTACTAAAATAAAAACATAATTTTGAGATTGCTATTTTAGCAGCACTCACTGTAACATCTTTGAACCGTTTATATCTAGTGGGTTTTGGATCTACCATGTGTTAATGTGTTTTGAATATTACAACGTTTATGGTTTTAGTTAGGTACTCAATGTTCTTTGGGTATTATTAGCCGAATTAGGCGGCTAAATATACTTTATCTGAAAGTGGCAGTACATACTCGTGCAACCAACAATAAATGCGATACAACACTATGGCACTAATATAAACCTCCTAATCACATAATTAAGTAATTTCACATAAATAACATAAATACTGAAATTACATAATTAAGTTTGTCTACATTTTAGTATGTTTTCAGTCACAGCTGAATAAATAAATGATATTTCTTTTTTTTAATCATGGCTTAGTCAAGCAGTAATCGGTTATAAGCTGTTGTGGTTGATTATTTTAGAAAATACGTGCTATGTATTTCATTATAAAATTATCACCTTAATTGACCAAAAAAATTGTGATTTAAACCTTAAATGAAATAACTCAATCCGACCAAAACTCTCTGTCAAACATCGAAACTAATATGGATGCTTGAAAACGAAAGTTTTTACCCGATCATATGGATATTTATATGGATAAAGCGTACACCACTCACACCACATTACGGACACGTTGACACATAGAATAGATGTCTGTACTCGTACAGAAGTGCACGTAGGTAATACAGTTTGGCCAAACGCCAGAGTTCCTCGCTCATCCCAACTCCCATCCGATTCGCGGGCGATCCCAGATCACTCTATTTAGATGCGCTTTCGATTGGTTTCACTCGCTATGCTGCCAGAATTGATATACCCGTAACTTTAATCTGTGTCGGATGGGTTTGTCAGTGATTTTTTTGTGGGAGTCACTTGTTTTTGGGCAGCTATAGAATAGTTGTGTACAGATTGGTTAAAAAATACAATAGATTATAATATCTACATTTTACTTTTAAAGCTATGACGTAAGACTACTAAGAACGTACTACTTAGGTTAATCTGCGTTGCACTCCTACATAAAATTTCATTTAAAAATCTTTCTCATAAAATATAAATTGTGGTCATTAGAATAACTATATTTTTACCCCTATGAAAATTATTATGTCTGTTTATCAAGGTAAAGCGCATGTATGATTTCAAATCATGTGTTATATTATGACAAAATATTATCAAAATGAATATATATAAAAATGAATATAATAAGCCAACTATTTTAAAATAAAACAAGAAAAACTTAGGATAAAAATTATTTGAAGACTGATTGCTATTACGGGTTTACCCACAAAAAGGTACACTTAATCTTCACAAAATCCCTTGTCGAAAAATCTAGACCTTTTTGTAAGTTTCAACGCTTTTACCTAAATAGTCTCGATAGAATCGATCATGGCTCAATATGTCTTTTAATAATGTGTACTTACTTAAATCACAAAATAAAAAGTTTTCAGAAAGTCCACTCCCACCGTCCTTGAAATAACTACCTAAACTTAGTTGACTCCTTGAAAAACGTGTATTGTCATTCTTGTGTTGTATTTAAACAGCCAAATACACTACAACAGTAATAAGAACACTTACCTATCCATTTTTGTAGCACATCGAAAATTAATACGTTGTTAATAATCGCGAGATCGATGACTGCACGTGGTCTGAGCATGGTCCGAGCTAGCCTGTAAACGCAATAATCAATATGTGCGCAAGAATATGGCGCTTAGTTCCGAGTGGACCATCTGTCTAGGCGCGAATTTGTGCTTACATTATGTTTTATAAAACATCATTTTCCCAAAGAAGAGAAGAGAAGAGCTCGCCGAAGAAACTCCACAGGCGTTGCATCTTTTAAACATATTTTTACAGTTATTATGATAATATTTACAAATAAATAACAATGTTTTGTAAAGTACGATTGAAAAAGCCTGTCACCCAAGCAACTATTCCAATGGATGTTTATCCTCTAAGTAATCTGTTATTTTATAATAGGCTTTCTTAATCAATTTCTCCTTAACAATAATTTTGAATTTCTCTAGTGTTAAATTTTGTATATCAGTTGGGACCCTATTGTAAAAGCGTATACAGTTGCCCTTGAAAGAATTTTTAATTTTCTGCAGTCTACTATCATAAGAAGCCAATTTGTCTTTATTTCTAGTTTTTAAGTTATGTACGTCACAATTTTTTTTAAATTTACATTCATTTTTCTTCACATGCAGAAGATTATTATATATATACTCCGATGCAAATGTCAAAATACCGATATGTTTAAATTTTTATCTTTCTCCCACGATAAAAGATGCCTATTCCGTTACCAAATTTGCTTCTACTTATCTCATACGCATTTTTTCAGCTCATCACGAAACCTTTTCCTGAACTTCTAGATAAAACTAAAAAATGACGGCCCCGTAGCCTATGCTTCGAAGCACAGGATCATGGGGTCTAATCCCGCCCAGGGCAAACATTCGTGTGATGAGCAAGCTTGTTTGCTTTGTGTCTATATGCTTGTTGTATGTTATGTTTATGTATGTATTGTATGTACGAGTATATCAGTTTTCTGATAGTAACAAGCTTTACCTAGTTTGGAGTCAAATGGCCCTGTGTGAGATGTCCCCACACATTTATTTATTACAATAGTCCCATTTTACTTCAGTTTACCGTTTTCTTGGGCATATGTTGATAGGAACTTCATGTTAAAGCTAGATATTCTCATAATCTCTACTCATAACTAAGCAAAATCTCATGTGACATTACGAGAAACGTATCTCCCATATTAACTTGCCAATAAAACCTCTGTCTTGCAAATTTGCCATCACGACTCTTCGCTCAGTACGTCGTCGTACATCGGCTCTGTACTTAGTGATTTCCCCTGAGCACACCAACGATCGCGGAAAGTGGATCGCATCCAATTTTTATCATCCACTTTCGTATCTGTTAGGTTTTCAAACTGTGGCGCGCCTCCTTTGAGAAGTTTAAAGAATTTAAATGATTTTCTTAGACACTAAATGTGCTTTGTAGTAATTGTTATTCAGCATGGGAATCAATCAGAACTGAACATTATGCCTCCTTCAAAAAATACCTTTTTGCACCATAAAATAGAAAATAGCGAACATATTTACACCAGAGAGGTGAGAACAGCACGCTTCGCTCTTTATTTTTTAACTAGTTTCCCACGTTAATAGCTTTTCCCGTGAAAATGAAGAATTTTCCCTCGGTTAAAATTAGCTTATGTTCTTCCGCAAGGTCTACTCTATCTTTGTGCCAACTGGGTATTTTTTTACACCTTGGATTACATTATTGAAGTTTTAGTAAGGATCCCGAATTTTTTGAAAATAAAATATAGCCTATGTTATTCAGGGATAATGTAGCTTCACAACAGTGAAAGAATTTTTTAAATCGGTTCAGTAGTTTCGGGGCCTATTCGATGTAAACAAACAAACAAACCTTTCCTCTTTATAATATTAGTGTAGATTATTCTGAGACTTGTACTGACCGTATTCAGTGATCCCATGAACATTGATCATCATTAGACCGTCAGTTCACCAACCATCCACTGTCATTCCATCAGAGCTGAGATAGACATAGAAATGTACAAAAATGTTGTGAATTTGATCAACTTTGTATGTTTAAATATATCTAGGGTTTGTTCACATTTTATTTCATTTCATACTACCTTTCTGCTTACGTTATTTTTTTATCCCGTAGCGTAGGAAAGGAACTAGCTTAGAGAATAAATATACAAAATTTTCTATTTATACTCGTAAGGGAACTAGATATTTCCTTGATAAAAAGTAACTCCAGAGTAATAAAGATTTCCAAATGTTATCAAGATTCTCATAGTGGAAGCACCTAGTTTTATAAAACGAGTTCTTATTACGCAATGTATTTAGATTTTAGCTTAAGAGTTTAGGGGTCCGCACAAAAAAAGTTTGGGAACCTTCAGTAGGGCTTTTTGTTAAATTGCTGGGTTTCGTGTGTTTGATGTAGGGATTAGAGGGGAAGAGAAAAATCCCTGGAAATGCTCAGTTTCAGATGCATTATCGCGTAGTGTGGGGAGACCTTCGATTAATTGCCAATTCAGACGTTTATTGTATCATTTAGTAAATGTTCATCTCTAAAAGATTTTCGTATCATTAACGTTGTTAAGAAAACATGTGCTTATTAGCGATAAGGATTTTAGTAGGTATATTTCGATGAGGAAGTAAAGAAATAAAGATATCATTTATTTGTATACGTATTTTATTGTAGCGGAAGATTAGTGAAATACAATCCGGCGGACAATTTAAATTTAATAATTAGAAAAATATTTTAAAATAAATTTTCTTTCTTAATTGATCTACGTTTGTGTCGTGACTTTGATGTATGTCTTTATTTACTGGACATGTGGGAGAGCAAAAGGTTCCACCCACACAAAGGTTAGTATTTTTTTTTTTTACAAAGTACTCAGAGTAGCCAAAAGAAAATTCTATACTCTGAATTATAAAAATATAAGGTGTAGGTCTAACGTCGCCACATTCAATAATGAAAAATTTTCGTAACAAATTTTTAGCTAGAGACAAATTTTATAAAACGTATAGTTTCAAACATACCCAACCCAAACTTTTAAAATCTATTTCGGAGCGAATAACGATATCACACCCACACACACTCATTCACACCCAGAATCCGCGAAACAATTCGAAACACCAATTAATGTGACAAAGAGAGGGCGAAGCGAAACCCGCGCGAAACCTATTGATGACTATTACCCAGCCAAGCGAAAAGGGTCACTCGGTTGTGGGAACTATCAGGGAAGCCAAAACTAGTTGCGTACCTCTCAAATTGGTAGAGTAGCAAGAGTGAGGCGCTGATACGAAATTTAAGTTAGTGAGGTCAATGTTGTATCGATAAATTGATTGTGAAAATGAGAATATCGATATTCTTGTGATCTGAAATGCAAGAGTATTGTCGATAGATAGTACAATTAATATGTGTAGTAAAATAAAATATCTCTGCACTGACTTATTTTCCGAAAATATTTACCCATTGTGTGTAAATAAAAATAAACTGCAACGAAATAGTAGTTAAAAATGTGATGGGAGGGCGTTACTAGCTAGAATTAGAATAGAACTAAATAAGTATGTATTTGCAAGAAAACAAAAAAGGAAGAAATAGGATATGTCACAGTAGACAAGTATTTATAAATAAACAAATTAATTTCATAGTTCATAATTTTTTTTGTGGGTAAATGTCGTCTGTTCGCCAATACCCACAATTTTATTCAGGGTTGCTTCGGTTACAAATTGTAAAAAAATAGAGCTTAAACAACCAAAAGACGCGGTCATAAGAGCTATAGTAGTATCGATAACCTGACATCTTTTGACAACACTAATAATTAAAGTAGCGCTTGGTCCGAGCTTTGGTGATGAGATCGAGGGCAGTATTGGGTGTGTTGAGGCTTTTTGATGTTGTTTGATCTGGAATTGTGTTGCACCTTGATATTAATTATGGGTCCCGTATTCTTACAAAAATTTGATGAAATTCATAGATGACCACTTTATTAAGTGTTATTTTAATCATTTTTTGTCACAAAAGCATATTTTTCCCTAAAAGGTAAACAGAACGCAGATCTTATTAAAACAAGCTAAATGTGTTGTTTACGTAGCTACCCGCACCGCAGCTCCGCCCGTGTTAACAGTTTTTAAGGTATTTTCCCGCGGTAAGAGTTAGCGTTAATGTTATTGAAAAGTTTCATTAAAATCTATTCAGTAATTTTTGTGTGAGAAAGTAACAAACATCCATTCATCCATCCATACATTCATCCTCACAATCGCGTTTATAATATTAGTAGGATTACTAAATTAAACGCCATCTATTATCAAACACAAAATACTTTCTCGGAGAATGTTTTTCTACATAAAACCCGCTGTTATTGTACCTAACAGTGTGAAACAAGGTGTTAGCCCGCCCGCCCAGTAGTTGAATTGGTCTTGCTTGACCGTACACAATTAAGGTTCGTTTCGGTGTTTCGTCCACCGTACCAGTTGTTACGTGGTCTTAGCAAGTTTGTTATAAACAACCAATACAATTTATATTTTCTGCATTGGTGTGTCGCTTCTAAGGTCAAGTTTAAGCTACAACACTGAAGAGAATTGAACACAATTTAATGCTGCCTTGTGGTTAACTACAAACTCTTCCTGTGGATATCGTAAGAGACAAAAGGAACAGAAGCCAGTCGCGGTTGGAAATTCGCACTACGAAATTTACCCCTACCGCTACGGAATACGGGCGCTTTCAAGTTCAACATGTCCAGCTGCATATGCTGGCTACTGTATCCAAGGACCATTCACTGGGTATGTTCCTGCAGCATTCATCTGTGTAACAATAGCTTATAGATTATGGCAACACCTATCTTCATAGAGACCTCAGTCTTGCTGTGGACTGTTGTAGGCTGACTAGTATGTCCTATCTGTTCCGATAATTTTATTGTTTAGACTAAATAAGAGAGCGTCAATGGACAAGTGGCTAGGGCCATTGACTTCCATTCGGAACTTCGGGGGTTCGAGCCTCGGCACGTACCAATTTGACTTCAATTTTCGAATTTATATGTACGTTTCGACGCTCTTACGGTGAAGGAAAACATCGTGGGGAAACCTGTATACACCTGCGAAGTAATTCAAAGGCTGTGTGTGAAGTTGACGTATTCATGTAGTAAGTATTTTTGTTATTATCATTTGGGTTGGTCAATACCGTAAAATTATTTATAGCTGTTGCTGTATTTATATCAATCTCCTCAATTCTTCAAGGATTTCTCTTAAAATATTTTCTGGGAAGTGTAGCCCCATTCAAGAAGATTATTCGGTGCCTCGGGGATGAGAAGGTATATTGAGAAAATCCCCACTCGCTACACAATCGGGTGATTATCTCAGGATTGCACAGAATCTCTTTAACATTGATAAAGCAAAATAATTATACAGCATACCTTAATATGGCAATAAATGATAATTTGGATTCATTAGGAATGACAGTCAAAAATATTTTTTCGGTAATATTTCAGATCCGTTTCTACAAGTAGCAAAAATGTTTAATTATTATGATTACTGCTTTGTTGCAATTTTATTTACTTTCAATATTACTTCATGAATGTTTTACGTACCTACATAGTATCTATAAAATCCATTCTTAGTAATATTTAGTTACAAAATATTCTTCACTGTACCTACTTTTGTACAAATAACGTATTATATTTATTATTATTATCACTCTAAATATTAAAAAATAATTTTATTTATCTTCTTCTAAAGTAGAAATAAGTACAAAGAACCAATATTGAAAATGATTTAATTATATTAAAGTTCAACAGGGCACAATTTTCGGCCCCATATTATTCTTTATCTTTATGCCTGCCCTGATAATTTCGGTAGAACAAGGCAACAAAACTGCTGACAACACTAATTTAGCTATTTTGTCCTATCCCTTTGATACGGGACATGTCTTTTACGTTTATCCATAAGATCGCATCGGGCTGCGGACGTGACTGGAATCTAGTACCATTGTGTCTGCATCGCTGTGGAAGGATTCCAGTTCTGTTTCTGTCTTTTAATAGAACGAGATAACATTATTGTTGATGCGGAATACAATGCTGTAGATAAAGAATCACTAATGTGAAAAATACTGAAAAGAAGTATGCAACAATTCTTTATTGTCAGATCAGAATACATGTGGTTCAATAACTCTAATATTAGGGTTTGTGAAATAGGTTTTGAATCTGTGGTTTGGACTATAAGATAAGCAATCCGAAGGATGAAAAGCGGTTGGTGCTGTAGTTTAACATAAATGACGATCATATATTTCCAAAACCCCAATAAAATATTCAATCTGACTCTTCAAATAAAGAATTCTATAAAACAGCTAATATCACAAACAGTCGCTTGAATGGGCTTTTAGCTGAACAAATATTTAGTTTAGTAATGGCCACCTAAAGAAGGAAAGAACAAACAGCCAGTAATGGAAAAATAAAATGTGCGAGATGAATTAGATATTGGACGGACGGACATGATGGACTGTTTACATATTTTGTTAGATATATTTTGTTAGAGATTACGTAATAATGATCCCATCCAACTTTCTTCAGTTTCAACGAAATACCGGCAAAACTTATTTCTTTTGCGAGTCAGCAGTTATTTCAATAGGTTGTGCCAATACTTAGATTTTGACCTTTTTAATAATGGTTCCGATTCGACAAGACTCCGTGGTTCCGATTAAACAGAAGGTTTTTCCTAGCATTATGTACGTGATGCTTTGTTAACCTCTGAGTGTGTGACCTTTTTTTATTGACATGTTCTTTAGCCTATGTGTAAAGACCTCTAATTGGCTTTCTGTTGCTATTTTTTGTTTTATAACCAGTTAGCATAGCTGTTGGTCTTCCTATTATTAATAAATAAATAAATATAGAAAAGTGTGTTTTAGATAAAGGACATTAGAGTTAAATTATGGTGACAAATATGTTGAAGATGAAAGTTCAGCAGCAACCAGTAAATATATTGTAGACATTGTTGATTTAAATTATTATTTGAATTTTTTATTCAATCTATTTAACATAATAATATAAAAGTCGACTACAACCTATTTACTCTATTCAGGGTAGGCTTGAGAGTATTTTGAAATTTGAAAGTCCTGAAACGAATACTAAACCTCAAAAGGATCATCTGTATGTATCACATTTTCATCTGTTCTCAACAAACAAACATGTACATTGAGCATACGGTTCGCTTGAGTACCATTTGCACGGCTAAGCCTGAGCGGCTTACAGCGCTGTTAGCATAACTTTGTACTGCTTAGCGCTAGACGCCCGAAACAATGCAGCTTAGAATGCGCTGGAGGATCAGGCTACGTTTGTGAAATAAACATGGACAGCTTGGTGTTTAGTATATTCAAACGTTCGCTACAAATTGTTATAAAAAAAAACATCTTTTAATATTATTTCTTTACTGTCTGTTGAAGCAAAATTTTAAATTTAAAGTGCTACCTTCAAAGGTAAAAAGCCACAAAAAACACAACATAGAGAATAGGTACCGTACGTGTTTGAATATTCCTGTGCAATAAAGTATACTTAGTGAAATTGGAACATCATATTGAATTATTTTTCAAAAATATTATTTGCTGTTTATTTATACGAATGTACTAAAAAAGCACACACAGAGAGAGTTTTTCCAGAAAAATATCCGGATATCGATACAGATCCATCAATTTAAGACGCCATTGTTTATACAATTATCATTGGGAGAGTTCACAATATTTCTCCAACGAAAACAACCCATGTCGTTCCATATTACTTCCGCTTTGTAAATAAAATTCCTACAAAAGACCTTTTCTAAGTCGATGACCATTGTACAAACATAGGACAAGTAGACGGCAGATAATCGGTAACCTAGAAACAAAGAATATTGAACATTGCAGAGACGTAATACATGCGAATTTTGAAAAAACAAATTCTGCCAACTCGCTGAGGTGCGAGGGCTGTAGCGGGGTTGTGATTGCTCTGAAGAGCATGGAGTTTTTTAATTGGTGACTTTCTATTGGTCGAAACGGATAAAAAACAAGAATATCTCAGTAAAAGTCAAATCACTGAAGTGTTAACAGGATCAGGTCGCCTTATATTACGTCTCTATGCTACAAAACAAAAACAATTTGCTGCTCTATGCCATGGTCTAAGAAAACAATGTCTTGCATTCGGACCACGTGACTTAACACAAGCCTACGTCATCATTCTGTTCCCCAGAATAACACGCATTCGACAAGCAACAGCATGATGACGTAGGCTTGTGTCAAGTCACGTGGTCCAAATTCAAGACCTTGTTTTCTTATACCATGCTCTATGCCTAGAAACGAACAGTTCCGTTTCGCAAAATCTCTTTCTTTCTCCTGGGCTCTTTTCTTTACTACTCGTAGTATCACTACATAGTATAAAATAAAGTCGCTTTCTCTGTCCCTATGTCCCTCCTTTTGTACAATTAAATCTTTAAAACTACGCAACGGATTTTGATGCGGTTTTTTTTAATAGATAGAGTGATTCAAGAGGAAGGTTTATATGTATAATACATGCATAATATACTCAAGAATAACCCACAATAACCATTTTCCCGTGCGGAGCCGGGGCGGGTCGCTATTTACAAATAAATAAAAGCGTCGCGTTGGTGGTCTTACAGACACTGGCGTCTTTTGAGCGTCTTTGCAGCGTGTCGTCGTCGCGACGCCAGCGCTTCTGTTTAGTAGGATCATGGTCTAAAAAAACAAGGTCTTCTACTCGGATTGTCAAACTTGACACAAGCCTTCGACGTCATGCTGTTTATCCTTGTCGAATGCGTATTATTCGACAAGGATGAACAGCAGATGACGTAGGCTTGTGTCAAGTCACGTGGTCGGAGTGTTAGACTTTGTTTTTTTAGACTATGAGTAGAATCGAAGCCTATTCATTGCAAACAAACAATCAAGTCTTTTCTCTTTGAATATTAGTATAGATAAATTAATATCAAATTAAACAATAAACAAATTTCAGGTTGATTTTATTCTTTTTTTAACTTGCCGTCAATTAAAAAGTCCGTCTCAAAAATCGGCCAAACAAAAAAGTACGTTGTATGTCGCCCCAAAGAGGACTATACCTGAGTGTTACGTATTGAAGTCACGTTCCCTCCCACCTAGCGGTTGCGTACGGTCCCACTCAGTGTTATTATCTTCTTAGTTCATAACACTTGGCGGTTCTTTTTCCGTTGAAACGTGCCGTTTGTTAATAGAGTATAGGCTCGAGTAAGTGTGATTCGATGTTCGTCTTAAATGAGTATTTTTTTAAGGTGACGAAGAGAATTTTCTGGAATTTTATCAAGATTAGGTATTTTATATGTTGGTTGTTAAATTCTGACCGCGTCAATACCAAAATCTTTTTATCAATGATGACTCACGTCACGGAGGTTTTGGGTTCGAATCCCGCGGCCTTTGTCGAATAAATGTCACTTTGTCTTTCCCCAGTTTGGTTGGGATATGGCTGGAACACCTGATTGTACAAAAATAGCGAAGATGATTTTGTACTATGTCTAATTAAAGCAATAAATGATGATGATTATTATTATTATAATTGTGCCTCGGAAGGTAAGATAAGCAAGAAATGTCTTTCAATTAATTAATTAATTTATTTATTTATTTATTTATTTTAAAAATCACACTATATGCTTACAGTATAGACCAATTTACTTACAATGCTAAACTTTTACAAAGAACAACAACAAAAACAGAATAATACTACTCTAAAACAGAAATCAAAAATTTTAAAGAGATAAATACGTAATAATTAACAATCTTATGTATAAAATCCTATACAATTTCTGAGAAAATGATCACATTTCTGCTTACATTCAACCAATTATCAGCTAAAAGATCGAGTGGTTTAAGATTTAATGTATTTTGTGAGTTATTTCATGGAAATGTTAGAATTTTCGCTTCTATAAGTACATTTAAATCGTAAGGCAAACTACTCGGAATTAAATGATGTTAGAATCGCTTTCAGGAATCAGGAATTTCTCGCTATAATTAAACCTTACACGTGTTCTATTTCAGACACGAGTGGGTATTTTTGGAGATCCTTGGGGGAGGCCTTTGTCCAGCAGTGGACGTCTTTCGGCTGATGATGAGGTATTTAATGACTGGATTATATATATTATGGTTTGTTATGCAAGCAGAATCCTACTAATCTCTACTTCCTTACTTGGAATCCCTACTAACATTATAAATGCCCTTCTGGTAGCCATACCAAACCAAAATTGATAATCAGAGACGGAGCCCCTCAGGCGTCGTCTCCTTCACGATGTGTTTCAATACCAACGCTAGTTGTCTTGATTTTTAAAGCTAGGTACTTCTTTTATGCTCTAGCTTTAGATTAAAAAACATATTACGTCATCAACCTATGGTCGTATTTCCATTGTCATCAAAAGTAACACTTAAGTCAATTTAAGGATAGCTCCTATGGGTAATGATAAATCTGTACGTAATATTTCTTACTTTTGATTAAAGTACATAATAATGACAATAATTTTATTTGCTAAAAATAAATATAAAAACAGAATAAATAAAAATAATTTAGTACATAACAAAATGATAGTAAAAAGAAAAGAAGACCAAGAGCTGTCACTATAGAAACTTATAATATGCCAAATAAAAAAGTATATAACGTATTGACGTATTGATTAAACATGCAAATGGACATCAAAATCTATCCCAGTAACGAGCAGTAACAAAAGTAGAAGTTTCTTTATTTGTTATCTGTTTATTTTATTACACTTTTTTAAACAAAACTACAGATAAGAGAAAATTAATTTTATTTATATTTCTTGATTAGATTCCAGTATTAACCATCGGCATTCATTATTAATCAGTATGTTTTATTTGTAGTAATGAAATAACCTAGATTAATCTTGACTAGGACAGGCGCGGACCGAAGGGGGGATCAAAGGGGGCATGACCCCTCCCCTCTCCACCCTAAAGTCAAATTGAAAAATATCAAACATTTGCCAAATAATAAGAGGAAATTTCTAGCTATAGCCCCTAACAGCGATATTATTCCATTTGTTTTACAGGTAATGTATACAATAAAATTGTGTCTTATGCAATAATGTTTATTTTATTCCAGATTCCTATTTTCTATAAATGAAATGATTGACCTTCTCTAAAATTTCAGACCGCGACCGCGCCTGGACTAGGGACAATTTACAATAACAAAAAATTCGTCTTGAAAAATCAAGTACACTTTTAAGACTGCATTTTCATTCCATCCGACATCCGATATCGTGGGTTAGTTAATAATGGGAATGTTCCCACTGTCAGCCCCCAGGCTACTTGAGAGCTGGGACGGACGGAGGAGGCAATTTAGGTGAGATTAAATCCCCAATGCTGCCAACCTTAAATCCCCAGTGCTGCCAACCGATTTCGGACCCGCCCGAGCGTGTATCACTCGCGCGAACTATTATCCAATGAGATTATTTACGTATCTAAAAATAGAACTCATTTATTCTTGTTTGGAGAAATTCATTATGAAGTATAAAAAATGCGTAATTATTATCTAAGCATGTTAAAATATTTTTGGAAATATTTTCCCTTTGCCATTTGTTCGTGTCTAAAAATAAATCATATTTATTTTTGTTGGATACAAATAAAAACTCTAAGAGACTTGCTGTTACTCGTATATCATAACATAATTTTGGCAAATAAAATATTTATTATTATTATTATCAAAAATAATAAAATTGTGTTTTGCAAGCTCAATTTCTTGGAGAAATTTATTCTCCGTCATTTATTAAGCTATGTAAAAATTAATGTTTGTTTGAGGCTTCCGCGCTTACTACACATACCTACCCGTAAACAATCGAAATAATTTATGTAAAAGTTATTTTCTAAAATTTGATCGTTATTGTTATAATTGTTGTTGGATATAAAAAATAAGAATATTTAAGTGAGATTTGTAAACACACTGCACAAGTGTATAGGGAAATGTTAGTCCAGCAATTTTTCACAGGTTTCAGTATTAGTAAATTAAAGATTAATAATAAATAAATAATATAACAGCAGCGCTGGCCGTCGTCGCCTCGATACAATCTTCTTATTCTTACCGTGTCGATCAAATTGTTTAGATAATTTTGGCCCAGAACCTAGCTACTTCGACTGCATTATCCGTGGCATCCATCAAGTCCTGCTGCGAGCAGGTGGCAGGGCAAGCAGGGCAGGACACTAGGTGGGCCATAGACTGCACCGTCCCACTCACACGCTCCAAATTTGGGTTCTCCGAAAATCCCCACCTGAACATATTTTCCTTACTGCGGCCAACCTGAGTCCGTAGTCTATTTAAAAACTTCCAGATTGGCCATGGCAGTCTATGTCCAGCCGGGAGGCTCTCAGAGATCAGAACATATGGATCTTGGAGTGGTGTTTTATACAATCATAGGCACTTTGAAAGCATAGGCAGCAAGGAGAGAAACAAAAGAATGTTGTGTTCGTATTATTGAATTTTTTTTTGTGGATGTTGGCACGACAATGACGCTTGAAAGACGCTAGGTCTCTTTCTTTCACGCTTATGAAATTTGACTTAAGATGTTATTTATAACAAATTACAGATGTAGTCAACAAGCCTTGTTTTAAAGAAAATAAGGTTTAAAATTGACTGCATTGGATCTATTCGAATATTGTTTTGCTAAATTGTAGTTCAATGCAAAAACTGTAAAGAATAAGAAAAGTATCAATTTGTTTGTGAACAAAGAGAAAATCCAGACAAAACGGTTCAATTTCCATTGCCTGAGCCCCGCAAATAACAGATCATGCGTATAAGTTCAATGCATATTGTTAGAAGTTATTTTGTTTGGTGCATTTTTCAAAGGAAATGTGGAAAGTTCTCAATAACAATTTATAACAATGTTCTAAGGACGTCTTTTGTGTTAGATTAATTTGGGATTTAAAGGGCTTAGATTCTTTATGAATGCGTAATTTGAAAGTATACTTATTTATAAGTTCTTTAAACTATTTACTACACAACTGTCAAGCGTGACGTGATATCAATTTTAGTTCTGCAGTGGACTGTACTAAATTTCAGCAGTAGTAGTAGTTTTCAAGTAAAAACTAACCCAAATTAATAGAAAATGTTATTTATACATTTTATTCATGAGAAAAGTGTTAAATGTTATTTAAGTTAAATTTTAAGGAGGTGTCTGTAAATCAGCAAATTAGCTGAGGCACCTTCCTATTCATTATTAAGTTTTATGTAAAGTTTGTCTTTTGACGCGTTTCGTAAACTTTTGAATAAATTGACATTTTAGGGATTTTTCCCTTCTGACTATTATTATTAAAGTCAATTAGGAAAAGAGCGTTGGTGGCCAAGTGGCTAGGGCCGTTGACTTCCATTCGCAAGTTCGCGGGTTCGAACCTCGGCATGAACCAACGTGTTTTCGATTTTCGAATTCATATGTAGGTACGTTTATTTGACGCTCTTACGGTGAAGGAAAACATCGTGAGGAATCCTGCACTGCACACACTTGCGAAGTAGTTTAAGGGTTGTGTGTGAAGTTGACCAACCCGCACTGGGCCAGCGTGGTCGACTAAGGACTATTCATCCTGATTAGGTAGGCTCGAGCCTCGGTGGGGACGCATATATGAGCTGTTAATGATGATTTAGGTAAACCCTGTATTTTAAAAACATATTTTTTTCTTAATAAAAATTCTCTCTATCTTTCCATCAATCTCATTCGTCCACAATAATTACAAAAACAAAAACCTCCTGCTAGTTCGAAATAGGCCAGTGCCCCAATTACTCCCACCTCACAATGGGGCACCATCAAAGGTCCTTGCGTTTAGCCATCTTTGACATGAGAGGGTGTGCTGGGGTGAGCCAACAGTCGGGAGATTGTTCGCCTGGGGCGCTTGTCGAGCATATTGGCAAACTCTATACTGTTACAGGCACCCATACTCCGTACTGCGACACTTATGCTCTTTATAAAATCCACATCGTTTGAGAAAAGTACATGCGAGCACAGAGCAATCAGTTTAAAATAAAATTTGCGCGCATGTTTATAAAGCAACCATGACTACTATTAAGTTCGATGTACCTCTACGAATTTATTTATATAAAACTAGCTTTCCCCTCCGCGACTCCGCCCACTTTAACAGTTTTTCCCGTGGGAATGATTTCTGATGTATAGGCTATATTATTGTAAAGTTTCAAAAAAATCCATTCAGTAGTTTTTGCGTGAAAGAGTAACAAACATCCTTTGCTCTCGGTTACTATCTACGGATGTAGTCGTTACATAAGCCATGTCAGAAGCCATAGGCGGCTCAATGATTCTGACACCAGGGTTTGTGAGGTAGGTTAACCTCGCAACCCATTCGCTAAGTAACTATGTAGTAAAATAATACATTTTTATATTTAAGTTTAGAAATACAATGCAATTGTGTTTGATCTTCAGTTTTAACATAGTACTTGGGAAATCTGTTAATTAATTGATGTTTAACAGTCAACATCAATAGGTATAGAAATTGCTGTTAAAGTAATAAAAATTAATGAACTCAGTTTTCCAGAAATATGCATTTAGTATTTTGATAAAGATAGTGTCTGTAATACTATACAGTTTGCTTTCCTACTACAGGAGCAAATTACGTGCGACCACAGAGCAAATCGTGCCTGTACCAGTATACAGTTTGGAAATACGCGGTCGGGGGCGCATTGCAAATAGGTTGCGGGGCGAAAAGGGCGCAATGGGGTGCTTTCTAAATTTAGGACATGTTTTTAAACTGATATTAACAAATAGCGAGGTATTTACCGGACTTTCGAAAGTGAGTTATGTTTACGACTGTATGTAGGTATAAATTGGCATGCTTTTTAGCCTAAACAGTTTGATGGATTTTAACATGTGACATATCGTAGAGTGACAATAGGTATATAAAAACTTAACTGTGTAAATAGACACCGTGAAATTTAATTAGTTGTTTATCCGCAACGAAGTACTCGTAAAACTGAACAACTTTCTAAGGAACATAGGTTGAAATCTCAAAATTAATATTCAACTTGTCTTTCAAAGTGACTGGTCACGTAATCGAAGTTTATACGCATACTAGCGACCCGCCCCGGCTCCGCACGGGAAAATGGGTATTGTGGGTTATCTTTAAGCATATTATGCATATATTATACATATAAACCTTCCTCTTGAATCACTCTATCTATTAAAAAAAACCACATCAAAATCCGTGGCGTAGTTTTAAAGATTTAAGCGTACAAAGGGAGGGACATAGGGAGGGACATAGGGACAGAAAAAGCGACTTTGTTATGTAGTGATAAGTAGGGTAGACCGGGGACAAAAGTAACAAGGGGTAATAGTAACATCGGCGATATTTTCACACATATACAACGCTTAAATGTGTGCGTCCGTCAGATCACGCGTCTACCGTGTCTCGACCTGCTCACCAATCGGCGGCGCGCTCGCTGTGAAACAGACGTGCTCAGAGGGAATTTTTGTTTTTCCACCACCACAAGTAAGTTTTTTACTCTGAATAACGCGCTTTTTTTGTAGTTAGTGAAGGATTTATAGCCAAATCATTGTAATCACTCTGTTGCTAAGATGATTGGCTGCCATAATTGTGATAATTCCACTGCTAAATTTCGATAGGTTTCTTGCAAATTTCATATTTTGTAAAATATACTACTTGAGGGCAATTGTAACAGCAGGGAAGGGGTCAATTGTAACGGTACAATCAACCCCGTGCTACAATTGACCCAACAGGTAATAATTTCATATTTTTTAAAATTTTCCAATAAAACAAAAACAATCGAATTTTACGTCGTATGTGATAGGTAATACTCTAAATTTTGTGTTTGGTTTTCCAGATGCCTCGAAAACGAATAAAAACTGATCGTGGCTCAAAAGACATTTTACTTTATGAAGAAAAATCAAATTTTCGACTGTCCTTCTCCTGCTGGTGCATATTTTTTGAGAGTGATTCATTTGCTTAGTGAGCAAATCATGTTCGTTATAAGTCCATTTTATTAAGTATTTTTTAAATTCAGGGACGGTTGTAACAGGGGCAATTGTAACTTAATACAAAAAATAAAATAGTGTTTTTATACGTTTTACTGTCGTTATTCAACTAATATTAATCCTCAGAAGTTGTATTTGGCCCAAAGCGTTCCTGTGATTACTTAAAGTTAATTTTTATTTTGTTTAAAGCTACTAACAATCTATTTTAATTTTGTTAAACTTTCATGTTGATTATTTAATAAGTTTATGAAAACAAGTTTCCTTATAATTGAGACTGATAAACAAGTGATTAAACTACGAAAAAAAGTGAATAAAAGTGGTGATATTAATCTACTCTGTCTTTTATTGTCTTTTAAAATGTTGTTACAATTGACCCACACTAGGGGTCAATAGTAGCAGTGAGACCCCTTGAATTCAAACTGGATTTTCGGTACGATAAATGCAATTTAAGTGTAATTCAAAAATAAAAGCATAAAGACAATGAAATTAACCTACTACCAAATGATCCAAACTTTGGATAAAGCGAGTAGATTTCGTGTTATAGGTAATTTAACAAAAAGTGTTACCATTGTCCCCGGTCTACCCTACTTTAAATATTATTTTGAAATTTTCAACATATTATTATTATTATGTTCCTTAAAAAGTTGTTCAGTTTTATGTGTCAATATCAAAAGCAAAAGGTTTTCATTTGAAGCAAGGTTTTACAAATCACTTTTCGACGTTGTGACGACTGTGGAGTTTCTTCAAGCGAGTTCTTCTCCACAGAAGACAGCCAAATTGTGAACTCGCCTCGACGTCGAAAAGTGATTTGTAATATCTTACTTCGAATAAAAACTTTTTAAATTTTGAATTTTTTGAATCCTATTCATATTGCTCAAATCCTACAATTAGTATGCCTATTATTTAATTTGTAAGTTAAGAATAAACAACCAGTTATATTTCACTGTTTAGAAAATAACCTTTCAAGGTTTTTTATATAAATAATTCGAAATCTAAAACTAGAAAATAAAATGACGTGTAACGAGAAAGTACAGCTAAACTCTCAGAGTTGCCAGAGCCTAATGAGTTCCAAACACAATGTTGCCATGCCGAGCACGCGCCCCTAACGACACATATGTTATGCGCACGGCGAATAAATAATTACTTTTCTTAGTAAGCTGGATAACATATTCAGTTATAAAGTTTGGTTAAAATTTTGTAGGATTTTTCAATTATGTAATGTTTATTAAAACAAATTATTTCCATTTTCATGCTTGTAATTTCAATTTTCTCGGCAAGATTTGCAACTCATTGTGCCATTTATGTCCCTTTACGCCAATTAAAATTACGAGCGACGAAATTTAGAATACTTGCTAGAACAAGCTCAGGGTACAAAGAGATGGACCAGGCCTTAGCCCAGCGTAGGATTTTTGGTTGGCAAGATGGGTCAAGTAGGTATCCAAGCTATAAATTTAACTTAAGAAAAGGTTGTATGGCCTTTGAATCCTTTGCCAAAATATATCGAGGTTCAATACTTACAAAATTTCAAAAACATTACTTTTTCATTTCCAAGCAGGACCAAATTTTATTTTAAAAAATCTCAATTCAAAAGAAAAACAAAGAAAGACTCATTATCTCACTCTTATTACGTTTGATTCGACAGACAATTTTGAATTTCAGATAATACTTTGACGAAATTAAACGGTGTAATATTGCAATGAATTCGGCGAGTAATCTCCGCAAATCAACTTGTTCATCTAAACGAACTAGGCCCTTAATTTGGTATTTAAACTGGGCCAAGTTCCGATTCTAATTTCAGATTTGCGCTGAAATTCGAATTAACAAACACTTTGATTTGAATCAAGATTTATCTTTGAGCTATCATCAAGTTGCTGTTGAAGTCTCGTTTACAACATGCCAGTAGATAGTTCATTACTACGTAACTTTATTAGCTTCGACGTCGAAAAATGAATTTGGAAAATCTTACTCGTACTTCGCAATTCGAATACACCTTCGACATTATTTAAGTAGCTTTTTAAACTGTTATTTTTAGTTCTTAATTATGTTTATGGAAATAAAAGACAGTATGATAAAAGACGTTTCTTTTCAGATTAATAAAGAAGGGATAGCATGCTGTGTGTTATTTTTAAATTAACTTTTGTGGTAATATTTAGACAGTAAAACCTATGTAATTAATGTAATAGCAGTATTTTTAAATCGGCCACTACGCACAGAAATATTCATAGATCTTATAGAACAAATTAAAATAACAACGTAGAAAAAAAAAACTATATTTTTTTATATAAAGGGTTCGTCATAATGTATCAAACACAAATTATTTGGCTAGAAATTCCGAGGAATATTATTTATTACTAATGGGTGCTTTGAGGATCAAACTAAATGAATCTGGAACTTTTAGTCAACAGATGTTTCGATTTTGATAGGAGATTTTTATTGTACGCATTGTCGATAAATAGAGTTATTTTATTTTTAACATTATTATTATTTTGGATCTAGTTAAGTTTGTAATCCAAGCCAGTGTCACTGTCTCACTGTACTGGCGCAGTGTAAACAGTTTTATAGAGCCATCATCGAATTAATGCCGTCTGAATGGCAGTGAAGGATAGAATTAATGAAGACGCCAACGACAGACCAAGCCGGTTTTGTTTCAAGCTAAAACCGGTGGAAATGTTATTAAGTTACGCCAATCCATTCCAAACCTGCCCTTTATAGTCAAAATCTTGTTTTAGACCTACACAAAGATAGGTATTGTGTAGATAAGGTACTTACCTATTTTATTTACTAAACCTAATAAAGTGATACAAAGTATACTCTACTCAACTTGTCGTCGTTAAATTAAAATACTTAAATGACTTGAATAATATATGTGGAGGCATGTCACACATGGCTTTCTGACCCCAAACTAGGCAGCGCCTGTACTATAGGTGGCAGACAGCTGATATACTATTTAAAACAAAGTCGTGTTAGTTACACCATTTATAACTCGAAATCGGCTGTACTTACCAATTTTTATGATCTTTGTTTTAATTTATTCGTCCCCATCCTCGTCAAATATAGGCAAATAAAATATTGATTAAGTTTTCTATAATATAAGTTAAAAGCAAAACAAATTCAAATGCAGATAGAAGAAAATCACGGAGTAGAGAGGGAAGAAAAAAATACACGACTTTTTTTTTTTTTTAGCATTTTGCCCTGTGCAGCCAGATTTTGTGTGCCAGTAGTGTAGTTCTTTTTTTTTCTTATAATCCATAATATAATGGTGGGAAAGCTTCTACTATTTAAAAATATCTCGATAACATTTTCAGCAGTTTCTAATTGAGGTAAGTAATTTTAAAACATAATTAGGTGCAAATTTGTTTGAAATTAATCCTCTGGGACCTTCTTTTCACATTTGTGTGACCTAAATTAGCGAAACGAGGATACCTGTTTTATTTTACCATTTTCTGCTTTATAAAGGAAAGTGGGTAATGTAAATTTTATGTTCACTGCTCTCAGAGGCTCCTTTGACCTATTTTTGTTTCTAAAATAACATTTTATACTTTAATTGATAGGTACTCGTACCTAAATATTTTTTCTCAAAAGAATTATTTTCTCTGTTGGATGTTTTGAAAGAAACATTTTTTCATTTCAATTATGCGGTTCCTGAAACAATTTTTTTATAAACACAATAGAATGCCATAAAATAAATTAATATTTATTAAATTATAAACCGTTTTTCTATTCTTCTTCGCAGATAACACAATCTTATAAAGTAGTGTATTTTATACCCATTTTCTTTTTAAAACCAAAATATGAGTAATCGAAATTTTTTTTAAGTAAGACATCTTTGATTTTCACATTGTAACCAGAAAAACGGTTAAGTTTCCCTACTAATAGTAATAATGCGAGAGTAACTCTGTTTGTCTGTTTGTTACACTGTAAGAATTGTAATAGAATACATTGATACTCTGTATTATATTTAAGATCCACTTTCAGGTAAGTATTCTTGCAAATTATTATTTTTTATTTCTACACGCCTAAATTATTATACAGGGTGTTTGGAAGCTGGGTGCAAAGCTTTAACGTGTTGTTAGTATAGACCATTTAGAACCATATCAGACCATACTAAGCTTTCATGACGCATGATTTTATATTTTACTCAATATTGACTATTTTTGTTGAAAAAATCCAAAAGTTTGCAGTTACCTGCAAATAATGGCCAATCTGGAAGATAAGTGAGTTATTTATTATTTTATTAAACGTTCATTAACTTAAAATCTCTGTAACAAAATTGTTTCATGACACAGATGCGTACATTATGTCTCATTTGATTGTTAATACATTACTTTATTTAAATAAAATAAATAATAACTCACTTATGTTCCAGATTGGCCAATATTTGCAGGTAATTGCATACTTTTGGGTTTTTTCAACAAAAATGCTCAATATTCGGTAAAAAATAAAATCATGCATCATGAAAGCTTAGTATGGTCTGATATGGTTCTAAATGGTCTATACCAGCCATTCTCAAAGTGTGTTCCGTGGAACCCTGGGGTTCCGCGATACTTCTGTAGGGGTTCCGCGAGAATTTAGAAAAAAAGGTCATGTGTACAATTCACACGTGGTAGAAGTGAAACTTTAAAAAAATTTGGCTTTAAGATAATGAGACGAATGTAAAATTTCGGGAAGAGTATAATGGTAGGTTTTAGTAATGATCATAGTGATACAACAACACTTCCTCGCAGAGTGTCCAATGTTTTCGATGCCCAGATGGGAGATTATAGGTACAGACAGGATAGAAATGAACGAATTAGCTGAACCAACAACGTTAGGAAACATCTTAAAGATTTTGTAGGGCTACCAGTAGGTTTGAGGGGATGACGCAGGGGCAGCAGCAGTAAAACCAGAGCACCTTGATGGTGCCATGATGCTGAGTAGAGGCAGAACTACTACTCTTCGCGAACCTGATAGAGGAGGAACAACTGTAGGGCAAGCTCTCAAATCCCTCGGGTGTAGGGCGGGCTGGGGCGGTGCGGCGGGCTTGCGGGGTGGGGGCCCGGTAGAGGCACCTAGCCGACACCGTGGCCATCCGCCCGCGGCTCGTCCGTCCGCACTCCGCGCATTCCCGGTTACCGTACTTGCGACTGGGGGCCAAGGGAAGCGGACCGCGCGACACATTCTTAAAGGCGATGCGCGCGGATAGGAGGGAAAGCTTAGGTACTACAAACGGATGAGTGGCATCCTCAGGCTGGGATTAGGAGTGAAATAGTTCCTATACCGGGAGCTGATCACCCGTCTGCGCCACTCACAGACGTCCCCCACATAGATAGTGATACAGAGTTTGATATCTCCCCGATATCTAGGTACTTGTGACTGTTACATTGTACTTTTATTATGATTATTATTAAGAATACACTTTTGAAAACTGTTGTTTTATTGTAGGGTTCCGTCAAGTATTTTGCTTTTTAAAAGGGTTCCGTCACCAAAAAAGATTGAGAACCGCTGGTCTATACTAACAACACGTTAAAGCTTTGCATCCATCTTCCAAACACCCTGTATTATCTAATTGTTGGAAAATTATTTAAAGAGCTCTCTACTCCCCATTTGGTTGTTTGCAAAGTCCTAGAAAGAAAAAACCATACAACTATCGCCTGATTTATAAATGATTCAGATCACATTTCCCGATTCGTCTATGGAAGAGAAAATATGTGTTTTTGTTTCTGACGGTGCGCCTTATATATGGTGAAAGCTGGTTAAGCTCTAAGATTCTACCCAAAATTGCTAAATAAATAAAATAAACCTAAATTGTAATAATAAATGGTTACTTGATATGCATATTTTATGCATGTTTCGCCCTTTTTAAGTGCATTTTAGCATGCATATTTTGGCATTTTGATAGTGCATATAATCCGATGTATAATCATCACTAAAAGTAATGTGACCAAGTATACATATAACATCCTGGAATGTGCCTAACATAAAATGAATTTAAAAGTAGAACAATCGAAATTCAAAACAAGTTAAGCATAAATACTGGCCGCTAACAGGCTCATTATATCCGACCGAACAAACAACTTTTTCAACCGAACGAATGCGAATACAAAAGTTGTACTGGTTTAAACGCGGATTCGCGTGTAAATATCGAAAGTTCACGATTTCATTTCCTCTCTCACTCCCTCCCCCACCCCACTAAGGGGGGGAAGGGAGAGGGGGAATGCTTTTCATAACTCATTTCATCGCCCGAGTGTTGTCCGGTTTTGTGTAGGGTAGGGGTTAATGTTACGGGAGCGAGTACAAATTGTCAATGAGAGGAAAATATATTTATAGAAATTCAATTTGGTAGATCAATTACTGTTTTGATGAAGGGTACTTTAATAGTTGTTTTCATGTTAAAAGTTTCTTTCTATTTCTGCCAAAGTCTTATGACAAATTAATAACAGCAAAATCTTTGTAACCTGCGTTCAGGTACGTTATAAAAAAATGTTTTAAAAAACATTAACACAACGTTACAAAGTTGCAAAATCTACGGCATCACCCAATTAAAATACACCTATTATTTTTAGATAAATGAAGTTACTTGTGCTTAATATTTTTTCTCCACTCTTTTAATGTCTTTTGTATGAAAAATACATAAATATTTTAAAAAACTTCAAATGTCAATAATTTTTTGTCTTAATATATCTATTTAATTTAGTCTACATTAAAATGAAAAATTTACATCGTTGTCGTTGTTAACAGTCCATATATGTCCCCACCGAGGGACTTATGCTTACCCCAAATCAGGATGAACATGCCTTTTTTACATCACACTCACATTGTTATTTAATTTTAATAAAATTACACATTAAAATTTCAAACATGTCTATTCTATATGTGTTATTTACGTTGTATTTGACTTCAACTCCCTCCTTTAACTTCGATTAACATCCCTTGTATTAATAGTGGAACTAAACCGGCGTACGTCCGGGTTTAAACCGGACCGTGCCGTCCGGTGGCGTCCGGCAACTTTTCTATACGGATTATCTACACCACGCCAGTGAAATAATAAATACTGTGCTACAGTTTTAAATCGAAGCGAATAATAAACTTACATATGATAAAAATACTACATCTATTCACTCCCTACTCCCCTCCACTCCCCACCCACGAAACATACTCTTTTCTCCCTCTTCTTCTCCTATCTTATCTTTCTACTTCTATTTTTGGCGAAAACGACGAAAAAATTTTTTATCTGACCTTAAACAAGAGCATTGAAATATACACACAATTAATACTGCACAGAGGACAGTAATTTAATAATTATACGTATAATTCGTTAATAGCTCATATACGTCCCCACCGAGGGGCTCGAGCCTACCCTGATGGTAGGGTGAATAGGCCTTAGTCGACCACGCTGGCCCAGTGCGGGTTGGTCAACTTCACACACTACCTTTGAATTTCCTCCCAAGTGTGTGCAGGTTTCTTCACGATGTTTTCCTTCACCGTAAGAGCGTCAAATAAACGTACATTATGAATTCGAAAATCGAAAACACATTGGTACGTGCCGAGGTTTGAACCCGCGAACTTCTGAGTGAAATACAACGGGCTTAGCCACTTGGCCATCGACGCTCTCTACGTATAATTATTGACATTATATTTTCGCATTGTGATTTCCAAATTACAATCATTATTAATCACAATTTTTCTTTTAGCACATAACAACATTAGCACATAGTAGAAGCACAGATAATATAATGGTAGAAGTATGCTTCTACTGTATACTACTACATAGCACAAGCTCAGGCTTAGTATAGGCTCCAGGCTCTTTCAGATATGATTGTTAAGTTCATGTAGTTATAAGACCCATAGTATAAGCTTAAATAAAAGTATAAGTATGTATCTGAAAGAGTGAATAAATAAATTTTTAACGTTAGTTGTCATTGTCACGATGGGAAAATTTGAAAAACGATAAATACCTACCGCTAGACAAAACTTCACATTGAGCCGTTCGTATCATTATCAAAACTGTACCTAAGTACTGTAAAAATAATAATTATGCTGGAATAGTGTAAACACGTTTCGGTCCGGTCTGGCACGGTCGCCATTTTTGAATTGCAAATGTTCAGATAGCGAGTTTAATAATTAGTAAAGTGTCATAATGTGGACGGAGTTAGCTGAACTATGCTATTGTTCAGTAGTTCAGCGCTTTGAACAATAGCAATATTATGCGTTTTATATACGAGTAACGTCACTAATGTTAGTTACGGGAATAATTTCACTAAAATTATGAATTTGAAAATGAGGACGGATATTTTATTGTTCTGCTTCTAGATTTGAATTGATTTGAGAGTTTGACTTACACAAAAAAAGTTTTTTATTTGACACGAATAAAAGGAACGAAAAGGAAAATGAATAATTCGAAGTAAGAAACTAAGGCTGTTAAACCAATGGAAAAAATACAAAAAGATTTGAAAAATATGTTTTACCACAGGATATATCAAGGTTGCCTGGTAGAAATTGCTTCCTTTAGCAATACGGCCGCCTACATGTAGAATAATGTATATTCTATTCTATTTTATTCTATATCGATTGGTTGCATAGTTTATTTTTTCTATTTTGACTGGTTGCCATCTTCTATTTGTATATTATTTTGTTTGCACTCTTTGGTATAAGAAGACTAGTATTATAATAATATTGTAATATTTTTAAGCGTGTTTTAAAAAAAAGAGGAGAATTCAAAAGATGCGATCCTGTAGAGTTTCTTCGGCGGGTTCTTCTCCACAGCAGCGCACACATTGCGCGAATCCGCCAGTTATCGCATCGCCTCTTTTTTATTGCCTAGACTTATACTAGAGTAGCCGAGAGTAGTAGAGACAGCCGGTCCTGGTTTGAGCATAGTTTTTTAGCTTCTTATATGAATAACGCCATTAAGTACCTACTCTGAGGGAGCCAATAATGAATAAATAAATTTTGTTTTTTTTTATTATTTAGATTGCTGCTGAAACGTAGGTAAAATAGACACCACCGTTTTGGTAAATAATATGTTTTTTGGAGCTCAACGAAAAAGGAAAATAGTACCAAAAATAATAATTTATTATTCATCTTCTTCATCGATGACTAAGCATTTAAGTATTATTCACCATCAATGCGTAAAGCCCAACTAAAAAAATAAAAAACCTTGCCATATTTCGGAATTTCTATGGTACTAATTTTAAAATTAAAACGTTGCCATAAACATAAAAATATACACGTGGCGCCCAAGCGGCCTTTTAATTTCCCTGGTCAGGTTTTAAAAAAAATAGAACTATCGAGCTTTTTATTAAACGAAAATCTTACATAAGTTTCTTTAACTTTAAAATCTATTTGTGTTACGAATCCATACTTTATTCTCTTAAAACGGAAGCGGAAGTGAGTGAGAAGCGAGATAACCTCATCTTTTCTAAACCAACGCCTTGGCTGAATTATATATAGCCTTAGCGCCTTACACAGGTTTCAGGAACGTCCGCAGACGATTAATTGTTATTAAAGATTAAATCGAAGGCTTGTCAAAACTTACATACAATTATAATCTAAAAAAATGTTTTTATTTGTTTAATATTGCATATTATCTATTTTTACTCTTCCCAAACAAGCTCAAGGATTTCATTTTTAGCTTCGATTAATGAATTAAAAATGTATATTTAGCAATGTGGCAAATAAGCATCTGTCTATATATTTATCGTTTATAAAAATTGTTCATGGTAAAAACTGATATTTCTTACGGTTATAAAATATAGCCTAAAGTAGCCAGATTTTTATGTGTATGTTGCTACTTTTACATCCAATACCAGTCTACTGCTGAGTTAAGCTAAGATTAATAAATACGAGGTTGGTCGAATTTTTAAGCCCCGAAGACAAAGAGGGGCTTTATAATTTTGACGTGTGTGTCTGTCTGTCTGTTGCCTCGTAGCTTCTAAACTGATACGCCAATTTTGATTTAGTTTATTTTATACAAATACCACGGTAAATATCCCGTTTTTAATCTTAATAGTTAGTTTGTTTTGTTTGCAAGGTGCCACAATCGATAGTGTACTTAGCTAAGATCCAAGAAAATATCTTCAGCCATTTAAAGACTATCAGCTATTTTCTAGTTGTTGGAAGGATTTAGTAATGGTTTTGTGGCGGGAGTTTTAAATTTTTTTATGTCGTCCAAAAAAAAAAAAAATGATGTTTTCAACTCGAAATAATAGTCCAAGTTACACTAAATTACCGTTATACGAGTAGGATGGATAGGAGTAGATCGCTTTGGAAGTTACATACCTGAAACAAAAACAAACATAATTTATTATTTATTTATTATTTATATTATTATTTGGATTACAGAAACACACAAAAGTAACTTATTTTTTAGCCAAAAACCTCAACTGTTTGACAAAATCCTCCTCCAAAGATATCCCATTTCACAATACAATAAAAATAAGTAGATTGTGTCGCTAGATTAGAAAAATATGATTGTCCTTTAATTAGCTAACTCGTTTAAAAATGCTCGTCATACTCATCATCACTGCGTATTGTACGGCTAAAATAACACTGAAATAATCTACATAGTAAAAAAATATTTTTACTTTTTTAATTCTGAAATTTCTTTAGTCATGTTGTACGACACTTTTACGAGGTTTCAACAGTCTAGATCTACATTTTTAAACAATCATAAATTAGCTACTCGTTTACAAATGCTCGTCATATTCATCATCACTGCGCATTGTACGGCTAAAATAACACTGAAATAATCTAAGTATATAGTAAAAAAATATTTTTGCTTTTTTAATTCTGAAATTTCTTTAGTCATTTTGTACGACACTTTTATGTTTCAACAGTCTAGATCTACACTTTTGAACGAACATAACTATAATAAAATAATAATAATAATAAAAATATTTATTTCAATAAAAGATCTTATAACTACGAAACAGATTTGGAGAGGCCTCCTTTTAAGCATATAAAAATGCCTGTGCCAGGATGCCTCGCTCTTCCATAACATAATATTAATAATCTTATTTACATCTTTTTGACAATGGATTGTGTGTGTGTGTGTGTGTGTGCATGTGTGCACTATAAACATAGTAAAATAGCTATCTGCGTCGCGGCTCCGCCTGCGTTAGCAGTTTTTCCTCAATCAGCAGGTCAATTCTATCTTAGTACTATATTGAAATAAAATCGGTTCAGTAGTTTCGGAGCCTATTCAATGTAAAAAAACAAACAATCAATCTTTCCTCTTTTTATTATTAGTATATTATATTAAGTGATTGTAGACTATTGAATAGTAAAAAAATATTCGGTGGCCTAGTGGCTAGGCCCGTTGACTTCCATTCCGAAGTTCGCGGGTTCAAACCTCGGCACGTACCAATGTGTTTTCGATTTTCGAATTCATATGTACGTTTATTCGACGCTCTTACGGTGAAGGAAAACATCGTGAGAAAACCTGCACACACCTGCGAAGAAATTCAAAGGTTGTGTGTGAAGTTGACCAACCCGCACTGGGCCAGCGTGGTCGACTAAGGCCTATTCACCCTGGTATCAGGGTAGCCTCGAGCCCCTCGGTGGGGACATATATGAGCTGTTAACGAGACTATTGAATAAATAAAAAAATAAGAAAAGGAAGGTATGCATTAGTGGCATATAGCGAAAATGCAAGATTTACTTGAAGCTGAGTCAAAACAGATGCATATTGCATCTAGATCGAAACAACTCAACTACGACAGCAAACTTGATTTATTCATTAAACTACCGTTGATCGCTGATCTAACTTTTAACGACCCAAAGAGTGTCTCCTGGCACAGTTTCACGGAAATCTGGATCACAAAGCAGATGACGATATTGCAACCAATGGGAGCACAATGCAGGTACGACGTGGCGCGACGCGATTGGCGGATCGCCAGCGCCAATTAGTGTGTTAAGCGATACTGCGATGCAATGTTGCCATGCTTATAGACAACACGTCTTTGGCGGCATTTTTTAATTAAGAACTGCGCAGTTGAGGAATTTTAGAACCGAAAGGCGCTTAATCACATAGGATAAAATATAATGAAAAACACATACAGCCACTGACCCCAAACTAGGGGCTATACTATGGGTGTCAGACAACCAACAATATATATACATGTATAAATATTCAACATCCAGACAGTCAAATACAAGTGCTCATGGCACGAATGTTTAAATTCATTCAAGCAGAGTTTTATGAAGAATGGAATCCATGACGTATCGTCATCATGACATCAGTCAATACGACGCCGCCGTCAATTAGTGCATTTACTTTATTGTACGTCATGGATGTGACGTCACGGATTCACAATCGATACATCAGAACTGGGATATCCTAACAAGCAATATTGCCATTAACTGGCTTGCGTTGATTGGACTAACCTTGGTCCTTGCCGAACAAAACAATTAGAAGGTTGAATAAAATATTACAAAAACAACTATAAGATAAGTAAGCGTCGATACGATAAAAAAAAACAGTTTTTAATACAGTTGCTCAAAACGTGGCGTATTGCAGGGTCGTATAGTGTTCGGGAAGTGGGCTATTACACACTCGTGCTTTTTTTTTACCTTTCCCGCACTCGTGCGTTCTCTTTCCCAACTGTCAAAATAATGCCTATTAAAAAGAAAAACCAACCATGAAGTTTTTACTAAAAAAATCATAAAAGTTTTTATGATTCATGCAAATACTTATATTTCTAAAAAGGAGCTACTAATTTGTTTCAATATCAGATTTAATTATTGGATTAAATGAGTTAGGTTAGGTTTCATCATTTCATCACATTAAATTTCATTTTCATTTCATATCAATATAAACTTTCTACTGAAGACTTGGCTGTATAGGCATAGTTCTTTTTGCATACCAGAATGGGCGAAGAAAAAAAGTTAGATGAGTTTTTTTTTTGCGTTTTGGCAAATATTATATTGTGTTTTTATTATTTTATATTTTATTAAATTGGTTCATTTTTTCGCAACTGTATTAAAAATAGTCGTTCAGTACACGTGCGGAACCGTCATTGCAACTTGTTCCGACTGTCAACCCTCGCCTTCGGCTGCGCCTCGGCTCTGGTGGACATATTATGTCGGAACTCTTTGCAATGACATCCTTTCCGCACTTGTAATGAAATATACATTTTTTTCTATTTGCGTTTTGGCGGAACCACTGCACTGGTCCTCAGTAGGTACTAATTAGTTTTGACATAGAAAAAAGGTTTTGTGTCGAAAAAACCTTTTGACTATGGCATTATTTGAAAAATAATCTATCCTAATTAGAATAATGTAGATAGAGATAATGTAGATATGAAGATAGAGAAGGAGCGGGCTCTTCTGCCACATGCATTCTTATGCTTAAGAGAAGGATCCTGCCACTAGCTTTAAGAGAAATTGTGGTAAAAGTAAATAATATTTCTTGACATATTTTTTATTGTTTTTTGAAAAGTTATCTACGAGAGCGTAATTAGCACCTTTACTACAAAATCTGCTTTTTTGCCACTAGGTCATAGAGATCGTATCTTTTAGTAAATACTAGCGACCCGCCCCGGCTCCGCACGGGAAAATGGTTATTGTGGATTATTCTTAAGTATATTATGCATGTATTATACATATAAACCTTCCTCTTGAATTCCTCTATCTATTAAAAAAAACCGTATCAAAATCCGTTGCGTAGTTTTAAAGATTTAAGCGTACAAAGGGAGGGGCATAGGGACATAGGGACAGAGAAAGCGACTTTGTTTTATACTATGTAGTGATAATTTAACATTTCTCACATTATTGGCGAAATAATACGTGCATATAAACTGGATTGCGCTCAACCCAATCATGCATGATTGAAAACACATTTTGATCCAATACGAAGCGAATTTGCGGTCTGAATGTCGTCACCATTTAGTTCTGATTTTAGGCATTCATAGTTTATTTGTATACAAATACATATTACGCTGATAAAATATGTTTTTGTTTATTACCTATAATAATGTACGGTATTCTGGTTAATTTATTACTGAAATTCATTTAAAAATATAAGTCTTAATTATAATGGCGACTGCAACCATTTTATAGTTTTTCTGACATTTTGTCATCAATATGCCATTGATTTATCGAATTTAATATTAGCTCTGATTTTATTTTGCAACGCTTCGAAAAATATCTTTAACATCCCACTTTCATATATTTCTATGTACCCAATTACCTACAGAACATTCCAGCACATAAACCCCCGAAATATAGTCGTTGCCCTTACTCCCTTCTAAAAAGTGTTACCGTAAATTGCACCCTGGTGCATTGGGGATCGCAGTTGTTGTCGTAAATTAAGTAAATAGTAAACACTGCTGTACGTTCTATTGACCATACTCGTACTAATATTATAAAGAGGAAAGATTTGTATTTTTGTGAGTCTGTATGTTTGTAATGAATAAACTCAAAAACTACTGAACTGATTAAAAAAATTCTTTAACCATTAGAAAGCTACATTCACCCTGAGTAATAAAGGCTACCTTTTATCGCGGGAAGATGCTTCATTCCCGCGGGAAAAGCTGTTAACGCGGGCGGAGACGCAGCGGAAAGCTAGTTTTATAATCTTAATAAACTTCAAATTTTGTTTTAAAGTAAAGCGATAGAAATTGTCAAATAAAACTGTTTAGAACAATAGCGCTGATTATTCTGCTAAAATCAATATACACTCAGTTATTACTTTGCTAATTGAGTTGCATGGACGGCCGTTGGCGCGTCGCCAGCGGGGTCGGCTTTTCACTTCGGTCGGATTATACGGCCGTTGCATCATCACATCACGCTAAACCAGGGGTGGTAAACTTAGATAAATATAGAAAAAAAAAACATTAAATTATAATTATGGGGATTTTTTTATTATTGACCAGTAGAAAAAAGAACTTTCTTATCACCCGTAGGTTTAATTAGTTTTTTATGGATACATACCGATTTTTATTAATTTATGATTAAACGTTTTGCAGAATAAAAAAAAGTTATTTTGAATGGGACTGGTCTTCATTCTACTGAACTGTATCAAAATATTTGAACTGCGTGAACTCGTGATATTAAACAAAACTTTGTACCTATAATTATCTCTAATTTTAACACATTTTTTTTTCGGTTTATATTATCGCTTATGTAAAAGGCAAATAGTTCAAAGCCCCATACAGTCTAGTCTAAAGTACTGATGATAGGAGAAATCAAAGACTGGTTAAATTCTTGAGGAAATTCAAATGAATGCTTAGGTATATGATTTAAATGTAAATCATGTTACTTACATAACCCAAAGCATGTAAGTAACGGTAAATACATAATTCATGCAACAAGACGCAATGTAGGTAATTCATCTCAATCCTTAAATCAGCAGAAATTCCTGCAAAGGAGAATGAAATAAAATATTTAGTGAGCGAAAACAATATGATTAACTAAAAAAAATTCCACCCCTGCACTATAAACTTAGTTGTTGTACGTCTAAAAACATGATGCATCGACAATTTGGAAGCAATTTCGAAGCGTCGATGAAAATGATGTTGTTTTTAGAGCGAACTGACATTAAGCCGGCTATTACAATAGTCGATCAGTGTTGACTAAAAACCCGTTGATGAACAATATCAAAGCCATTTGATGTAGTTATCGATAGCAATGTGACGTCAATGTTGCGTGTTATCGATGGTCACATAATTGGGTTATGATTGGTTTGAACTGTGTGTGTTTTTAATTGAGTTTCAAAGTTTAATACCTACATACTCGTACATTTATAGTAGATAGTAAGCAGTAATGATTATTACACCATATGGATGTTAAATATTTTTATCTATCGTCGACCTGTAGCTAAAGAACAGAAGAAGATGAAAGAAAATAAAGAAGAAAAATATAGAAAAGTACAATATTTGTTTGTTTGTTTGTAGCTACTCTGGCGATGTTTCGATTTCATAATAACCTAACATTCTGGCAGTTCTAAAATAACCATGTAATTTTTGTAGGTCTCCCGTATCTGGTCATTAAAATTTTAGCTAACTTAGGTATATTACGTAAAAAGAACAAATACTATTTCTACACATTTTTTCAGTAAGATCTTCATTTCAGTTTTAGTAAAATTATTCATATGAATAATTAATATGAATATGATTATATTCAACCATGTCTTTTATTTTCTACATGATCATAATTTAAAGCCGGAACAGTAAAATAAAAATCCTGCGATGGGGGCGCCACGTGTATAGTTTGTTTCTTTCTGGCAACGATTTCCATAATAAAATTAGGTTCTTATAAATTCTGTAACATGTCAGGTCGGGCTGTAACATCGACAAGGGAAACATAAAATTATTTTTGTTCCAACACTAGTTACGCGCTGCGAGATTGTCCATTGATTTTAGATTAGTGCCCATGCCGGCTGATTCGGTATTATGACGTAACCACTATCATAGTGCATTGTTCGAACGCAGTAAGTGATTATTTGATAAGCGAT
Source organism: Teleiodes luculella (assembly GCA_948473455.1). Classification (NCBI taxonomy): domain Eukaryota; kingdom Metazoa; phylum Arthropoda; class Insecta; order Lepidoptera; family Gelechiidae; genus Teleiodes; species Teleiodes luculella. Next base: position 15,648,903 of record OX419586.1, read on the forward strand.
CAATTCTGGTCTGCTCACCCCGTTAGGGAAAAGAATGGTTAATATCACGTTTTATATCATAATAGTTACGAAAATATCCGTGAAAGCTTTAAAAAGTAATAAAGAGCTTAGGTGCATTATTTCTACAGTAAATAATCCTTATAGGTTTCCTGGTAGAGATCGTTTAGTCGAGAAAGGACTAATTATATAAATGACTAATAGTCTATTATGGACTAATTCTACAAACGACTAATTCTATAAATGCCCAATTCTAGAAAAGACTAATTCTACAAAATGACCAATTCTATTAATGCCTAATTCTACAAATGACTAATTATATTTCTACCTTAGCAATAAGGCTGCCTTTTGATTCTTGTATGTGCCTTTTATTGCTTTTTTCTGCACTGTTTCAATGTACTATTGGATTGAGGCGTCAAAACTGATGTTTTACTATAAACCCTAAAAACTATACGAGCTAGGTATTGCAGTTATTGATTGTTAGTTAAGAAAGGTAAAACTGACAGCTATAATAATTATTCTCCATAGTTTTGTCTGACTAAAGAGAAAAATATCATGTAATCTTGTAAAAACTCCTACAAGGTATGAACAACTGAACCTGCATGTCGTTTACAGATTCATAAACTTTGGAGGCCTAAATTAAAACATAAGTATTTTGTGAAACATAAAAATGTGTGTGTGTGCCTTCGGGTAGATCAAAAAAATCTTAAAAGTTATTTAAAAAAAAGCCCGACCAGATAAATAAAAAACCTCGCCATATTGCGGAATTTCAATGGAACTAATTTTATAAGGGAAATTGTTGCCATAGTCGTAAAAATATACACGTGGCGCCCCCAGAGCAGGTTTTTTATTTCTTTGGTCAGGCTTTACCCAATTTATTATCCAGTACATACAATGAATAGGTACGTGTTTACCTTGAAAGTTCATTCCAAAGACAGATTAACTAGACTACCACTATTCAATATTCAAGACTCATTCCCGCTGAGGTATTTATTTTGAACTTTCATCTCTTTTTCTTGTCTGCAGATAATAGGAGCAACAAAAAGCGATCTGTCTCTTTCCAACTAAGGTAACGGCCACAACAACTAATTTCACACGGCACATATATTAAAACAGACTTCATTAAGGATTGAACAGGCAATAACAGGCCGAATTAAGCTCCCTCTCTTTTTTGGGTGGGTTGCCATTGTTGGCGTTTGAACAAACTAAAGTTTGACCATCATTATAATCTCAAAATTTAAGTTAACAGTTTTTCCCGTGAGAATGAGGAATTTTCCCGCGATAATTGGTAGCCTATGTTCTTTACTAAGGTTTATTCTATCTTTGTGCCAAGTTTTATCAAAATCGGTTTAGTAGTTTCGGAGCCTTTTCTTAATTATTAGAATTATTTTAGGTATCTTTTTACGCTTTGGGTTACATTATTGGAATTTTAGTAAAGATCCCTAATAGAATAAATAAAAACCGGCCAAGTGCGAGTCGGACTCGCGCACCGAGGGTTCCGTACAAACCTGCAAGGTTTACAAAGTTCGTTCATTACGACAATCGAGTCATAACTATGGTAATCTTATTGCAAAATGAAATTCATAACATTACAATGGGGAAAGATGGAGGAGCATAAATTTAAGACAAAGATCTCTTTATCGTTTAAGTAACTAAGTACTAAGTAAGTATTTCAACTTGATAGCTCTACGCGTTCATGAGGAAAAAAGTAATAAGTTTATATTTATTAAAAAATATATATTTTGTAATGTAACTAAAAATTTAAGGTTTTCGGAATTTTTCCTTTATGTGTGCTATAAAACGTTGCTTCATGCCAAATTTCAAGATTCTAGGTCGACTGGAAGTACCCTTTAGGTTTTGATTCCCTTGCGAGTACTTGCGAGTTTCAAAATATGCAGCTTAAATTGCTGTTTCTTTTGATTGCGTTGACATAGAAGTTTGATTTTGTTACAGCTTAAAGGTATTATAGACCTGAGTATTTGGTATGAATTTCAATTTAATACCTCTACGCGTTTATGAGGAAATGGGTAGTAAGGTTAAAATTATTAAAAAAAAATATATTATGTGATGTAACTAAAAATTTATGGTTTTCGTAATTTTTCCTTTATCTATGCTATAAGACGTTGCTTCGTACCAAATTTCAAGATTCTGAGTTCACGGGAAGCACCCTGTAGGTTTTGATTCCCTTGCAAGTGTCGAAAATTTGCGGCATAAACGGCTGTATCTTTTGATCGCGTTGGCTTAGAAGTTTGATTTTTTCACAGCTTCAAGGGACAGTAGACCTGAGTAATTGATATAAATTTCAGCTTCATACCTCCACGCGTTCCTGAGAAAAAGGGTCTTGACAGACGGACGGACAGACGGACAACAAAGTGATCCTATAAGGGTTCCGTTTTTTCCTTTTGAGGTACGGAACCCTAAAAATACCTAAAAATAATCTTTAGAAGTTTCGCCACATACCTAAATATCTAACTTTGTGTGGAAATCGTTTGCCTTGACCAAACACAAGCCTCTCTCATAAAACCATAGGTACCTTTTATGGTACATTTTTCGGTGAAATTCAAAATTACTCATATCGCGAACGCTTGCAAGGTTTTTGATTTTGAGCAAACACTCGGCAGAAAAACTTCAATATCAACGCTATTTGCAATGGAATACTAAAATGAGATTTTTTTGCAGAAACTACGTTTAATAAAGTGATTCGCTTTGATGTCAAAACCGTATATTGCTATACTAGCTGAACGCCGCCCAGCTCCGCCAACGCTAGCAGTTTTATCTGAATGAAAAGAGATTTTCCCGCGGTAAAAGGTAGCCTATGTGTTATTGTGATGTATAAGCTGTACTGTAAATTTTCTTTAAAATCCATCAATAATTTTAGCGTGAAAAATTAACAAACATCCATACATCGATCCTCACAAACTTTAACGTTTATAATATTATTAGTAAGATAGCTCGGAAATGTTGTCATATTATAGTACAGCAATATCCTCTCATTGGGCGATGAAGTATGCTTTTTAGATTGTCCAACGCTTGAGTTGCTAATTGAAAAATCGACGTCTCAAGTTTCACCAGACTTGGATATTTGTATGGATGGATGTTTGTTACTCTTTCACAAAATGTTGTTGTTGTTGTTGGAATCCAAAGTTACCCAGGGGATTCATAATGGCTTTAAGAGATTTTTCCAGTCCCTATTCTGCGACGTGGCCTTGGCTTCGCTCCACGTAACTCCGGCCGCTTTCAGCTCGCTCCCCACAGATCGACGACGCCATGTCGTAGCAGGTCTGCCCGGTCTTCTCCTGCCACTGAGTCTCCACTCGAAGCCCAGCTCGTCAAAACTACTTGATGTATTTTAATAAAACTTTACAATAATATAGCCATCAGAATTACATGTAGGCTACCTTTTACCGCAAAAAATCATTCAAACAAAAAAAGAAAAAAAAAAGAAATCATTCCCACGGGAAAAACTGTTAGAGTAGGGCAGAAAACTAGTGCTTTATACATTAAGAATTTTAAGAAAGTTAGGTATTTATTAGTTTTAGCCTCAATTCCCGCCAACAGTGCGACCACACCAAGACACGGGCTCCTGCCCTTAATGGGGGTAATGAAGATGAACGACAGCCTCTTAAGTTCAGCGATAATGTGAATTAGTTTCCCTGTTTGTTTTAATACTGTTTTCCTTACAACTAACGCTTTTTCCGCACTTTCATTCAATTCCGGAACCGTTTTCGTGCAAAAAACGTATATTACCGTTTTGTTACATGTTACTTTTGTTACTAGACAGGTAAATAATTTAATTAGATTCGATTTGAAAATAACGACATTTTGTAGCGAACATAATTAATGTTTATTTAGCAAAAAATTAATAAAAATATTTTCTTTTTATCATTTCTTAGACATAAGTCTTTCCACTATCAACATGCTTTGATTTTTGCGGTTGTTTGATACAATTACACATTTTTATGGGATATCACAGCAATAAAAAAACACAAATTTAAAAAGGGACAAACAATTTAGGTTTTAATGTAAAATATATTATTATGATAATTTATTCTTTATCCAATCCCTACTAATATTATAAATTCGAAAGTAATTCTGTCTGTCTGTTTTTTAAGCGATTTTGACGAAGCTTAGTACCTAACTATAGAGATAGAATAGAGTTTGGATAGGAAAATAGGCTCTTAATGCGGAAAAATACCTCACATCCAAAGAAAAACACTGTAAATGCGAGCGAAGCCGCAGGGCGGGAAGCTAGTTACTCATAATTTATCAAAAGCAGTATCTACATTGAAAAAATATGATAATTAATTCTTTACCCGGGATAAAATGAACATAAAATACTTAACAAAGAATAAATTATCATCATAAAGTGGGTATAAAACAATACAAAGTACAAGGGCACGCAAAAACCGCGTCTGTTTTGCCCGACGAGGGTCCACTGTCGGGCACGGCACGTCACGGTGACGTCACACGTCAACGTCACGCCGACACGGCAAAAAGCCGGCCGGATTGCGGCCGCCGACGTGGCTACCCTACTTAACCGATGGGCTCAGATTTGGCAGACAGCTGGGTGTGTTAGTAATAAATAAGTAGTTTCAGTGGGAATAGTCTTCCTGTAAGTTTTAGATTAAAAAAAACGTTTATTTACTAACTACCGGCTCCGCACGGGAAAATGGTTATTGTAGGTTATCCTTAAGTATATTATGCATGTATTATACATATATAAACCTTCCTCTTGAATCACTTTATCTAAGTATTAAAAAACCGCATCAAAATCCGTTGCGTAGTTTTAAAGATTTAAGCATACATAGGTATATAGGGACATAGGGACAGAGAAAGCGACTTTGTTTTATACAATGTAGTGATTAAATAGTGACCCTAAAAAAATACTCAACATTTGCTTAACGTCTTATCATGGAAAATCATGGCTATGATAACAACACAAATTATTAAATCTGGTAATATAAACATAATTCAGACAACCACCCAATGAGTTTAAATCAGCATTATTCTAGACAGAAGCATCAACTAGGATATAACATAATGCCTAACAAGACCTAACTGTCGTCACCACAGTTCCGCCGCGAAAGCGAATTCAGAATTTTGCTGAAACGGGAAGTCCCATGTTTCGTGTGTGTTTGCTTTAAAACTGGGGGACTTCCCGCAGACGTTGAGTCAGCGTTCGTTTGACGTGGAGTCTACCCGCTTCAAGCGAGCTCTGCGTTCTCTGAATCCATTATAATAATTGGTTTGGAAAAGGTTTTACCGGCTGCGGGGAGAAAGGGGTGTTACGGGGTTTATACGTCTTCTTGTGAGTGTTATTTTGTGGAATAGTTTGATTGGAAGATTTTAGTAAACGCTCGAGAAAAGGGGATGAAGGGGTAAAAATATTGATAAGCTACTTTTAACACTGCGGCTGCGTCCGAGTTGATATCGTTGTCCCCTCGGATGAAATAAAAACATATTTCGTAGCCTATGTAATCCCGAAATAGCCATACATTCAATATGACAGCGTGGAAAACAAAAATACAGCTCTATTTTCTAGTCAGAACAGAACAGAAGCCAGTTGAAAAAAACTCAATCTAGACATGATTACTAATGACTTGAATGTGGTGGCACAGTAAAACCAGTAAGTAATGTGTGCGTGAGCGCCGACAGAGTGCGCACACATTCAAACCGATACATTGGTATAAAGTTAACTTACTGTTCTTAATCTACTGTGGTGGTGGACGGCTGGGTAGATGTTGGTTGGTTTAAATTTAAATTAAATTCATCTGAATCGTAACCAAGTTCGACTCCAGGTTGGTGATTGGCGTTTCGTTTTATATGCAAATCAATGCACATAAATTAGGGAGATAGTTGCAGAAAAATAGGTTAAGTTGGTAAAGTGAGTTTTATACAAGGTTTAAAAAGCGCCGATGGTGTAGTGGCTATTTATTATTTATTTATTATTTATTTATTTATTTATTTAGTAATGAAAAGGGATGGCTGCTTTGAAACTGAGAGATTCCGGTTTGAGTACAACCGTTGTACGTTACGTCTTTAATTTATTTATTTTTTAATAAAACTTTTACCTTATTGCTCAGCTTATAGCGTAGTAGTAAAATATTTTTGTAAAAAGATAAAAGTTTCGCCGAGAGAGTTAAATTTCACTTAACTGGTTGTTTATACTCAGCATAGAAAAAACAATAAAATAATAGTTATTTCTCTTGATGATAACTAACGCCAGCCTCCGAACTGATCAAACTCGCATCACTCAAAGCATATCACTGGCTTAACCAAGAGTTAGTAGAGTTAGTAGACACGGCACACTCCTAACTCGACCGGAATATGTCTAATTAGCTGTTCGCTTCGCGGCTCTGTCCCTGTTAACATTTTTTCAGTGGGAATGAGGACTTTTCCCATGGTTAAGCAAAACGTAGACCTAATATTAAAATTTGTCAAAATAATAAAACTTTCCTATTTTCTTGTCAAGATTTTTTAATAAATAATATTATAATTAAAGTTGAGTTTATTTGGTTCTGAAAAAATAGTAATTTAGTAATGTAGGTTTCGTAGAGGTTTTTAATGAAGCTAGTGACAAAGTAAATCATTTGAAGTATGTATTGAAGTAAGCTATGTTACACCCTCTATCTTTATACCAAGTTTTATTAAAATCGGTTAAGTGGTCTCGGAGCCAATTCAATGCAAAGAAACAAACAAACAATAAAATCTTCCTCTTTAACATATTAGTATAGAGAAAATATAGAAAATATTATAATAGGATAGTTAACTAAGATTTTGTATATAAGTACATACGGTTAAAATTAAAACACTTTATATGTGTAATTTATTTTTATTGTTTAATATTTGTGCTACCGTAATTTTTTTTATATTGTATACCATTAAAACAATGTATTTATTTTAATGGAAGAATTACACTTTTTACAAACTAGATCGAAACTAAGAAGGTATTTAAAAATTTAAATCTAAATTCATCTATATATAACAGTCCAGGAAAAATATGAAGATACTAGCTTTCCGCCGCGGCTCCGCCCGCGTTAACAGTTTTTCCCGTGAGAAAGAGGCATTTTTCCGCGGTAAAAGGTAGCCTATGTTACTCAGGGTGAACGTAGTTTTCTAATGGTGAAATAATTTTTGAAATCAGCTCAGTAGTTTTTAAGTTTATTCATTACAAACATACACACACACACACACACAAAAATTCAAAACTTTCCTCTTTATATGTTTCCTCTTAGTATGATAAATTTTCATACTTTCAACAACCGTAAGTATTTATCCAGATATTTCCCAATTACAACAAGAAAATTCATTAAACAATAGTATTGTTAATGTAATTTTAATGCTTTCATCGTTACTTGCTTTGACATAACATAACACCCCATTTTTAAATCATATAGTTTTTTTTCCTTCCGATATATCTGACGAATAAAAAAACCGGTCGAATCGGAAATAGTCCAAAACACGTTCTAGTAGAGTCATCCTAGTAAATCCTGCAATTATAACTGGAAGCTTCAAATCCGGGGTTGCCATAGACAAGCAAAGAGAATAATTTCAGCCACGATTACCCTGGGGGGTTCTTTACAAACTGTAATTAATTGTCACACTTCGTTTAATTGGAGAATATTGGGCCGTCAATTGCAAGTAGGTAGTTGTTTATTTAAGTAACTTTCAAACTAAGAATAGCTACAAGATTGCCTGGAAGAGATTGGTTCTATTAATAGCAATAAGGCCGCCTGTTGGTTTCTTACACTGTATATATTTTTCTCGAGGCCATAAAATAACAAAAAATAAAGTTTACCCGTCCCTATCTTTGCGGTCCAGTGTATTTTTTTATTTATTTCTTAAAAGGAGATTTTTCTGCATTTGTAGTTTTAGTTCGTGAATTTATAGGTTAGTATCACAAAGTACTGAATGTAATCAGTGTGGTTTGGTCGACTTCACACACAGCGTTTGCTTTACTTCACCGTAAGAGGGTCAGCGTCGGTGGCCAAGTGGCTAGGCCCGTTGACTTCCGTTCCGAAGTTCGATGGTTCAAACCTCGGCACGTACCAATGTGTTTTCGATTTTCGAATTTATATGTACGTTTATTCGACGCTCTTACGGTGAAGGAAAACATCTTGAGGAAACCTGCACACACCTGCGAAGAAATTCAAAGGTTGTGTGTGAAGTTGACCAACCCGCACTGGGCCAGCGTGGTCGACTAAGGCCTATTCACCCTGGTATCAGGGTAGGCTCGAGCCCCTCGGTGGGGACATATATGAGCTGTTAACGACGAAGAGGGTCAAACAAACGTACATATGAATACGAAAATATGAAAAACATTGGTACGTGCCGAGGCTTGACCTCGCGAACTTCCGAATGGAAGTCAACGGCCCTAGCCACTGAGCCACCGACGCTCTTAAAGTTACACGGATTTATCTATGAAGAGATTACAATTTACAAAGTAAAAGTAAAGTTTAGTAATTGATAAAGTATATTCTATTCTATTCTATTCTATTCTATTCTATTCTATTCTATTCTATTCTATTCTATTCTATTCTATTCTATTCTATTCTATTCTATTCTATTCTATTCTATTCTATTCTATTCTATTCTATTCTATTCTATTCTATTCTATTCTATTCTATTCTATTCTATTCTATTCTATTCTATTCTATTCTATTCTATTCTATTCTATTCTATTCTATTCTATTCTATTCTATTCTATTCTATTCTATTCTATTCTATTCTATTCTATTCTATTCTATTCTATTCTATTCTATTCTATTCTATTCTATTCTATTCTATTCTATTCTATTCTATTCTATTCTATTCTATTCTATTCTATTCTATTCTATTCTATTCTATTCTATTCTATTCTATTCTATTCTATTCTATTCTATTCTATTCTATTCTATTCTATTCTATTCTATTCTATTCTATTCTATTCTATTCTATTCTATTCTATTCTATTCTATTCTATTCTATTCTATTCTATTCTATTCTATTCTATTCTATTCTATTCTATTCTATTCTATTCTATTCTATTCTATTCTATTCTATTCTATTCTATTCTATTCTATTCTATTCTATTCTATTCTATTCTATTCTATTCTATTCTATTCTATTCTATTCTATTCTATTCTATTCTATTCTATTCTATTCTATTCTATTCTATTCTATTCTATTCTATTCTATTCTATTCTATTCTATTCTATTCTATTCTATTCTATTCTATTCTATTCTATTCTATTCTATTCTATTCTATTCTATTCTATTCTATTCTATTCTATTCTATTCTATTCTATTCTATTCTATTCTATTCTATTCTATTCTATTCTATTCTATTCTATTCTATTCTATTCTATTCTATTCTATTCTATTCTATTCTATTCTATTCTATTCTATTCTATTCTATTCTATTCTATTCTATTCTATTCTATTCTATTCCATTCTAATTTACAAACAGTCACATCTGTCACTTAAGAAGGATAATCCCAACCATAATACAACCAAATTAATTCATTCGAAATTACCCATAAGGTTAAACTAACCGCCCCCCCATTATATGGAACTCGGTTACATAAGTTTATTCCATCCCAATTACTTAAGAAGAGCTTATACCTATATTACATAATAGCATAGCCTAATGATCCCCTAAGAATGGGGCTTCCCTTAACCAGGGGATTACCCCGAACGTTCGGGGAGAACCCTGAACCCCGTCGCAGAGGGTAACCGCATTTTCTTAAGACCTTAGCAAAAGTTAGAATATCTCAGTTGACAAAAAGTATTTGCGTTTAGTTTCGCGGTGGGTTCAAGGATTTCGGTAGCTGGAAATAGTTTTGGGATTACGAAGTTTGTGTTGGTTTTGTGGTTTATGCTAATTTCAGTTTTATTTTTGGATTAGAGGGTGGAAGGTTGTAACTGAATTTGTTAGACTAAATTTAAGCTGAAAATTACTTTTTGTTTTGTTAAAATACTGTTACTTATGCTGAATCTTGCATTGAGTCTCTTTTTTTTTTAATCTATGGCTGCATACCCCTAAGCTCCGCGTTTTCTTTCTAGTGGGAATGAGGTATTTCCCCACTGCAAAAAGTTTATACAAACCTAGTGTAAGAATACCTATCGAATCCGATGCAGCTGGTTTAAAAGAACAATTTTATTCTCATACAAAACAATCAATTCAATTTTATTCGACTCTTTGATTTTTGTAATCATACTAACATACTAATATTATAAAGAGGAAAGATTTGTATTTCTGTGTGTATGTTTATAACTTCTTTGACATAAATTCTTTGACCATTAGAAAGCTACATTCACCCTGAGTAACATAGGCTACGTTTTACGCGAGAAATGCCTAATTCCCACGGGAAAAACTGTTAACGCGGGCGGAGCCGCGGCGGAAAGCTAGTGTTACATCTAAAATATTATAAAAAGGAAAGGTTTGATTGTTTGTTTTTTTGTTTGTTTGTTTGTTTGCATCGAATAGGCTCCGAAACTACTGAACCGATTTCAAAAATTCTTTCACTGTTGGGAAGCTACATTCACCCTGAGTAACATAGGCTATATTTTATTTTCAAATTAGGGATCCTTACTAAAACTTCAATAATGTAACCCAAGGTGTGAAAAAAATACGTAAAATATTCCTAATAATTGAAAATACTCCGAAAGTACTGAACCGATCTTGGTGAAACTTGGCACAAAGTTTGAATAGACCTTAGGAAAGAACATACGCTACAATTTACCGCGGGAAATTTTCTTATTCCCACGGGAAAAAATGTTAAAGCGGGCGGAGTTGGCACAAAGATAGAACAGACCTTGCGGAAGAACATAGGCTAACTTTTACCGCGGGAAAATTCCTCATTCCCACGGGAAAAACTATTAACGCGTGCGGAGCCGCGGCGGAAAGCTAGTGTTACATACATAATATATATAGCTGTGCACCAAACTTATTAATTTTATAATGAAAAGTTGTGCAATACATAACTTCGCCATTTGATGAAATCACGAAATCGCCGATGAAAAATTCAACACAAAAAATCCTTTCGAGGAACATCGAAAGCAAATTAATGTTTTACAATATTCTGTGCTGTCTTCAAGTTTGTTTAATTAGCCAGCAAAGTTGTGAAACTCCTGCAAGCGAAGGATATTCGAACCCTGAAGCCTATGACGTCATCTATCCAATTTATTATGAAAAGTGGTTTCGGTGCGATATAGTGTGTTAGATTTATTCCATTTATAAGTTTGATGCATTTTCTTGCGATGTATTCGTCTAGGCTTTAGCTATCCTAATCTACTAGATTACTGTAAAGTTTAATTAAAATCCATTCAGTAGTTCTTGTGTGAAAGAGTAACAAACATACATCCATCCAGACTCACAAACTTTCGCGTTTATAATATTGTAGAGTGATGATGACTGAAAAATACCAAAATTGTTTTAGCAATATTGTAAAACCCAGTTATTTGTGACCAACAAAATAATGTATGTACAAATACGTGCCTATAAATAAATTGAACAGAGGAAAATGATTGACACTGGCAACTTGGAAAACTTTGGGCGGTAATACGAAAACTTCAAACGAACTTTGGCCCAACTTGCGAAAAAATGTGTATTCTTTTTAAATTTCCATGCGTCGATCATGTCCTGTCATATTTTGTTGTTCGGGTTGGGACTATTTTTCATTTGTCGATGGATTTAATTAGTAAGTGTTGGTAAAAATCTACATTAGTACGCATTATATATCTATAGCTTTCCAACGCGGCTCCGCCCGCATTAACAGTTTTTCCCATGGGAATGAGGCATTTTCCCGGGGTAAAATGTAGCCTATGTAACTCAGGGTGAATGTAGCTTTCTCATGGTGAAAGAATTTTTTAAATCGGTTCAGATATTTTGAGTTTATTAATTACAAACATACACACACACACACACACAAACAAAATACAAATCTTTCCTGTTTATAATATTAGTATGATAATAATTTCAAATTTACTTCTTCTTATAAAACCAAGGACTTTGTTTAGCCGTTGGTTTTATTTTTAGAAGTGTATAAAATATCACAAATTTTGAATTTAAAATTAGAGTGATTATCTTATTAACTTGCAAAATTGTATTTAAATTCAATATAATTCTACTATGTACATACATATGGACAAAAATACCCTAATAAAATTGCGTAAAAAATACATATTTACAAAAAACTTCCTTAGTGTCCCAGAGTTTAAACTCAATTTCTTTCTACTTTTTACTATCTATGACAGTGTCCACGCAGTTACTTTTAAAAAATCATAATATCGATACAATAAAATGTCCCAACACTACCTCAACCGCCGCGCCCTTCCTCACCCCCTTGGCCCCTGTTTGATATTTGACAACTTCATTGGCTCGATAATTGAATTTTCACAGGCTTTTTACTAATAAAAATTCGTATATTGGCAGAATTTCTGGAAAGGGCAGATTTTAATAGCTTTTCGTCGCCTGCCAGTGACGCGGTTGATGACTTTATTTTTTTATAAATTTGCTTGTATCCATATGAAAACTTATGAAAAACTTCGTTAGCAGCCCATGTCATGTTCCCACCGAGAGGGGCTCGAGCCCACCCCGAATTAGGGTGAACAGGCCTTAGTCAACCTCGCTGGCCCAGTGCGAGTTGGTCAACTTCACACTTTTTTCTTTTTTTTTTATAGACCTATGCTTGTGTCGAAAAAGTACGACCAATCAACTTCACCGGACTTGCAGGGGAGTGGAAGACTCTACCCCAGAAAAAAATTCTTAAACCGACGCGTCTAGGGGCGGCTCGAGGGAACCTCGGACTACGGCCTAGCGCGTTGATACCGAAAAACATCGTGAAGGAGACGACGCCTGAGGGGTCCGTCTGTGATTATCAATTTTGATTTTGGTTATGGCCACAACCATTTCTCTTCGCAGGTGTGTGTAGGTTTTCTATCACCATCGAATAAACCGCATTAAAAAATCAAAAACACATTGGTACTCGTACATGCCAAGACTCGAACCCGTGCATATGGAAGACAAAGGCTCTAGCCACTTGGCCGCCGAAGCCCATACTCTCTTAATACATAGCGAAGATTGAACCGGCTAATCTCAGATTTAATGTAAAGGCTCCAGCCACTACGCTCTGGTATAAAATAAGGGAAACGTAAAGGGTCTTCTTTTTTTTCTTTTTTACTTATAACTCCCAGCTCTCAGGCGATTAACGTTGTAAGATAAAATCTGAACTTTGCAAGTCAGGGGTCCGATTCTGATTGCCACGCCCTTAATACTTATTTTCCCCGGGAAAAACAATCAGCTCCGATAACTGTGCATACCCGTGCTTACGGTGTATACTTGATAAGGCGTGCTCTATACCTACCAATTTTTTTTAATTTAATTAGAGAACATTGTGAAATGTGCAGTGATAAGTTGCAAACATAACTTCTAACCAAAAAAACAGAAAAATGTTATTGATTTCACCGCCCATACAACATCTGCTTACGTTTGGCATAAAGGCAGCGAAGCAGTGCGCGTGCTCTGTGTTTATTTACAGTGCCTTAAAGTGCTTAGACTCAATATTAAAAGTTTTATCTTTTTCTAATCTTTAAATATTTTTTTTTTCCTTTAAATTTGAGTACAGGATGTATTTAATTGAATTTCAATAAAAAGTTCTAAGTAATTGGCCTCATGAAGGATAAAAAAAATGTTGAAGCAAAATTATTAAAAACTCGTACCCGAATTTGTCCGCTGCTAACATTTTACATTATTATACCTAAAAATAAATAAAAAACACTTCGTAAAATCCTGACCACAACAAAATATCCTAATTTTTTCTAAAGTGATGCGATGCGATACTCGCTTGCAGCGATTCAATTTTACTTTAAAAAAATACTATTTGTGCCTAAGTTCCAAGTTCCCACCATTATTACCAGAATCAGGGCTTGTGCAACTTCTCGAAAACATCGCTGCACTAAGAACAAAGTGCCTACTAGCAATATTTCAACTGGAACTTAAGTCGTAATACACAAACTTTGGTTTCACTCAGCTTTTTGCTGGGTAAAGAGTTTACCAACTGTGCTAAGTAACTCTCACGGGAGTAATCATTGTAAGTAATTAAATGTTAAGTAGGAACCAAGCGTCGTTTCCGTCACTTATCTTCAAAACTATACAATATTTTAGTAGGTTGGCTGGAAGAGATCCTTTAAAGAGATAAGCTCGCCTTTGTACACTAGCTATAAGTATAGCTAGTGGACAAAAGTGTATAAATCTAAATACTTAAGAATAATTAGTTCTCACGTAAATTGTACAATATAATACCAAAGTTCTCAGATACATTACACACCAAAGGCGCCATTTTGAATTAAGTGTCACTTGAAATAACTCAGACCACAAATGGGCCATCATGGCCCATCCAGGCCGTTTTGAGGTCGCTCTACGTCATAACTATTATCTGTCCCATTCAGGTCTTTAGTGATAGAAAGAGATGTAAAGTTATGTAATAAAGCCTGAAATTAAATTACTTGAATAGACAGACACACACATTTTATTGTAAAATATTTGTGAACTGGATTATATGTGGAACGTCACATATAATCCAGTTCCTTATAATTATTCTTTTTGAAATAAATCGGGTGTAGTGGCTGTATGTATAGGCGACTAGCTGGTCGGTGTTTCTTATTTAAATGAGTTACGAATCTTAATCCAATAATTAGGCCTTGAGCTTACACCGTTAGGAAAATTAGCGAGTCTTTTTTATGTCTATGAAGCAATTATTTATCAATCAAATATTTACTAATTTATTTATATTTCATCGGCAGCATGTATTGGTCAAATTAATTGGTTATTACTAAAGTATGAATATAATATGTGTAATACAAAAGGTTTAATTAACTGCAAGGGAATCGCAAAATAATGCAACAAAGAGCGCCAGCTAGTCATTATATACGGGAAACCAACCGTATGCAGTAGACAGCGCGTAATTGTGATGTGACGTCACGGGACGCTTGTGACGTCAGGGCATTGCTGGAGTGCAATATTTGTAGTAGGGTTTTTTAAAAAGGTTGTGTTTCATATTTACAAGCTTTAATTTAGTTTATAGAATAGAATCCGCCGTGTGGCACCGGCATAGAATAGTGTCACCCCCTCTCTTCCCGTGGGGGTCGTAGAAAGCGACCGAGGGATAACTACCAGAGGATGGGCAGCAGCGTCCTTCTGTGTATTTAAGACCACACTGTTGATCGCCAACCCGCATGCCAAGCGTGGCGATTATGGCAATATCCCCCCTATGGATTACACAACTAAGACCGCGCGCCGGAAGACGTAGTGTGGGCAGGCCCCCCACGAGGTGGACCGACGATCTGGTGAGGGTCGCGGGAAGCCGCTGGATGCGGGTAGCGCAGGACCGATCATTGTGGAGATCCTTGGGGGAGGCCTTTGTCCAGCAGTGGACGTCTTTCGGCTGAGATGATGAATTTAGTTTCTTAAGTCCCAGTATTATGTGTCTGTATTCAAATGTCATGTCTCCTTTTGTCGCATTTGTCTAGCAGTGGACGTCTTTCGGTTGAGATGAAGATGATGATGATAATGATGATGATGATGATTCAAATGTCGCAAGTTATATTTAAGCCAAGATTTTGATTTTGTTGAAATTTGGCATATTATGTATGTTAGTCCGGTGCACCGGAACCGGACGATGCAATTTGTGATAGGTACCAACGAACTAACATTATAAAATATCACTAAGTCCTTTAGTTTTTTTTTTTTTTAGAGCAAACTGAAATATTCAGAAGCTTGTTTGAAAAATATTTATTACTATTGATTAATTTTACGTAATGGTTATAAAAATACCCCCCTGCCCAAGATTAATTTACTCGCGTTATAAATTTTCCGTGTTATAAAAATATGGGCGCGTGTAAAAAAATGAAAAAAAAAATAACCAGGATTTCTAAAGTAAAGTTTATAAAAATATGTTAATTCAGTAACAAACTATAATTAAAACTAAACTACCTTTATCTTGTTGTTCTATTGTAAACTTTGTATACCTGCTAAGTAAGTAGGTACACAATAAAACTATGCCTGAAAAAAAGTTTTAATATTCTATATTCCCACATCAATTCAATACCCACAAAAATAATTATTATTGTAAAGTATTTGTATTGTATTGTGCCCACCTGAAAATACCAAACCTGTCCAATTCAGGCTTAGCATTCTGCTTCACTGTCGGCTTAAGAATAAACCTAGAAATGTACGTCACTCTGTCATGCCCAATAGAAAATCAATTTAATCCCTAACTAGGCCCCGATTGGCTCACGATGGCTGTCTCTCTTGTTTTTGGCTCCCGTCCAATCAGAGTGAAACAATTCCTACTGCTTTTTACTTTTTTTTCTATTATTTTGTAACGTTCTTTACCGTTGGATTTTTACTTTTGTAGTTTTTGTTTGAATTTAAAGCAAGTATTTTTTTAAATGACAATTTTATTATTACACTTTTCTGAGGTAGAACATTTCGCTGGCTATTCAACGCGGCATCGCGGTTGGCGTAATGGAAACGTTTGAGCCTAGAACGCTTTTAAGGGCGCTTTTCCAGTGACGAATTCAATTCCTTTAGGTTGTGTTATTTGATATGTAAGTATGATAATAGGTTTTATGGTGTATTTTAGCATGTACTTTTGTAACTGATTACATTTTCAGAATCTATGAGAAAAATAAAAATCCTAACCAAATCAGAAATTCAATTGAACTAATTTTGTTATAACAATTTGTTAAATCAAATATTCAAAAATGGCGCCCCATAACAGGTTTTTAATTATTCTGTGCTGGTCTATTTTTACTTATTTCGTTCTTGAAACAGAACTATTTCTTGGTCTATTAAAATGTACCTACTTAACCTCTGAACCTAAAACAATAGTATTTTTTCCAAATTGATTACTCCTGCCCACCCCGTGCTGGTACAAAAATTTGAATATTCAAGCCTTTTATTACAGAAAGAAATACTTTGGATGGTCCATAAAAATACTGGGGAATTTCTTGTTCAGTTTTTTTTTCTTACGAAATAAATTTTGTTTTTGATTTTTATCAAGCCTATTTGTGACTTTTATTAAATGTGTCAAATAAAAAAGTGTCAATGGCCAAGTGGCTAGGGCCGTTGGCTTACATTCAGTCGCGGGTTCAACCAGTGTGTTTTCCATTTTCGAATTCATATGTACGTTTAGTTGACGCTCTAAAAGTACTAAACGTTTTAAATGATTTACTCGAAACGTCAAATTATTCTCGAACATATTTTTTTAATTAAGGCATATATGTATGTATCACTGAAATATTTTAAGCTGCCACACGGGGGTCGCATATTTATATTTTACGAGATTCTTTAAAAGTATTTACACCGAGCAACCCTTTGCCCTTTCATAATTATAAATCATAGGATTCGAAAGTGCTTTATAACGCCACGCCTTCAAAAGCGACTGGAGTAACAGCTCAATCCTTTAAAAAAATATATATTTTTCGTGTAGGCTGACCAGAACGCCACACATCTCATTCAAATTCGGAACTCCGCAGACAGTCGTCCCCATTGTGTTCTAGAACAAACGGAGGGTCATAAAAAACAATAAATTCCCGCTATTTTAGGGTTCAGCGGGTGAATGAGTCAGCTCGATTCATTAGCGGGTCCCGTCATCCTGAGGGAAGTGCCAAGTAATGCCGGGGAGGGGGGGAGAAGAGAAGGAACTGCAAAAACTAATGACATGAAAATATCATTATTAGGTACCTTTCTTTTGTTTGTTGCTATGCTTATATGCGGTATTATTAATGTAATATTATCCTACTAATATTATAAACGCGAAAGTTTGTGAGGATGGATGTATGGATGGATGTATAAATGTTTGTTACTCTTTCGCGCAAAAACTACTAAACGGATTTGAATTAAACTTTACAACAATATAACAATAATACTTTACAACAATTCACAATAATACCTAGACTATCATACTTTTATTATAAAGAGGATTTTTTTTTATTTTGGTGTGTGTGTATGTTTGTAATGACTATACTCAAAAACTACTAAACCGATTTCAAAAATTATTTCACCATTAGAAAGCTATATTCACCCTGAGTAACATAGGCTACCTTTTACCGCGGGAAAATGCCTCATTCCCACGGGAAAAACTGTTTACGTGGGCGGAGCCGCGGCGGAATGCTATCTTATATATAAAAATGAATTGCTGTTCGTTAGTCTGCTTAAAACTCGAGAACGGCTGAACCGATTTGGCTAATTTTGGTCTTAAAATATTCATGAAAGTCCAGGGAAGGTTTAAAAGGTAAGAAAAAAAAAAAAAAACAACGCGGGCGTATAGCCGCGGGCGGACAGCTAGTAATAAATAAATATGAGGGACATGACATCTCACACACGGCCGTCTGACCCCAATCTAGGCAGAGCCTGTACTATGGGTGTGGACAGCTGATAAAGATACATATCTAAGCGCACGGGAGTGCGCAGGCCAAGTTCCAGCAATAAGCCGCACGCATGCCGTGCACTATTTACACGAACCGTTTCGACCCACTTTTGACCCCCCTGTAGCTCAGCGCCTATTGCAAGTACAGAGATAAAATTGTACCTACGTAATTATATACTAGTACTAAAGCAGTATGCCAAATTTCATAGATATAGCTTCAGTAAATTCTGAAATATAACCCTGTGAAAATAGCTAATTTTGGCACTGACTGACTCACTCACTGACCGGTAATCAAAATGTTTAGGCCACTTCCAATTGTCCTAGCCTTATGAAATTTGGCACACAGGTCGTGTGTTATATGTAGATTAACAAAAAATTAAGAAATTTAAGAAAGTTGGCTTAATTGAATATCGAATTTATAATAAAAATATTTCTAAACAAGTGGTACAATGAGAATACGATGAGGAGAGGGGGGAGAGGGCAGGGGGGGTATAAAATATATTGTCATGTATTCATAATAAAGGCTGCCACACACCGGATACGCATTGCGTTGCATCTGCGTGCGACACGATCTGTAATGTATTAACCTAAAATACGACGTTCACACTGAAATGGTCGCAGACGCAATGCAGCACGTCTGCGTGCATCAGACGCACGGCACGAACACAACACAAACTGACATGGGTTACCATGGTTACAAATCAATAAAATATGTCAGTTGCGTAAAAAATATCGTGCATTTTATTTCATTTTCCTTTAAGTATATTTTGTGATATTTTGTGACCGAATTGGCGCGCGCGGCAGTGGAACGGGAACGTCGCACGCGCGAATCGGACGTAAAGGTTGTTATAAGGTTGAATTACACGGGATTTCCTATTGACACTGACACCGCGCTGCTGCATTCGTCTGCGATACTGTGTGAACGGCCTTCAGCAGGGCAAGCATCGCGAGGGTCGCGAGAACGCGACGGAATTGTCGCTTTGGTTAGCACGTAACGTTCATTAAGCGACTTAGACATTCGCTTTTTGACAGTTCTACGCGTGATAAAGTCTTCCACGTTCTGAGTGCGCGAGAATAAGGCGAGAACGTTCAATAAAGAGGTTAACTTGAAAAGTAATTGGAAAAATCTATAATTTTCTTCATAAGTAGGTAACTTTCACTTGGAAAGTACTTACCTTAATTCTATATTTAATAAACAATATTTAATGTGTAAGTAAATATGTATGGTTGGCTACTAATAAAGATGGTCAACTCCTTCATATGATGGTAGCGGGGCTACTCCAAATGTATGCAATTTTCTCAGGCAATTCCTAATGCTTTTCATTATAATTATAGGATAATTATAGAGATTATCATGAGATTAACTCATGATTAAATAGAATCTTAGAATAATACCTTAAACAAAAATATCAGAAATGATGTTGAACCTTTGATAAGACTGCGTCTAGTGTTTAGCTTACCATTGTAAAAGAAATAAAGAAAACTTATTATTACCTATATACTACTATACTTGTAAGTTAAGTAGGAACATATTAATTCTATATTGAATAAACAAAACAATAGTAAAGCATCTCTGAAAGTAAATATGTATGGTTAGCTATGAATATTAGTAGCGGGGCTGCAATATTTTTCTCAAGCAATTGTATATGCTTTTTCATTATAATTATAGCATAATTGTGGGGATTTTCAAACCTCATGATTGAATAATATCTGTCTTACATAAAACCATAAACAGAAATTAGATTGTAGTATCAATTAAAATTTTAATATTTCTTGTATTATTTGTGTGTATTATTTCTTGTATTATTAGGTTGGTTGGGACATGTTGGAAAAGAAAATAAAGAATTAATTTATTAGCATCTTTGTGTATTTTAACTAATCTTATTAATAGACTGGGAAGGCATAAGTCCAGCAGTAAACTGTTTTAAGCGAAATAAATAGTAGTTGATGCACCATAGTGTTGAAATTTAATTGTTTATACTTTTGTAGTCAATGTAATGAAATGACTAACTAACAATAACACTGCTACAACTGCTTGCTGAAGTTCCATTCCCTGCAGCACATTCACTATGGCACTCCGCAATGACACTCCTAAATGGCATCTTCAATTTTATTGCCAAATAATATGTTGGCTTTTTCATACAGTTGCCGTCCGTGTAATCCAACATTTGTTGACAAAAGGCAAGAGCACAGTCAGCACCACCGCTGTCTTTGGTATGAAGAACCTAAAATAGACACAATCATTAGTTTTTTATTTTGTAATGTACAATGATATCAGTTATCTCATTTCATTATTCGCCAGTAAATAAGTTACGTAAACCAATTACCTGTAAAAATATTCTTCAATATCTCATGTTCTGCATTGTGAATCAACATTGATATCCTCGAAAATAGTTTAAGTATATAGTTCTAGGGTCAGCAATTATTGAACACGCGGTAAGGTCTTCTTGAACGTCCACATTGGTATCAAAGTTTAGATCACGATCATAACTCCATCCTAGAGAATAAAGCGTACTAAGTTAGACAATAAAATAATATACAACGTGTTTCATAAAGTACAGAAATAGCTAATATTTTTCATCACAGTGACTTAGTACGACATTCCCAACTCTAGTGGTCAGCTGTTATAATTTGACATCTGAGACATAGAGTGCCTACTTTCAGACTTGACAGCATTTGGTTACTCATTAATACCTACGTTTCCGAGAAGGGTTTAAAAAAAATTAATAGTTTAAATAAAAGCTGCTTTTAAAAACTCTAAGCGGTTCAACTTGGTTAAAGAATAAAAAAGTATGTTTTTCTTGGAATACTTTCATCGCTTTATAATTTTCGTAAAACATTTCGTTTTTGTTTCTGGATTTTGTCTTTCACAGGGAATAATACTAATATCCAACTTAATTTATGTAAAATATTCTTAATTAACCATAATAATCTACAAAATTTAAACGACGTGAAATGACATATCGATACCTCTGGGCTCAAAGGGCGTAATCACCAAAACACCACTTTTCAGGAGAGCCAAAAAACAAAAATATTTTTTAAATTTTTGGCATAACTTTTTTGTTTTTATAGCTATAAAAATGAAACCTAGAGCCATATCCTTAGAATTCTTTGCTTTATAGGATAGTAAAATCATATTTAGAGCAAGTCTAATAATAACAAAAATAAATGTCTTTTACGCCTAAATTTTTTGTTTAATGTGACGTTTACACCCCGAAAAATGACAAACTTGGGGTGTAACCACCAATTTTTTTATATAAAGACTCTGTTTGTTACATTTTTGTATGTTGTATTCGTTTAATTTAGCTTTTTGTATCACTAATAAAAACTTCAAGCTTTTCTATCGTTTTCTTAACATAAAAAAATAATAAACCAGTAAAGTTTTCACAGTTACACGTAACATAATTTCTAGTGAGAGTCTAGTGAGCAGAAAAATACAAAAGTAGATATTCTTAAAACCTATTTCAAAGCGGCATTATCTATTTGTATGTCATAATTTCTTGTAAACTTTAATATTTATTATAAATGAGCCAATTTTTAACTAAATATTAAATTTCTATCATTTTTATGTTTATGAAAGGGATCCTGCAATGAAAATATAAAAAAACACTTGAATGTAGATCGTTTATTTGATATTCACAGTCTAAATACTCTGCATGTAAACGCCATTGTGTTTTCATTAATGGTGTTTACGTCTTACAAATTTGCGATGACCGAGGGTAAAGGAATTTACGACCCAAAAATAAAAAAAATCTTGATTAGAAACCTTGAAATTTTAGGTCGTATAAACCATTTTTTTAAAGTTATCAACATTTTAAATATACTGATCGATAGAGCAGAAAAAAAGAAATAGAATGGCATTTAAAAGTCATTTTCGGCAAAATGGTGGTTACGCCCTTTGAGCCCAGAGGTATCGATATCTGCAGAAATACATTGCCATTATTCTTTGCCAGTACCAGTGCTTCCGGGAATAATAGAGCTGGGTTCATACGATGAAAAAGAAATATTTTTAGTTAAAAAATGTTACTTTTTATCAAGTCAAAATGTTTTACTAGAGGTCTCATACTTGGTCAGTAGACTCCTTACAAGCAACCCTTTAACCTCTTTTAAGCTTTACGGGTATTTTTGTAACACCGTGTATAATAGTACAAGGAAAATATACGAAACAATGTAATAATGTGCTTTCCAACGTACCAACTAGCGAGTGATGCGGATTTCCTTCGAAGCTTAACTTGTAGACCACAAAAGGCAATCAAGAAAAATATATTTAATTTTAAACGAGATATAACAAGCAAAACGATTTTTTTTTTCGCAGTTTTTTTATGCTGACTGACATATGCGTTTAAGTTAAGACGAACATTTATGGATGGAGTGATGAAAAAAGATAGCGCTATACGACATTCCTTGTTTTTTATCTCGCTCTAACACTTTACTTGGGGTAGCGAACGAACGAATGAATGGAATGTCCACTTGGTAGGAATATGGTAGAATTTTTTTTTGTTATAATGGTAACACCATTTTCTCTACCGCGAGACTGTCGACTCGCGCTGCAAAATGTTGTCGCGGTAGAGTTACATGCTAACAAAAGCGACAAAATGCAGTGAGGCGAGCGAGCTCTCTCGTCTCGCGTCGCCTCTCGCCTCATTTTACATAGTAGCCATGCTGTGCGCGGTGCTGCAGACGCAATGCGTCGTGATGCAGACGTATCCGGTGTGTGGCAGCCTTAATACACTGTAGCGCTTGTTATAAGACGTGATAACCTTGTCACATCGTGCAATTTTTATTATTCTTAATTTATCGAAAGAGACCGTTGTAGAAAGATTAATAATGTGCGCTTGTATAAAAAAAAACGACCAATCGAGCTCTGAATACTGTAAACATTGGGAATGAAGATTGGCTAAGTACGATATGTATATTATCTTAATTGTTGACAAATTTTAAAATGCATCGTGTACAGTAGCTAGCACATGCGGCTGGACATAATGACCTTGGGAGCGTCTTTATCCTGTAGTAGTAGGAGCGAAAATCGTGGAGCGAATATCCAGCCGCATGTGCTGCCTACTGTACCTATTTTATTTATATTATAATATAAATTTGACCGATGTACTGAATGTCATTTAATTTAACTATCAACTATTTAATACGTAAACACTTGACTTAAAGATACGACTAAAACTTAAAAAAAATAATTTGAGATTTAAAATAATATTGCCCGCTACTCCAAAGTTGTTTCATGCAAACAAATTCGCGATCGCTACAACGCTGTCACTAAATTTTACGTCATGTCACTCTCGTCAAGTGTAGCGACGTTTGTCATTATTTAGAAAGGTTTAATAAGAAGATTTTATGACAAAAATCTATGTACGCTACGCAGTATTATAGAAGTTTTTTTTTTTAATCAATCTCGTGATAACCCTGACTTGCAGTTGTTTTTCTCAAAGAGGTTGGAAGAGCCAGCTTCGGCTCTTCAAAACTCTTTGGTTTTTCTAAAAGAAGTAACTAGGTTGTCAAAATAAATTTGCTGCATGGAGTGTCCGGATGATTAAATATATTTATTCTGTGGTTAACAATGGACGAAGGCGTGGCACAAAAATAAAAAAAGGTACGATTTCTTCAAAAAAAGTATTCAAATCCCACCAAAAACATACCTGTTAAAAAGGGGGCGGCCAAGTTCCTATCGGCTAATTGTTCGCCTAAAAAAGGATTGAAATCCAATCCAATGCCAAGTTTAGATGCACTTTAAATTCGATCATAATCATCGTCATCAACAGCCTGATCCACTGGTAAACATTTGCCATTCCCAAGACTCGCAACCACATTCTAAATTTGAACTTGGTAGGTTAAATTAGTTTAATAAATAGATTAATTTAATTATTATATAAATAATAAATTGCTGAGTTTGCTGTCGACTCGAAAAGAAGAAATAATAAATTTAATTATACAAATTAATAAAGTATTACGCACGAAAACCTGCCAAGTTCAAATTTAGAATGTGGTTGCGAGTCTTGGGAATGGCAAATGTTTACCAGTGGATCAGGCTGTTGATGACGATGATTATGATCAAATTTAAAGTGCATCTAAACTTGGCATTGGATTGGATTTCAATCCTTTTTTAGGCGAACAATTAGCCGATAGGAACTTGGCCGCCCCCTTTTTAACAGGTATGTTTTTGGTGGGATATAAATATACAACAACCAGACACAAGTCAAACAAAAGATTATTCACATTATAAGAATTATTCGTAAGAAATTGCAATTCGGTTCGGAGTTGCATTAAAATATTTTTTTTATGTGGAAAATTTTAAAGTATTAACATAGACATATTTGTGTTTTTAAGTACATCCATTAGTACATCCGTAGTTTCAACTCGAAATAAAAAAAAACAACCTAAAAATGACAAGGATAGAATTATCAAACCTCGATTTTTCTTTTCAAATTCTAAACTCTGCTGGGAATGTGCCTGTTCCCGATTGATTTCAAATTTATAGGCGCATCGGCGCCAAAGATTCCGTTAAAGAGATCCCGTTGAGTTCCGTTGAGCCGGTGGCTCACGTTGCGATCGTTAAATCACGGGTTCGATCTCTGCTAGACGTGGCTAGGAATTGCATCGTCTGTTTGAAAACTCCACAAGTGGGTTTAAATGGTTCTGGTGAATTTTCAGCCAAGATATACCTGAGGTAAAGGTTCAATCTTTTAGCTCTTGTTAGCTAGCTTGGATCTAATGATCTTTAAATACCCCCCCAAACTAGTCTTTTGAGCGTCGTTGTCGTGGTGCGTCGCGCACACAATCATCTGCGTCCGTCTTTTGTTTCACGCGCCTTGCCGCTTATATATGGGCGTTCTCCAGGGTAAAATTTTTGGTCCTTTCTTATTGATTGTTTACATTGACGACTTTAGATTGTATGCACGACGCATGACGCTCGTAAGACGCTAGTGTGGGGGGGTTTTATACGCACGTTAATCACGAGTCTAATAAACCGCCTAGTAGGTACACCGTTTGCCTTGCACAGGATCCTAGGTTT
The DNA here is from genome assembly GCA_948473455.1 of Teleiodes luculella. Classification (NCBI taxonomy): domain Eukaryota; kingdom Metazoa; phylum Arthropoda; class Insecta; order Lepidoptera; family Gelechiidae; genus Teleiodes; species Teleiodes luculella. Next base: position 15,674,334 of record OX419586.1, read on the forward strand.
GGATCCCGCCCAGGCCAATCATTAGTGTGATGATCTGTCTGCCTAGTTTAAGGCCTGATGGCCGAGTGCGAAATATCTCCACATATTTATACTAAAAACTGAAATAAAGTTGTGATATATCCAACGCGCGGCCCCAAAGGAGTAGGTTTTAGATTGATTTTGAATTTATTGGGAAACTGGTGCCAGCGGGCCCCGAGACGGGCGATTTATCTCAAGTGAATAGGGTTGCCACATGAAAAATATTATAAGGGTTCTGTTTTCCGTTTTTGAGGTATAGTACCCTAAAAAAAAACGAAATAAAGCGAACAGACACGATGAATAAATTATCAAGCATGTTTTTATCCTCATGAGGTAGTATAAGATTATGACAATAATCGTTTCAGCTTTGACATCAACAACTTGTAAAATACTGTTAGCATTTTTAATTAGTCTAAAATCCAACATGTTTGGAAAAAAAATTGACTCTTTTTTTAAATATGTCAATTTAAAATTTTGTCCAATAAAGTGGAATTATTACCTTAGTTTATTTAATGTTGGAAATGTATTTTATTGCAAGTCAATGACTTTAAAAGGGCGTGTGATTAATTTTAAAACATTAACATCACGTCTGTATGTGTTTAACCTCATCAACTGTAGTAGCGGTGACAGTGGACCACCCGATTCTACATTTACGCTCTAACTTAATTTAAAAACGATATGTCCCTTTCATGTTCTTAAAAACGAAAAAGGACCGGTGATTGTCAACTTAAATTTAGAGACGTCAAACATATATTTTACGCGTAGTTCACACTAATTTTGCAGGCATTTAAAAACATCCCCACTAAATTAAGCTGAATTTGACAGCTGCGCTGCCTTTTTTAAATATCATTCATTCAAAATTGAATTCATTCATCTCCCATCCTTTTCGATTCCCATATAAATGAAAAAGGCCAACAACTTTTTAGAGATTTTAGCGGCCACGCCAGAATTGAGCCCAGTGTGTCATTATTTAGTTTTACCGTCTGGCAACCCTGAGAACGCGTTCAGAACTACACGGAACCGTTTACAGGCGCTCCATCCATTTTCGTATATTTATTCGAGATGCGTATATTGGAAGTACTTCTCTGAACCTTTTGAATGCAAGTATTTTTAGTTTTCAATCTTACTTATTGCTGGCGTTTTTAAGTAGCTTTCCTCTTAATGTGCTTCTAGGTTTCAAAGGAAAATTTACCTTTTAATGTTGATGTTTGAAAAAGGAAGGGGAGCTTTTCTTGGTCTATATCGATTTTATTTATTTTATTTTTTAACTCAGAAATTTTAAATTGCCGTTTAGTTTTTTATAGGGAAAACATTATGTTTTCCCTGGATTAGGATTTAATTTCGAATCCTTAATAAAAATAAACCATTTTTAAACGTAGCAAATTGGAAATGTACTTACAACAGTTGAAGTATTTTAGTGCTTGTTAAAATATTACGTACTTGCAAGGAAAAAACATATTTATTATGTAAAATTTCCAAAAGTTTAAGTCACATTTTGACTGCGCACTTAAAAATACACTTTTAAACAACTTATACACATGTATACATCCCCACTGAGGGGCTCGAACCTACCCTGCAATTAGGGTGAATAGGCCTTAGTCGACCACGCCGGCCCAGGGCGGGTAATTTCCCACACAACCTTTAAATTACTTCGCAGGTGTAAGCGGGTTTCCTCGTGATGTTTTCCTTCACCCTAAAGAGCATTGAATAAACATACACATGAATTATTATTCGAAAATCGAAAACACATTGGTACGCGAAGTAATCTAAACCCGCGAACTTCTAAATGGAAGTCAACGGCCTTAACAACTTGGCCACCGACTCTTTATAAAAAAACTGACAAAATACAGTCAGCAAGACTTAATTTAAACTCCCCCGACCGTCCTCAATACAACAAACTAAGTTCCCATAAGTTTCCTTCAATCCAGATTGTACAAAGACACAATCAAGAGAGCCGCCTCATCAAATCCGCACTCAAAGACATCCGCGTCCGCAAACCCGCATCCGTACCCGCACGGATTTGCGGATGCGGAAGATATGGAATTAAGTTTTAAAAGGAAATCGATTTACTGTTAAAATGTTCACATTTTTTTAATAATAGTTGTAGTTCTCCTAAGGCCCGCTTTAAACTGAAAAAGTCATTGCCTTTTTCATTCATCATCATCATCATTTTAGCCTGTAGACGTCCACTGCTAGACAAAGGCCTCCCTCAAAGATGTCCACAACTATTTGGTACTGTTTCATTCATATGAAAAAGACTTCAATTCATCAATGGACTATTCCTATGTAGGCATTAGTTTAAGTGATTTCAGCATATCACTATCCGTTACCAAATCCCACTATAAGCATAGGATAATTAACACTTATAGCATTATTTTGCAAACGAATCATATAAATTGTGATAATTAATTTCGGAGGCGTTCAACAATATTTTACACATGAAATATTTTCGTTCACTCGTGGGTAAAATTGTATGATTGAGGATAAATATTTACTTAAAATAAAGCGACGACGCGACGTAGAGCGTTGGTAGAGCAATACAAGTCTTAGTGCTCGTAGCTTAAACCGTTGCCTTCCACGCGACAGGTACGGATTTGAATCGCACCATGTAGTAATAAACCGAATTTTGAATTCACGTGTACAGTCTGCTGCGAAAATAACTGCCCTCTTCTTAGTGGTAGCGCCGAAGAGGAGTTATATTATCTTCACCGCTGACCGTACGTTTATTCGACATTTTTACGACGTTTTGGAATCTGTGTGCACATAAATATAATTGATTTAAATGTTGTATGAGCCTGATCAGAAAAGTAAAAAACCTGCTCTTATGGCACCAAATATATATTATGGAATAATTCTGGCAACAAAAGGCATAATCACATTAGACCAATTGAAATTCTGCAATATAGCGAGGTTTATTATTAGTTCGATTATATTTAACTTATTTTGATGGCCCCGTAGCCTAGTTGGTAGTACGTCTGCCTTCAAAGTACAGAGTCACTGGTTCCAAACCTATCTAGGGCAAACATTCGTGTGATGAGTACTTGTGTTTGGGTGTTGTATATCTAAATATGCTTTCTGACACCCATAGTACAGGCTCTGCTTAGTTTGGGGTCAGATGGCCGAGTGCGAGACGTCACACATATTTATTATTATTATTATTTATTTGACAGGTGGATTATACGCATAGGAGTAAGCAAGATCGAAAGCACTAGACAGAAAGTATCGTCCTCCTCTTTAATATCTTAGCGGTATAACAAATAGACAAACAAAAGCCATACAAAGCACAGTCATACATAACAAGTCATACATAGTTCGCCAATACCTACTTGTTAAATCTGTGAGCCTATGTCATAGGAATCAATTAGCCCTTTCTAGCCACAGGCTCATAAACGCGCACAATTATCGTAGTTTCCAATGAGAATTATCCCAATTTGCCAACATTACAGATTATTCCTGAACCAATATTGCCGGATAATTAGCTGAGGTAGACTATTATATAATTCGATTGGTAACCTACAAATTTAGTAATAATTAATACCTTTAGGTACGCACATAATATTATACACTTATGTATGTACATTTATTATTTGAGGGCATCTTCCATCCACACAATAAAGTTTACTTTGAATAAATCATCATCATCATCATCAACTCAGCCGAAAGACGTCCACTGCTGGACAAAGGCCTCCCCCAAGGATCTCCACAATGATCGGTCCTGCGCTGCCCGCATCCAGCGGCTTTCCGCGACCCTCACCAGATCGTCGCGTCGGTCCAACGTCAACACTACGTCTTCCGGCGCGCGGTCGCCATTCGAGAACCTTTTTGCCCCAACGGCCGAATACCGCCGTTTGAATAAATACTTAAGTACTTATATAAGTTTGCAATAACCAGCCACAAGGCAAAGCAATTCTGTACCTACTTCGAATTCAAGTTTACTAGACTGGGTTATGGGGCAGTCAAATAGTATTAGAAAACAGAAACCCAAGTGAAAAAAAGAGGAAACTACAAAAGATGCGATCCTGTGGAGTTTCTTCGGCGGGTTCTTCTCCACAGCAGCGCACACATTGCGCGAACCTGCCAGTTATGTTTTATACTGACATCACATCGCCTCTTTTAGATTGTTTGATCTCTTTTTTGCTTAGCATTATAGATTCGTTGGAGACGAGAGCCGGTCTTGGTTTGAGCAAAGCTTATTAACTTCAGAAATGACGTCTTTAAGTGTTCTAAAAGCATAAAGTGAATAAAATATTTTTGAATTTGAATAATATTTAAACCACATGCATCCATCCTAAAATATAAAAGAAGTTAAAGCGTCAAAACCAATTTTTACATTTGTTAATTAGTATCTTATAAACTGTAGGAGAATTATCATCGCATAATCTTCTCTACATATCATACGCAGCCATTTTGCGAACTACTATGTCCGATAAACGTTATATAAGCGTAACATGGCGCACGTTTTCTCGACCGAACCGTTTTATAAGTATTATAAAAGTCGATGTGCAGTACGTCCCTCGAGTGCTCTTATAACGCTAAGGGTTCTTTAATGAAAAAGGGGTTGTCTTTGCAACCCTCGATAGCCAATGAAGTGTCTCCCTATATCCAGGTAAAAAAAACGGGAGTCTTTTGAAATCTACTATGAATAGGAGCGGGATGTAATTAAGTTTATCTAAGAAGTAACATAGTCTTTGAGATGGGGAAGTATTGTGGTATTGGTTGACTTTACGTTCGGGTAATCCTTTTACCTCCCTAGCATGACCGTTCACGCGTGAGAGACATAATTTTGTCGTTCGTATACTTTTATCCTACTGGAGGATATTTCAATAATAATATGCCAGTTTTTCATAGTAATTTGTCAACTAGGTAAGGGATATAATTGGTAAGAATCCAGTGACTTCAACGCGTGTAAATAAAAGTTCATATTTTTTCCTAATTTTACATTTAGCACTATTTTGAAACTGGCTCAAAGCTATAAGTATAAGCTTAAGATATTTAAAAAATGTTTTGAATTTGGAACTCACAGTTAAATTCAGTAGACTTAAATATCTCTTCATTTTCACACTGGCCAGTATACAAATCCATATAAAAACAACATAAACAGCTAAAATATTTTTGAATTTGGATCGCTTCAAAACGGCTAGGCTTAAGAGCTTTGACGCTGCATTTAAGGGTTTAGCTATATAACGAATGCAGTGGAGATAGCAGAAACGAATAGACCCCATATCGGTCTGGAGTTAGGCTGGAATGGACTTAGAATAAAACGAATTGCTATCGATTGCAGAGGCTGACTTCTGGTAAAGGAGATATTTTCTGGAGTTACGTTTATTTACTTAAAAATAAGAATTCTGCGTCGTAATTAACAGAATCAGACAAGTGTATGTAATTTAAAGAAAAAATACAAAATAATGCTTAAACTGCGGGTAAAATAGCCTAGCTCTTCCTTTAGATGCACCACAAACTGAACAGTTTGGAATTTGCACCATTTTTAGGGTTCCGTACCTCAAAAGGAAAAAACGGAACCCTTATAGGATCACTTTGTTGTCCGTCTGTCCGTCTGTCAAGACCATTTTTCTCAGGAACGCGTGGAGGTATGAAGCTGAAATTTATATCAATTACTCAGGTCTACTGTCCCTTGAAGCTGTGAAAAAATCAAACTTCTAAGCCACCGCAATCAAAAGATACAGCCGTTTATGCCGCAAATTTTCGACACTTGCAAGGGAATCAAAACCTACAGGGTGCTTCCCGTGAACTCAGAATCTTGAAATTTGGTACGAAGCAACGTCTTATAGCATAGATAAAGGAAAAATTACGAAATCCATAAATTTTTAGTTACATCACATAATATTTTTTTTTTAATAATTTTAACCTTACTACCCATTTCCTCATAAACGCGTAGAGGTATTAAATTGAAATTCATACCAAATACTCAGGTCTATAATACCTTTAAGCTGTAACAAAATCAAACTTCTATGTCAACGCAATCAAAAGAAACAGCAATTTAAGCTGCATATTTTGAAACTCGCAAGTACTCGCAAGGGAATCAAAACCTAAAGGGTACTTCCAGTCGACCTAGAATCTTGAAATTTGGCATGAAGCAACGTTTTATAGCACACATAAAGGAAAAATTCCGAAAACCTTAAATTTTTAGTTACATTACAAAATATATATTTTTTAATAAATATAAACTTATTACTTTTTTCCTCATGAACGCGTAGAGCTATCAAGTTGAAATACTTACTTAGTACTTAGTTACTTAAACGATAAAGAGATCTTTGTCTTAAATTTATGCTCCTCCATCTTTCCCCATTGTAATGTTATGAATTTCATTTTGCAATAAGATTACCATAGTTATGACTCGATTGTCGTAATGAAAGAACTTTGTAAACCTTGCAGGTTTGTACGGAACCCTCGGTGCGCGAGTCCGACTCGCACTTGGCCGGTTTTTTATGTTATTGGAATAAGGAACAAAATCGCAGCGCGTGTTTTAATCCTACCTTGCACTTGACCGTAGGAGGCGACTGATAGATACACAATATTATACCCTACAGAATAGCTTCACCTGTGTAACCAACATCAACTGTGATCGCCAACCCTCCTGCCAAGAGAAGGAATTATGCAATTATGGCAACACCTCGAGTCTCCATGTTAAAAAATCTAGTCTAACACGAAATCGTTATAAGCCAATTTAGTACAATCCATTAGCCATTTAGCCATTTATTTTTTGGTATTTAGTTTCACATTTCAAGATATTTTGTCCATAAAATTCTACAGGTAAAGCTGTTCTTGGATACTTGGGAAATCCGGGGATTTTCTACAAAATGATACCATCACAAGATATGGTTAGTTCTGGAAGTTTCCGTACCTTGTCTGGAGAAGTTTCTAGTTTGAATTTTGATAGGAAGCAAATGAGGGTAGGATGATAAAGGTAAGGCGGGATTCGGGATGAGATTTTTACCAACTTTCTTGTTCAAGATTCTCGAATGTTCTTTACATTCTGATAACTATATTATCCCTTTGGTTAGGTTTTAGAAACTTTTTTCTTTAAAGTGAAATGGATTACTAGATACATACAATACAAGATACCTACCTTATTTTGTTCATCACATATATTTTTTAACTTGTTTGGGCTTTTAACTGAATATCTTGAAATAATAACGGCAATCTTTTAGGAAATTTAATATTTTTTTGAATCCTATCCTATAATCCGTAAATAAACATTGATGAAAAAATAAGTTAAAAATAAAATGAAGCACAGTAAATGCTAGATTAATTGAAATTTAAAACCACTTAAACTTTAGTCCTTTAGGGTATATACCATACTATTGAAAACAAATTTGAACTACCAATACATGACATGACCACCTTTTTTTAACCAATAGAAAGCAGAGAGGTTGGACAGCCGCGATAGAAAGGGATTTAAGGATATCAATTGAAATATTTTAAATAGTTAGTAATATCCACGATACCTATAATTAAATGTAGAAGAATATCTTCAAACAACAACAACAAAACACAAAAAAAAATTTGAGGACTTCAATTGAAATATTTTAAATCGTTAGTAATATCCACGATACTTATAATTATGTAGAAGAATATCATCAAACAACAACAACAAAACACAATAAAAATCCACAACAAGTCAACAAATTAGCCGCGCTCGAGGAGGGTTCCGTAAACAAAAAAAATGCAATTCACGATTCCAATTTGGCTTCTTTCGTGACTGAAAACATAAAAACGTTTTCCCATCGGAAAGTCGTTTATGTTTTAATTAAGAGGGTGAAGCTGCGCACGATTATTAAAAAAACAGAATTACTTACTTGCGAACCGAGCCCTTGCCCTTTGTTTACTTTCTGGAAGATCTTTACAATGGAATTGAAAAATAAAATGAGTTTCCACTATTCTAAATAATTTACTTTTAGTAGGTACATAATGTAAGTCACGGTTTGGAAACACTTTTGAATAATAGAAAGATCATGGCTTTTCTTCATTGCCACAACGCGTTGGGATCGAATAGCATGACAGCCGACACGAATTTCGTTATTTGGTCTTTCTGTGATTACCTCAACGCGTCGCGCGTGTTTTCATTAGAGCCATAACACTAAATTCGCCATGTGGATATTTTACTGTGACCACAACGCGTTGCATAGGTGTCTTCTGTGACCTTTCAAAAGCATTTGATTGTGTTCAACATGAAACCCTATTGCTCAAATTAAAACATTATGGGGTCAGAAATAGTGCACTTAAACTAGTTCAGTCCTACTTAGAGGGCAGGATTCAAAAGGTACAAATAAATGAAATGAAATCCAAGGGATCTTTAGTAAAAATGGGTGTGCCGCAAGGTTCCATATTAGGACCTTTTTTATTCTTAGTATATATTAATGATTTGCCATGCGTAGTTCAAAATTTGTCGAACATTGTATTATTTGCGGATGACACTTCTCTTATTTTTAAACTAAACCGAAGATCACCTCAATATAATGAAATAAATAGCACTCTTCAACAGGTTCATAACTGGTTTACTGCTAACAACCTGGTATTAAACGCAAAGAAGACTAAGTGCATCAAATTTACTTTACCAAATGTGAACAGCTGTAGGGGTGACATTGTGTTAAATAATGAACGGCTTGATCTGGTAGACAGTACAGTCTTCTTAGGTATAACTATTGACGCTACAATGGAGTCCTCATATATCTTCTCTGTCGGGGAGGCTTAGCTCGGCTGCGTATGCAGTGAGGAAAATCAGACAGTTATCAGACATAGCAACAGCTAGGATAGTTTATTTCAGTTACTTTCATAGTATAATGTCTTATGGTATCTTAATGTGGGGCAGGGCATCCGATATTAACACAGTTTTTATTTTGCAGAAAAGAGCCATTAGGGCAATATACCAACTTCGCTGTCGGGAATCACTTAGAGAACTGTTTAAAGAAAAAGACATCTTGACAGTTCCGTGCCAATATATTTATGCAAATATTATGTACGTTAGGAAAAATATCCACGAATTTAAAAAGAATTCTGATATTCACAAACGTAATACTAGAAATGGAAATAAACTAGCTCGTGATAACTATAGATTGGCTAAAGTCAGTACTTCTTTCGTGGGGCTCTGTGTACGCTACTATAATAAAATACCTGATGATATTGTAAATCTTCCAGAAAAAAGGTTTAAATGCCACGTGAAACGGCATCTATGTAAGAATGCGTACTATGGATTGGATGAATATTTGAATGATAAGAAAGCTTGGTGTGTAGAGACTTCAGCTCGACACGAGAAACGCTGTGCTTAATCTAAGGTAATATTATTACTAAAATTTGTTTGTAAAAACCTACGTAATTGTGCAACATTGTAGTGCGGTCGACTATGCAATTGGGAAGCCATTAATTAGATTGTCGTGATAACATCTGGCTGACTGAGTATTCATGCTCACTAAAGTGTCCTGACTTGCGGTGGCGTGTGGGCCGGGTCGTTGGGTTCCCTCTAATATGGTTGAGCCCGGCGATGGCTGTCCCATACGTCAAACCCGTGAACGTGGTGCTGCTTGGGGGGACTGGTCTGCTCTAGTCGATTGCCGATTGTTTTATTGTTTGTATAGTTTAGTTTTTCTACTTTGACTGGTTGCCTTCCTTTAATTTCATATTTCGGCTGCACTCTTTGTTATATTAATCAAATTGTATAAAATAATAATTACCTATGTAAAAATATTTTGAAAAGATGCAACGCCTGTGGAGTTTCTTCCGGCGGGTTCTTCTCCACAGAAGACAGCCAAATTGTGAACCCGCCTCGACGTCAAAAAATGATTTGTGAAATCTTACTTTGAATAAACACTATTTGACTTTTGACTTTTGACTTTTTTTACTTTTGTGAGCTATTTTTCCGCTCATTTAGCGTTTTCAATCTTTGAGCGTAACTTATACATATACATTTAATAGAGCGTCGGTGACCAAGTGGCTAGGGCCGTTGACTTCCATTCAGAAGTTTGCGGGTTCAAACCTCGGCACGTAGGTACCAATGTGTTTTCGATTTTCAAATTCATATGCACGTTTATTCGACGCTCTTACGGTGACGAAAAACATCGTGGGGAAACCTGCACACACGAAGTAATTTAAAGGTTGTGTGTGAAGTTGACCAACCCGCATTTAGCCAGCGTGGTCGACTAAGGGTAGGCTCGAGCCCCTCGGGGGGACTTATTATATCAGCTGTTAACGATAAAATACAACATAAAAAAGTAAAATGGATGCTTCAGTTTTAAGTGAATTTTACAATAACTTTAAATTAAAAAATTAAAAACCCCCGCCACTAAACTGTTACTTGATCCTTGCAACAACTAGAATAGAGCTGATAATCTTGGATCATAGCTAAGAATTCTCTCGATTATGACACCTTGAAACAAAAAAGAAACTAGATCAAAATCGGCGCATCCGTTTAGGAGCTACGATGTAATATGACGAAGCTTATTTTTTGGTTACGAAAAAAAAACCAACTGTTTTCAAAAAAAAATTACTCTATGTCTCTGCCTAACAATTTGTAGCCTAAACGGGGCTGGCGTTTCTTATTACTTTTTTACTTTACCAAACTTACAACCTACACAATACGACAAATAAAAAAAAACTATTCAATCCGACCCGTACCTTAACCTCTTGCATATTTTAATACGTTTCTCCATAGGTACTTTGTCCAAAATACTCTTATTGTGAGGTAAAGAGTTGGGGCAATAAAAATAATGTTTTTACGTACCAAGCGCCATCTTTGATCCCTCTTATTTATTCATAGTCATGTCTCAGGCGCACAAATGCTTTGTAAATGTTCAGAAGTGCGCAAACGGGCCTTTTCTGTGCCACTTAATGTTTCTATGAAGTGAATTTGATGTTATGTTTTACCTTGTGGGGGGGTTGTAAAATAATTTGTGGTTTTGGCGGATTGGTATAGCATCTATATGCTACCATAGCCATGAGGCAGCCTGTTGATTTCTCTGTCGTTCATATTATAATGTTTTTCAGAAAATAGTAGGTACCTAGTGTAAGTGACGGATTAAATAAATAATAAATAAATTAAAAAAAAAACACGATCAACATTCCGAAAGAAACTTTTCAGGGAAATGTTTAAAAATTAACTTACGTATGTACAAACTGACTGATTACGATTACTACTTTGTACAGAATTTGTTTTTTTTTTCCTTTTTTAATTTGATTATTGTTTGTAGTTGAATCGTCCGTCCGTATTAAAAAAAAACGTGAAATAAAATAAGCTCAGATTTAAATACCAAAAACTGTATTCTAATTGTTTTACAAATAAATTTAGCCAAAAATACAATTCCTCACCAATAATTTGTTTAAAAACGTTTACAAACTTTGTGAAATGTTCTCATACATTATGTAAAATACGAAACACTTACCGACTATTCCCCTGGGGCAACCCTAGCTCAACCCTACACTAGACCTTGAAACTTATCGTTATTATTGTTATAGGGTTGTACCTATAGCCCCTAGATCCATTATATAGTTATATACGAGTTAACATAAAAGTTTGTATTTTTCTTTCTCTGTTATAAATACGAAAGTACGTAAACTCTACCTCTTTGTTTGTTTTTTACGCTTCCACCCAGAACCGAATTTGAACATTCTTTGTACACCGATAGAAGAGATCCTAGGAAAGGACATAGGCTACCTTTTACCGCGGGAAATCGCTTGCGTACCCAGGTCGGCCGCTGAGGAGTTGACACGGCTAAATGGGGCCAACTGCACCAAGAAGGATCTGTATGGGGCAACAGATTACGCCATTTCTGTTGCGGAGTACTGGGCAAAATAATCAATATGACCATTGACTCGAAGAAGAAGAAACGCGGGAAATTAACTTATTTTCGCGGGAAAATCAATTACCGTGGGATCAGTCGCGAGGCGGAAGCTAATGCAGTATATTTACAAATTACAATATTCTCTTATTCTTTTCATCACGAATGTAACTTGGAGACATTTCGCTGAAAGGAAGAGAGCGACAGACCTCCGGGTGGAACTGACGGGAGCACAGCTGGCTAAAATGTAAAAAAGAGCGGGAAGAAAAAGTAAAAGGATACAAAAAAAGTAAAAAAAGTGGAAGAAAAAGAAAAACAAAGGAAATAAATAGTACAAAACACTGATATAAAATATTAGTATAAAAAAAGTTGAATCGAAAATTTGAAAATGAATAAAAAAAAATGTGCTTTAAATAGCGGGTAATCTACAATTTGTTATTTACTTCGCTTCTTTCCTCTTTCTTTCGTGTGGTTGTCCTATCTCGTTAACCCTCCTGGTGTCAGAATTATGACGTCTGACATAGTTCATGTAACGACTAAATCCATAGATCGGCCGGGACCAACGGCTTTACGTGCCTCCCAAAGCACGGAATTTCTTTTTGGAAAATCAGCAGGTGGCAAACTAAAATTTGTGCCACAGTACACTGGAGTACTCGTGACGCAATAACAACACTTGGAGCACTTTAAAAATACCGATTTATTCGATATCTTCCTTGATCATCGATCCTGCAACATACACGACTCCACACGAGTCCAAAGACAACTAAATCAAACTGAAGAGACAATTCATTATTCAAAAATAAATAGTTTTAGTAGATATACGGCATTAGAGCCAGTCTCAAATCAAAGGAGTTGCAAAAAAGATTATGCAAACTCCACATTACCCCACCGGCATTGTGAGATAGGTTAACCCCAAAAACTCACGATAAGTAAGCAAGTAGGTTTTAATTACTTGACCGTTTTTCTCTCTCCACAGATTATCAACAAGCCCATCGCTCTTCACTTCGCCCACATTGCAAGGAAACAAAGAAAGTTATTAATGTTTGTACCTATTGTCTTCTGCCATGAAACACTTCCAGTTTATCTTGAGCCCGCCACTGTTGATATTACCTAACAAATGTTTAGGGGGCTGGGGTCAGTATGACTGGTTATGTTAAGGTATGTCTGCTGAAATATAAGTTCCCCATTATGATCTAGAGAGGATATTTTCGTATTATTTTCTGTGTTGGTTTTGGAACGGTTTTCAATTGTTTTGTGTTGTATCTTAAATCAAATGTGTATTACCTCATTAATAAAGCAACACACACACACATAATATCTAGAAAATCGTCTGTAACCAAGTGGCTTAGGCCGTTGACTTTAATTCGGAAGTCCGCTGGTTTTCAGCCTCGGGCAACTACTAATATGTTTTCGATTCCCAAATTCATAATATGAGTTTATTATGTGTATTATGTACGTTTATTCGACGCTCTAACGGTGAAGGAAACATTGTGAGGAAACGTGCACACACCTGCGAAGTAATTCAAAGGTTGTGTGTGAAGTTGACCCACCCGCATTGGGCCAGAGTGGTCTGTTCACCCTGTTTTTAAGGTAAGATCAAGCCTAAACACCTTTATTCAGCAGTGAACCATAGTAGACGACATAATTTGAAATGAAATCACAACACGGCAATTACCCTATTAATATTCCTCAACAAGGAAGTTTGTAAATTTTCTGAAATAAGTGGCTCTAAACCGGTTTGCAGCTAAGATGAACTTTTATGCAACTACAGTCGTTCCGAAGATGGCTGAAGTTTGCGCTAAGATTCAAGCGCCTGTTTTACAGTTTCAGGCGTAAATAAAGATGGTTAAAACTTAAACTTGCTACTGATTTATCTGTAAACGTTTTGCATTTCGAAACTGCTACTTTTATCAGCCTACTGTTGAGCTAGGGCGTTTTCATTGCAAGGGTATGGGTTATGTTAAACGGTGATTTAGATTTTTTATCCAATTCATGTATGGCACCTATTTTAAAAAAAAAAAATAAAAAAAAAAAAAACGGTTTGGGCAAGGACTCGAACTCGCGTTTCCTTGGCTTTTGTTAACAGCTTTTGTAAAATAATAACAACAACAATAGCAAAAACTAACAATTTACAATATTTTTTAAGACAGTTAAGACCCGTAAATATACAAAATAATGTGTACTAAGCGCGAAAGCCTAACAAAATCTAATATATTTACTTTGTCATGAAGGCTGCAGTTGGACAATTATTTTTATTATCTTCATGTTTATATCTGGCAACATCAGCGCGTTTAACTGTTAAGTTTTTGTTTGTATCGGTCGTAAAAAGATGGTGTACAATTAAAACATTACGACCTTGCGGGGGACTTGAGGCGTTTACGGGACTGTCACGGTGTTTTAGCGGGTATTTTTATGATTTTTTGAGGCAAAAACCACAGACGCTATAAAATTAAGGAAGCATGGTTTGACTTGACTAAAAGAAAAGAGGAACACACAAAAGATGCGACACTGTAGAGTTTCTTCGGCGGGTTCTTTTCCACAGCAGCGCACACATTGCGCCAACCTGCCAGTTATGTTCTAACTGATATCGCATCGCCTCTTTTAGATTGTTCGATCTCTTTTTTACTTAGACTTGTACATTCGTTTGAGACGAGAGCCGGTCTTGGTTTGAGCAAAGCTAACTTCTGTTATGACGTAATTGAGTGTGTTAATTGAGTGTTGTGTGTAAATTCAAATTGAGTGTTATGAACACTCAATTTGAATTTTGAAAAACTGTGTATAAATACAACATGACATTTATTAGTTTGGTATTAAGTCTTTTGGAAATACCTAATTCAATCATACTGTTTTGATTACAGCCTAAGAAATTTAAATCGGACAGAATGTATGGAGAAGGTTTCTTTTATTTATTTTGTATTATTAAGCCACCGCTTACACCCTATTGAAAAACAATGGGCCCGAATCTACGTATTACCACGTATTACGCTTTAACTAAATTTAAATCCATATGTCCCTTTCACGTTCTTAAGAATGAAAAGGGACAGGTGATTGTCAACTAAAATTCAGAGACGTCAAACATCGATTTTACGCGTAGGTCGCACTAATCTAGCAGGCATGCGAAAACATTCCGCTGCGCTCTTATTTTAAAATATAATTAATTCAAAATTACATTCATTTATCTCCCATCCTTTTCGATTCCCATATGAATAAAAAGACCAACAACTAAAATTTAGAGATTTTAGCGGCCAAATTTGCTCACCTCTATTTGCCCTATAAGCGAGATTTATCCTTAACCTCAACTTTAAAGACATACAATTAGGAAGGTTTACTACCACTCAGATTAAATAAAAGCAGCAAAACCTCAACAACAAAGCAATCCTAGCGTTCTCCACTACAGCCTATAAATAGTGCATTAATTCCCAGTTTCATACCAAAGGATAACGACCTTGCTATTTCTTAGGGGTCATAAAAAGCGCGGCAAGCAACACTAGTTGCTTCGTTTATATCCGCAACATTACTGCCCAAGGGCCATAAAGCAAGCGATTTCAGATAACGAGCGGCGGCGTAAACTGGCAGGCTGTCATTACTGAGGTGTGGCCATTAGGTGGGGGATGAGCGGGTTATGTTTTAATTGGGGAATTGACATTTTAGTTCCGGTAAAAATAAAGTTACTTTTAAAACTCAAAAGTTAAAAATTGTTTATTTATTATAACCTTACATTACCCTTCCGTATTAAGGGACTATGAGTGCGTTGGCAAAGTAGATTTTATTTTTTTAGATAAAAAGAAATGTCGTCACAACAACTATTTTCAACTTAAGGATTAAAATTTCACCGCCGCCGCCTATTTAAAAGTAATTTGCGTGGAATATCGAGTTTTTCAAACAGATCCATTAAAATATTCATTAATTTTTATTCAAAATAACGATCAAATTCTTGTAACAAACCAAAAATCTGTTCCAAGCAATTTTTCATCATTAAAGTGCTAAATAATTTTAGAATTCTTGATATAAATAATGTGAACCCACTCCATAAGTTATTTAAAAAATAACTATTTATAAAGACAAATAATTTGGCGCTAAAAGGTTTGCAATTTTTTTTGTATAGGTACACCCAGTGTTACTCTAACTATTAAGACGAAACAATAAAATCTCAAGTAAAAGTCCATGAAGTCGTATTAGCTATATAACGGACCAAAGAATTATATAAACATAACCCCCCACTCTTAGAGTAAGAATAAAAAAAATTCAGCCTCCCAAAACTTTTTTTTTACTCTAAGTCCCACTCTTGAAAAATATAACCCTCCTTCTGCTGTTTAACAAAAAATCCGAATTAAAACGTTACCTCCCTAAACAAAAAAAATACTTTTCGCCATAAAACGCACAAAACCGAGTCTATCTTTTAAATTCTAACATACATATGACGTAACCGTGCTTCTGTCTCTCTTCTTAACCGTATAAGTGTCTTTCCACAGATCCTGCGTCTATTAAGCGTCCATTTTTCGGCAGCGGTTCGCATTTATGATGTACTAAAATGTTTTCTTTCCTCCCTTTCAGGGAACACTTTGTTTTGAAGCGCCATTTTGGGTTATGGCTAATTCAGGATTAAGGTTTTGGATGTTGCTCTTTGCCTGACGGTTTTATAGGCTTCAAAGCTTTCAGAATTATTTTAACCACTTGTGTGCGCACTTTACTGAAAAAATATAAAGAAAGTTCATTTTTATATAACACATTGTTTATAAATAATTTAATTTTGCTGCAAAAATAACTACTTCCCACTAGATTATCAAATCCGCAAGTAACTCTGTCTCGTTCTGTCTGTATGTCTGTACGTTTTCAGGCCTATTATTCATAATGAATCGATAGATAGATAGACATATAAAACATTTACATATTATATTACCTTAGTTATATAACATTATGTAATGTTTCTATACAACTAAGTAACCCATTAAATTCCAAATTCCAGAATTTCTTTAAATTAAATACCAAAATCGTTATTGGGCGACTAAATTAATATCAAATACTGTTCTTAGTTTAGGAAAATTACAAGCAAGATGAATTTATTGAACATTGATATTGGCCGGACATTGCGTGCAACCTTCGTCTAATTGGGGTTGCCAGCCAGTCGCCAGTCAGACTGGATACTTGAATAACACAAGAAGACCCCGTAAATTATAAATAACCTAACTAAAAATAAAAAATCATCTATCGTATCAACATTTACTGTTACATAAATTTTTAAGGGTTACCTTTATACCAAAATTGTTATACCCTCATTTTTACGAATTTAATGATAAATAGTAATAAAATAAAAATAAAATATCCGTTTTAGTTGTTAAATCAAATTGATTATAATTGAAAGAAGTCGCTAGCATAGTAGTAAAAACCAGCATGTAATAATTTAAACCATTCATACGTTTCATTTATTTTTTTTCCTAATCTAGATTATCTTGTCGCCGCGTTAAACATTTAAAAACAATAAAATAAAACAAGTGTAACGTGACTTATAAACACAAAACTACAAACTATACTTGATTTATAATCTGCAATCCAAAACAATTGTAGGTAATACTTATAGCCGCTGTCTAAACAATCACCTAACTTTTATACTTTTGAATACAAAAAAACTTAAACACTCCAAACACTTTTAAACTTTAGCTCGTTGCCGGCGAAAGATAAAAACGGTCGAACGAAACCCCGATTTCATTTTAAAAAGTCAAAGAACGTTGAAATCGACTTGAGTTTAAACCCTGCATTTCTACATTCCAATTATTCGTGGAATGATGTGATAATTCGGGTAAGAATAATTTGTTGTCAGCTAATACCCCGCCATTGTCCGATGGCAAAGTTTTAATAATGTTTGTAGGAGTTTGCAGAACTTTTCAATTTGAACAATCTACGCTCCTGATTTCTGTAGGTGCGGCGGCGTTTTCCCGACAGCCCCTGACAAAAGAGGGTGATGTTTTGCAGTGTACTTTGTTAAACTCGACAAATGTTGATTGTTTCACTTCATTTTTTTGTTATTTTGGTGGAATAAGTGACTAAAGTTTTAGGGTAAACAATAGTTCTAATAGTATTTTTCTAAGTTTAAAATTGTTTTTTTCGTATTTCACAATGTAGATTGTGATCTTTGACAAGCTTTGAAATTATATTAATGACGTAGTTTTATTGTGAAGTAAATTTCGAATTTATTCTCATAGATTTTTGAAATCTTTACTTAGGCTCAGCAGGAGATAAAATAAAATGAAGACTATGCGTATAGCGTTCTAAATAAAGGTAGAAAGTGAAATTCATAAAACTTTTGAAAGCCTTAATGAAGAGCGTGCATAAAATTTGTGTACCAAATTAAGGAAGCGATAAAATTAAATTATCTCGCAATTATACACCACTTAGCTGCAATTATCTTCCTGAAATTACACAACAAAATTAACTTATTCCTCCTATGTGAAATTAAAACGTCTTATGAAATTTGCATCATAAAATTATGAAGTTTAATTATTAATTAACAACAAAGACAGGCTACATTAAATTATCCTCTATTTGTTCGCCTCACTGCTTTATTATACAACGTCTTTTAAAACTTTGTGAAAATATATTGTTATTTAGAATTTATACTTTAAATAGTTTTCTATCTGCGTTCGATAGTATAAATATTATTTCTTATGAAAACAAAATACTCCATCACGTTGTCTGCGGGAGGATTCTATACTCGACTGATGCCATTCCATTAGTTATTCCCCATTTGTCCCACGAGATTACAGCAAATTTGGGACGAATCAGATTTTTTTTAATTTCGGTGTCGTTCCGTCCCATCGCAATTTTTGGGGAGAGAGAGAGAGAGACAAGCAAAAAATTATTTACCTATTAAGGTATTTTTAGAGTTATAATTAAAATAAGCAATACATACAAGGTTCTGCATTAGAAACCCGACCGGAACATCTTAGCGAAGAGCTTTTTATGATATCCTTGCAGGAATTCTTGACGTTGTTTAATTTCCTTTGAAACGAACAATATCTAAGGAGTCACAATATAATTTTGAACGATTTCCATATTTATGTATTTCATATCCGGAAAAAGCAATTTATTTTTACCAAATAAAACGATTTCGCTTCTAACCGAAACCCACTGAAATCGTATCCTGTATCAAAACCCGCTAAAATAAATCATTGTATATTTTTGACAACATGTCACCGTGTCACTTGCGGGATTTCTGTGTAACGTCACATCAACAACTTTTTCCACAAAATGAAAGCAAGGTTATTTTGCCAAGGCTCGGAATAATTGTGGCGTAGGTACAAAATATCGGATGAAAGCCTTCCATATTTCCGGGTAGGTAGAAGGAAAACAGATAGGTGTATAGGGAAATACGCGAATTATCGCGTTATTCTGTTTTAAATTCAAACTATTTATTACTTTAAACAGGTCTTTACGCACAACTAACTTCAAACATACTTTATTGCACTTAAAACACATAAATACAGAGAATAAAAAGAAAGTTAGAATAGGCAATTGGCGGCCTTTTTGCTTTAAGAGATTTCTTCAAGGTAACATTTAAACCATTTAGTTAACCATAAGGTTTTAACTCGGTAAAGCGTCGATGGCCAAGTGGCTAGGGCCATTGACTTCCATTTGAAAGTTCGCGGGTTCGAACCTCGGCACGTTAACTTGATAGTCACTGAGTTAAAACCACTGAGGGGCTCGAGCCTTACCCTTAATCAGACCTCAGTCAACCACACTGACCTACTGAAAATTCACACACAACCTTTGAATTTCTTCGCAGGTGTGTGCAGGTTTCCTCACGATGTTTTCTATCACCATAAGAGCGTCGAGTAAACTAAAACGATTCTCTTCAGTATCAACGCGCTAGGCCGAGGTCCGAGGCTCCCTCGAGCCGACCCTAGTCGCGTTGGTACATGAACATGACTACTTTGGGGTAGAGTCTTCCGCTCCCCCGCAAGTCCGGTGAAGCTTGATCCGTCGTACTTTTTCGACTCAAGCATAAGTCAATTAAAAAAGAAAGAAAAAAAAAGCACTTGGTACATGCCAAGCTATGAACTTGAGCCTCCCAAAATACAATAGCTTTAGCCACCGACCAACACACATAGTAAGTATTGTAGCGAGTATGCATCCTGCTTGCTCGCCGATTTCCTACTGGCAGTCTATTCGCGCATTATGGCTATTAAATATAAAAAAAGAAATATATTTCAAATTTCGAGACTGCCAGTCTCTAGTGCCATAAAGAAGAAAAAAAAAAGACTGCCAGTCAGACGGCAACAGCCCTCGCGGCAAACCGGACAATGTGATAATCTGTTGTTGAAACACAGTCAGTAATAACAATAAAGGGAAGGCACTGAAGCTTACAGTACTAACTAACACAAGCTACAGCGCGTTCAAGAAAATGTACTTTTTGTGATTCCAAATAAAGATTATTATTATTATTATTATCTTCTCAAATGTACAAAATTATGTTTTCACCATCTTCAATAAACTATATAGAAAAACTCATGGTCCAAGAACACAAGGTCTAACTATTATACCACGTGACTGACACAAACCTACGTCATCTTGCGCTGTTCATTCTTGTCGAATGCGTGTTAATAGACAAGTATGAACAGTGCAAAATGACGTAGGCTTGTGTCAGTCACATGGTCTAACGGTTAGACCTTGTTTTCTTAGCCCATGGAAGAACTGTAGTTCCTTGTTTAATTGTCGAGGATTGCTCCAAGCTGTAAAAGCTCTAAGTACTCAAAATTCAATGAGAGTACAAATGAATTAAAATACGTTTTGAATAACATGCATTGATATTTAAACACATCTAACGCCTTTGTGAACGACCGAATCGCACCTAAAAGAGAGACGAACGCAAAATAACTGAAATTTGGGATCATTTAGGAAAATTCGGATAAAAATTATGCAAACGATCCGAACGGAGGGTCGGGCAGGCAATAAGTAAATAAGGTGTACGGCATTAAAATGAACGTACGCTAGAAGTAGAAAATGTATGTAAAAATAGGTGACCGCTTTAAAATGTAAGTACTTGATTTTCTT
Organism: Teleiodes luculella; assembly: GCA_948473455.1. Lineage (NCBI taxonomy): Eukaryota > Metazoa > Arthropoda > Insecta > Lepidoptera > Gelechiidae > Teleiodes > Teleiodes luculella. Next base: position 15,695,189 of record OX419586.1, read on the forward strand.
CTTCATAAGTGATGCAAAGAGTAGGTACTTAATGTATTGATGTAATATCTAAAATAACATCCTTATTTATTAATATATTTTTTAAATTATTTAAAATGTACAGTGAATGCTAGAGGGTATGATAATATGAAACCAAACAATTTTAGTTTAGTAGTAAAATATAAGTAGTTATTATTCATGAATTTATTATTGCAATTTAGTAACAGTTTGATTGAATAGTAATATTTTAATGAAACCTGACACTTATTTTGCTAAGGATACAAGTAACCCTCAAAGATCAGTCAAGAGCTGGAACCTATATCCAATTAATTTCGAACAAGTCATGTAAAACATTTTTTGTAAAATTTACCATTAAAATAAGACTGCGAAACAATTGCAAATAACAAAATACGGAAATATTTATATCACAAATTCAACTAAAGCCAAAACAAAAACACATTTCGCTTTATAATACCACCTAAAGGCCTTTGAAAACGTTATCAAAACCCGCCCCGCCATCCACCAAAGATTACTCCGACGATCGGAGCGAGCCCTAAATTGCAGCCGGATTAAAATTTAAAACCAGCTGCTTGGGAGTGTATCCCTGGCTTAATTTACTCCTTATTATGGAGCTAATAATCTATTTAATCTATTTAATCTATTTTCGATCTTAGAATAACCCCGTACTATAGTCATTCAAATTCAAATTCAAATAATAATATATTTTACCAACCCACACCGTATCATTATTAAAATGTATATAAATAATCATTTTTTCATTATTAAAGTATATCTATATATATATTATATAAATTTAATATATATGTATTAAGTTTTCTATTAATAGGTATTTATCATAAGTACGTCCGTTAGTGCGCATTGTTACACTTATTAAATGTATAGTGGAAGGAACTAGATCTGGCAGCTCAGGGAATCCTATTGCTTGATCTAGAAACCATTGTTTTTAATGTTTAAAACGCAATAAATCATTTTTCATTTTTCATTTTTCATTTTTTTCATTTTCAATAATGGTGTGTTTGCTGCTTTAGAGCCGGAAAAGCGTTTTATGATTCACGTGTTATGTTTAACATTGATATCGTTAAGCACGGTAGAGGTTAAGTGGTTGGATACGGCTATTATGTAGTGTCAAAGCTCATTTACCTTACCGCTGCGCCTTCTTCCTAATAATTTAAATCTTTCATTTTAAATTAACATGTTTGGATAATCTCTTGTCGATGGAAACACTTTTAAAAGTAATTTAAGTTTACTCCCTTCGAAACATTTTTGGGTAAATAATTCAAAACCTCTTATTGTAACTAAAAGAATCCGGAAACAGAAAGTGGATAATTTAACCTAAAAAATTCAAGAGGTTCAAAATTCTCCCTTCCCGAATAAAATTTATCCACGCCCGAAATTCGACATTATCCTAATTTTGTCTTATGAAGATGGTCACCCCAGGCCGCTTTAAGCAAATTTAATGAGATGCTGTGTTTCTTGATAACGTAATTAGGGAAATTTAGTTTTCGCACGAGCAGCCGGGTTGAGTGGCGCGTAATGAACGAGAAACGTCCGAGGATATCCTTCAAATACAGAGTATGCTTGGACACCCTATTTTATGACGTGATTTCGGGAGCGGTTCCGTAATGGCGGATAATTAGTTTATCTTGTATGTGATTGAAGTGATGTATGTTGAGGTTCAAACTAATGTTATGGATGGGAAAGTGTGATAACTTATATGTCTATTCATGCGACAACAGAAAAATAAACTCGCTAGCATTTTTCTAGAATAAATTGCCTATACAGTGAAGTGAGGCCGGTAAATGCTAGATCTGCTATAGAACATATAAGGGAACAGAGCTATAATTAACTGTCTATGTCTATGTCTTTACAACGTCTTCGTAAAGCGACAAATCACATTGAAAAAACATTTTTTTATGTTGACGATTTTGAATCAGAGCTTTCCGTATGACCACAGAATAAATAATAGGTATGACATGCAACAGCCATCCACTACGCTTCCAACGCCTTTTTAAATATTGAATATCTACTTTAACATTAAGATAATGCCTCATCCATCCTTTCTATATCCACAGCTCTCAACTAAATTAAAAAATGTCGCTAGTCATTGTTCGGAGTTCCAAATGGATGATCTGATCCGTGTAGTATCGACCGCCGGCTCAGTTCCAATCCATTAATCAGTGAAGAGACTGTAGCCGGCAATGTAGGACGTCCATTACGATATTGCCAGGTGTAAGTAAATGTACATTTATCAACCAGATGACAGGAGGAGGTGTAAGAACCAGGATTATGGTCGGTTTAGCAAAAGGGTACCGGGAAAAATTGTTTCGTGGTTAATTTTTCTTACTCTATGATTCTGAGAAAGATATCTGCTGTCATAGGGAACGGACACTTCAAGAAGTGGACGACATGGGAATCACAAGACGTCCAATTATGGAAAAGGACGATGAAGCAGACAAGACGAGAATGAAACCAACACTTAAGGAAGTGGACGAGATAGGAACTTGACCAACGTCAATTTTGGAAAATGACAGTGTTCGGTAGTCAAGTTAGGAAGTGGTCGTCTTTGGCCTTTATTCGGTTTATGACAGATTCTGTAGGAAGGAAGGAAGCGGTCAAAGTCGACCAGAGTGCTATCACAGAAGGGAGTATGTGTCTTCTTTTTTTTCAAAATTAGTTGAAAACTCAGATTTACTCAGAATGGTTTCCTACTCCTAAACCTAATTTTGAAAAGTCTGTCAGATGTTCCCTTTTTCGATAAATCTAGTTCAGACAATTTGACTAGCAAATCAAATAAAAAAATTAAAACAACATTCTAGATTGTATTTTTTTAAATAGGCCTAATCATACCGCGGTAAGATGTTGATTATTTTGTACGATTGTAACCATTATTTACAATAAAATATTATATACCTACTTTATCGGGCACAAAAATACATGGAAAGAATCACAATTCACTACAAAATTTCTTTTTAAAATAACCTTTTATTTTTTTGTAATAAATCTTAACAAATAATTTCTCTCGATGGAAAGTAGTTTCTAAAAAAATTATATTCATGTTTGTTTGACGAATGCCTACCTTACCTCTTCGAACCCAAAAAGGCGGGCTTTTTGATTGACCATTCAACTACGGAGGTTGTTAGTGCAGTAAATATACCACTATCCCAACTAGTTGCACTATTATAATGAGTTCTTTCTCATTTCGCCCAGATTCGAGTACAAAGGTCCGGTCCGCATAATCTAGGTTATGCTAATACGCCCGGGGTGGGGTGCATAATTTCGGTGTCTGTGCCCAATGTTTGCACGGTCGGGTAAATAAGATCAGGGATACTGAATTTCGGGTATTATAATAGTATGATAGTTTTGAGGTCATCGTGTTATATTTAAGCTTAGCTGTTGGATTTAGAGATTTAAGAAATACGTTAAAATTTTATTTCCTTTTTTTGTGATGTTTGATACCAATTGAGAATCATCTTTTATAACTATTAAAATAGATTTATGAGGGATTTTCTGAATTATACTTGTGTAGATAATAATTTACCTGACTGATACACACATCGACATATAATAAATTTAAAACGATCTAAAGCCAGGTGGCTACTATAATCAATTTATTTACCACTAGCTGTACGACCGCGGCTACGCCTGCGTTGTCTTTTGACTTCTGTGCAGTTTCCCGTAGGAATAATTTACTTTCCTGCACTAAAAACTATTTATGATGTTGATCGGGGATATAAGGTACTACCATGCAAAATTTCATTAAAATCGGTCCAACAGTTTTGGCGATTAGCCCGTACAAACAAACAAACAGATTAACAAAAAATTTGAAAAAATCTTGGTAGGTTCTATAATAATATCACTGCTTAAATTTATAAGTTTACGACTTAGTTTATTTGAGTTATTCTATGCTATTCTACTCTTTTTTTTTAAATATGCTGCGACTTTCGCTTTACGTATATCAAATGTTACTTTTTAACGGGAAGTTCTTAGTCAGGCCTGTCATAGACAGTTGCAGAACATACGCAAAATAATGCAGACTGTACAAAAACTATATCGAAAAACGTTTCTCCGAATCCTTTTTTGGGCACTCGGATTGCGTTTACATTGATTTTTCGCGCGCAAATACTCGTCCAGCACTCTCCCATTGGCCGCGAGCCAACCACGTCTTCCAGTCACAGGCGTGGCGCAAGGAACAAGCTTATTTATGGCTGCAGCAAGTGATAGTTCTGACATGTTATAAAATCGATGGTGATTAAGAGATAGATATGTCAAAGAAAGAGGTAATTAATGTAAATTGGAAACGAAACGAAATTTCATTTTATTATTATTTATTTGCTTTTTTTTCTATTCTGTTCTATTCGATATTCAATATTTGTTTTAGAGGCAGAGCCCATTCTGCAACGTCTCCTTTATATTTCTCGATACTAACCTAAGCCTACTTAGGTAGAATTTCTCTCCGTTAGCCCCTAGCTCAATTTCTTAGCATGATATGAACAGAAAGACACCGGTTGATCCAATTCTAAGCTGCAAAGCACACGGCGACTTCAAAGCTATCAAATAAAAATATTCTTTATTTTACTTACGCTTAAATCGCAAAACCGACGTAGGCACGTACCGAAGACGGAGAATAGAATGGAATGGCGTAAACTCCACCGCCAAGAGCTTGTCATAATTTCTATGATGACGCAGATCGAGTAAATAGTTTAAAAAAAGATGACTCTTCTGTTTTGAATAAATGATTTAAAAAAGCGTTTAGAGACTATTCCTTTGTCTTCTTTCGCTCAAAACTAAATGTTTAGTGACCACCTTTTATGTCAATGTTTGTTTGAGACTTCCGCGCTTAGTACAGCAGCAGCAGCTTAGTAGTGCAGCAGTTCACTATAGCAGTACCCACATCGCAGACTTCAGTCAGCTCGCGACCACGGCAGGTTCATCCCCGCCGAAACGTCGGGCAAAAATAAGTTATCGTATCGTAAAATATACCTATTTAAAATCATCGCGTTAAAACCCAAATAATGTGCACTTTTTTTGTCACCTTCCGCTCAGAACTTGGACCCCACAACGTTCAGACCAGTTACGAGACAGGTCGTCGCGAGGCTCGGACCGTGACTAGAGTAATTAATGTCCTTCCACTTCACACGCTCCGCTCTAATTAAACATTTTTATCTCATCTCTGGTGTTTTATGGGAAAAGTGTTAGGGATTATGAGTAAGGGGGATTCGGTTGAATCCGTCAGATAATAAACCTGTTAGGTGATGGTTATAATATTTGCATTTTAGTTGATGCGGCTTAAAATACTTGCATTTTTGCAAACCATTAGAACAAGGCTATGCCGGTTACTAATAGTTTTATTGCTTGTTCAATGTAAGATAAAAATGCACTTATTTACTACATAAAAATTTTTCAAAAACAAACTTATTATACCTGGTTAGAAACTAGCTCTTATTTCTTTATACGAGTAATTATAATATCGATGCTAATTTTCATCATAATATTGGGTAGAAGCTTGAAGTTAGGTTGTTGCATTTTCAATTTTTTTAAGCCTTAAGTATTTCTTTTATTTGTAAAACAAACAGAGACAAAATATTAAAAGAAAACGGCCCAGGGAGCAACTTAAATAATGTTCTTCAAGGGGCGAAATTTCCTACCTAATTTACATACTTTCTTGTGAAAATTTTTCATTATCTTTTAATTAGTTCTCGTAACAGCGAGGTAGCACTCGTTATCTTCCGCGATCGGACCAAACTTTGAAATCAAAATGGGTATTAAGCAGCTTTGTTATACTTTGAATTATTAAATGAATACCGAATCCTGTTCGTTTTTGGTATTATTATTTTAGAACTAGCTGTCTGCCCGCGGCTACGCCCGCATTTTCCGACGTTTCCGTAGTAATTTTTAACAGATTAAAAGTATCCAAGACGTTAACCAGGGATGTAAAGAACAAGATTTCTTTCAAATCGGCCAATAGTTTCGAGCCCGCACAAACAGACAAACAGACAGAGAAACAAAAAAAAAAGAAAATTGTCTGGATATGTTCTATTTTACTTCTTACATCCTCCTGACTCGGATTTCGTCTTTTTTTTCTATGTACGTACAGGCATTTGACCTCTACAATTTTATCATACTTATAGATAAGTCCTGCCCTGAGGTTTTGAACCTGGGAACTTGTGAATGGAAGTCAAAGGCCCTAGCCTAGCCTAGACCATGACACTCTCTGCTACCCATATGCATCTCGTATGCGCGTGAGTGCGCAAATTGTCCTGATTGCATCCATCAGAGCAGAACATCTATTAAGCGTTCCGTGTCTAATCTTATTGTGGACTTAGCCGTGTGGTTTGGAACTATTTGATTTGTACAGAAGCCAGCACATGCGGTTGGACACTTGCACAACGAAATTCACCTCTACCGCAACGGAATACGGGCGCACTCAAGGTCATTATGTCCAGCCGCTTGTGCTGGCTACTGTACAGCATAAAGGTTTTATTAAAAAATGTTACATGTTTGAATGTTGATGGCGTAGAGGCTAGAGTTGTTGCGCGTTCGGTACAAAAACTACGGATACAATGTTTTCTATAACAAAAAATATCTTTATTTCAGACTAACATTGTCCATAGTGATTAGTGTGCACTTAATATTTATATTAGTATAAGAAAGAAAATAAAAATAAAATAATACAAATTATTACACTTAGAGTCTTAATTTTCATGTTCTCAGTACCAACCTAAATGGTCCCAGCTTATAAACACAGAGGTAACTAGGCTAGGTAGATATTCGTTATCACATCAACATTTTTCCTTAGATTCCCCTTACTAGTAACAAAAAAAAAGTAAAACAAAATAGAAAATTTATCAACTTTGTTTCTGAATCTGTGAAACATTTTTTGATGTTCAAACAACAATCACAATTTTATAACAATCGTTGTTTTACATTGTGTTTGCACGAGCGATTTGTTCTGAACAAAAACTAACTCTAACTTCATCAAATATCGCGCTTTTTTTCGCTGTTTTCTCGGACAGTTTGTAACAATTTCTGTATAAAGTTAAGTTTTATTGATACAAAAGGGAGTAAATAACAATTTAGCGCGCGCTGCTGTGGCAACGACGGAATTGGGTTACTGTTTGGTCACGGTTGATTTTGGTACCTGTTACAATTGGTTTCTGGTACAATAATTAGTGAAACATACCACATACGCTTTTAGCTTAATTGCTGTTTTTTGTGTTAATTATGATAGTTTCTTTTGAAAAATTAATCTACGACCATGTATTTATATAATATATCCATACTATTATTATGAAGAAGTATTATTTACATAATTAATATTTACAGTTTTGTCTAGTTAGCTGGTTTCTAGAGAATGTATTTTTTATTATTATCATGACTAAACGGTAGGAGTCGTTGCCATTTATGGGAGTGACAGATAAAACTGAAGTTCTAGAGCACTTCTGGTCGTAAAAAAAATAAACTCGGCTAAAATTATCCATGACCATTTTTATCTGACTAAATCAAACTCACCCAAATATTGAAATATGTACGCAATCCCACCTCGCGAAGTTTTGGGCTACTTCCCGATTTTCCGCATAAAGTTTTTTTATTACGAAAATAATGGTGGCAGGTAATTTGTGAGAAAGAATGGCGGCGCGTGCGGCTGAATGCATTTCGTTAAATTTATATTTATTTCCAAAGTCATTTTCTGAAATGGATATCAGATTCAGAAGTGATTTATTGTTGTCAAGTTAAATACTTTACAAAGCTCTGAGTATCTTCAATAAATTTCAGAACAAGATTATCTGCTATCGAACCAAAGCTACCAACATAGCTATCCGAATAAGGAAACTGAAGTAGCGTTGTTAGTGGGCTGGTCACATTTTGCGCTGGACTGAATACTTCTGGATCAAATAAGTAATCGAGGTCTACTATAATTTCCTATCGCGACTCTACTTTAAAATCTAAACTCATATTATTAAAATCTGCTGTATTTTTTTTTAATCTACGTACCTAACTTACGTTCAGTAGAAATCTGCCGCTTTCTTTTAAAAAAAATGAGATTACACGTATAATAATATTTATAATAATAATAATTAATAATAATTTATTTATTCACATAAAAGAATGTTAATTACAGTATAATCATACAATAAATAATAATGTTCGTTTGTGTCAAAAAGGTCAGTGGCTCAGCAAACAAAACTGCTGATTTTCAGACACTGCCATTATGTCTTCTTAGCCATGCAAAAATACTAACAAATCTGTTAGATACTTTTTGTACCAGTAGTAGCTTGAGCTTTATGTATAAGAAACATAAAATTAACAAATAGACCCTTGATTAGAATATTTGTAGCTATACTTTCACAACAAGGCCAATATTTCTAGATCGAGATACGAAATATACATAAACCCAGTCAAGTATTAATATTCATAAATTTAAATATTAAATTCAACCCAGGGGCGTCGTTTGTAGGCTACGTTTAGTACTAATACTGCCTAAGGTAAAGGTCGTAAATAGTCGTAATAAATACTTAAATACACATATTTCGTAGATACAATTTAATTTATGAAATAATCATACATAAACATAACTTCAAACAAAATGTAGAGTTTAAATCTGCTTTTGAAAACTGAAGTAGGTTCGTGTGTTTTCGGTTTTTGGGAGTTGCTTGGTAAGAGTTTTTAAGCCCAGGCTTTTTTTAGTCTTGTGTTATGTATGTAATTCAGGTTATTAAAAGCCGCCACAAAATTCTCTTAATATCTCAGATACCTTCTCACTAGGAGAGCCTTTGTTGACTCACAAACTAAAACCACGTTTTGCAAAATGCTCGAATTGATATTTGGTACACACATAAACAAATATTGTGTTTCCTAAAGCACTTACAATACAAATACAACAACAATTCAAATGGGCGAATACAATCGTATCACTTTATATGAAGTAGATGGATACAAATAAAATAACTATAAATAAAAAAAATATAACCCTGACACAAAACCGTTACTCGATCATTTCAACAACTAGAAAAGAGCTGATAATCTTCAAATGGCTGAAGATATTTTCTTGGATCATAGCTAAAAACACTCTCGATTGTGACACCTTGCGAAACAAAAAAAACTAAATAAAATTCGGCGCATCCGTTTAGGAGCTACGATGCCACAGACAGACTGGCTTATAACGTCAAACTTATAACACCCCTCTATTTCTTCGGGGGTTAAAAAACAAACATTTTTTGGCAGAACTACAACTTGAGACCCTGACTTTTGTAGACAGATATAATATACTGTAACAAACTTCGAGGATGACAAGAAAATATATTTTCGTTACAACATTTTTGTGTATTAATTTACCAGCAATATCCTACTCTCATCATAGGTATTGTAGTCTGTGACACGAAGCCAACATGACATATTTGGCTTCATCAGAGTAGTATTGTGTCATTAATTATCCCTCATTTAGGTGGCCGGATGCCGCCTCGGGCCACGGACATTGACACGTCAAGGCTAGTGGCGTCAGAACCGGTAGCGACACAAAAGCGGGTAGATGGAACAATTTATCAATATCAAACGTCTTCTATCAGCGGTTTTGGCGGTGAATTTTGGGGTGCGGGTGTGTTTGCTGGCGGGTTATATTTTTGTTGAAGCAGAAAAGTGAATGTTTTTTTTTAAATACGAAATTAAATTCGTTCGAAAATTTTTGAATTAGGATAATCAAAATAAAATTTGTAATTACAATTTTGATTTATTAAATATTAGACTGAAATATCTTTACAGGTGAAAACATCTAACGGTTCACAGATTCATGGAAAATTATTGCATGCACATATTTAACCGGTGTTGAGAACAGTCGGCTGAAAAATCTTGAAGTTCCCATTAATACGACACGATGATGACAGAACAGAAATATATTTTTAGCCAGTCACATTCCGCTTAAAACCTGCATTTCACTGAACAATTTATAGGGTCTGACACCAAGTTATCTCAATCAGATAAATCGCTGGCAGTGTCGCCTGACTCCGGCCCTGGTTGAGTCCATTAATTTGTCACAGACAGGAGTGTCCGCAGTACATTTATACAACAGGCGTTTGA